>OLKM01000291.1:349882-383068 GCA_900291075.1 Melanogrammus aeglefinus | reverse complement strand
TGAGTGAGAGGGTTAGTGTGAGATGGGTTAGTGTGAGTGAGAGGGTTAGTGTGAGTGATGTTAGTGTGAGTGAGAGGGTTAGTGTGAGGGATGGGGTTAGCGTGAGTGAGAGGGTTAGTGCGAGTGATGGGGTTAGTGTGAGTGATGGGGTTAGTGTGAGTGAGAGGGTTAGCGTAAGTTAGAGGGTTAGCGTGAGTGAGAGGGTTAGCGTGAGTGAGAGGGTTAGTGTGAGTGAGAGGGTTAGCGTGAGTTAGAGGGTTAGTGTGAGTGAGAGGGTTAGCGTGAGTTAGAGGGTTAGTGTGAGGGATGATGGGGTGAGTGTGATGGGGTTAGTGTGAGTGTGTAGTATGGGTACTGATAAAATGGATGGACCATGTTCTTGGTGTAAATACTGTAGTTTGGTTAAACCAAAGTGGTTGCAATAACTTCAGCTGCTACAAAGATAACTAGGATCCGTTTGAAGGTGGAAGGACCAGGGGTAGATTTATTTGAGGTAGAGGAGACAGCTACCGAAGCAGATTCAGTATATAAACGACTTTGACCTGTGTCATTGTCAAAATGTTTTCAACGTAGACACAAGGTTAGTTTGTATATTATGCCTGTCTTCTACACATACCTGGCACTTATAATAGAATGTGTGGCCGACATTTTTGAAAACCAAGTTGTATTGGGTGGTGTTTGTTGTTTTCAATACTTCTTTATAGCATAAGACTGTACCAGTGATGTTACTCAGCAAAACGTCCGCAAATGCTATAGCTATGAATTAATCTAAGTTTGGCTCCCGTTGCTGGCTTATGAGGCTTATTTTCCAAGACCTTTTTCTATTTCATATGTTTTTCTATGCTTTATAAAAGCAACACTTAATTAGCAACCTTAGTTAACATTTAAAATGTGACTAGTATACTGCACAAATGTCAAAGAAACGATTGAAGGTTGTCTTCACAGGGCTGACACAAAGGCTGTGCGAGGATTGTGGTTGAAGACCAGCTGACCCGAAGGTGTAAGGACCTTTATTTAACACGTTCTTTATGGGCAGTTTGAAGATATGGAGTAAACTTGCTTCGTGGGTGGACACAGAGTGGCCTGGGAGGTCACGCCTTGGGAGCCGGCAGCATGTCACTAACACAGGCGGTGTGCGTGCAAAGGCAGTCCGTGTGGCAATATGAAGCGACGCTTAGGAGCACGTATCAAGCTAAAAGGGGAGTTCCAGATGAAGCTTGTGTCGAGGCTTGTGTCGTTCCCATAGAAATCACGTGACTGATGACAAACGGAGCCTCGGTTTATGACGTTTGAAGCTTTGTTTAGGATCCACGCGAGTCAACCCTCTCGACTCAGACAAGACTGTTTCGGAATGCAGTTTCTGAGTCTAGTTCACGGACAAAACGTTTCAGTGTTACAAAATGAGAACTTTAATTTACTATGTCAATTGAAAGTGGCCTACCTAAGTTTGGTAGGGCCTACATCAAAACCTATGACAAAATTGTTCTATGTTCCATTCTTGATATCTACATTTATGAATCAAGTCCTGCAAAATCTTATAGTAGGCCTACATAGTAAAATATTTTCCCATGTTTGACCGTAGCCTAATAGGTATGCCTGCTCACTGGTACTTTAGCTAAGCAGCACTGGGAGAGGTCTGTGTTTTGATGGGAGAGCTTTCAGTGTGCTCATGGGTTTTGTGTTCAGACCAAAGGTGGACTTGTATTTTTCTTGTATTTTATTGATCACTAGGTGTCGCTAGTGAGCATCCAAAGCCTCAAGAAATGAACCTCTTTTTAACACATTCGGCTGGAAAGCTTCAAAGTGTTCAAAGTGTCGACCCTTCCCCCTCAGTCCCGGGGAAGGGTCAATCCCCGGGACAGAGCCAAAGCTGGCAGGAACAGGCAGGGTCGATACCAGGGAATCAGTCCGGAAAAACCGCTGGAGAGACTTATACGGATGACATAGGACAATCTGGCACTGAGTGAACTGAGAGGGGAGTCTGTATACCGGGTTGATTAGTGATTGCAGGCAGCTGAGCGCAAACAGCTGAGGAGAGTTGGACTGATGAGCAGAGAGTGGCAGGCAGGTGAGGAGAAGGAAGAGCCGGTGGTAAAACACTGGTAGCTAACGTGAATGAGATGACTGGCCGGCTCAGACTACACGATTTCAGCCCGATTTTGCCCCGATTCTTTCGTCGCAGACAAATTTGTGAATCGTACACGATTTTGACCGGTCGGCGACGAGACGAGGTCTTGTAATGTGACATGCTTGCGATCTGCAATGTTTTCGTCTGCGACGTTCAAAAGCCCCACGACGAAAAGTTTGGCATGTCAGAATTTTTTGGGGAATCGCATGACGTAGTCATCATGAGGGAACCACGCCCCCAGTTGCGTGAGGGAACCCTACGAACAGCTGGAGCTCAGTCATGTGTACCAACTGACTTCACTGCACTACGCTGAGTACACAGTAGCCATGTTTCCATCCAAAGTGATTCGCATTACTGGGCAATGCGCATTAAAAGAAATTTGAATCATGTGTGTTTTCCATCAAAAGAACGGACTTCGGTGAAAACTACAAATTCGCGCGAGTTTTCTAAGTCACGCGAGATTTTCCGCGGGTTGGCATGGCAACCAGCCTTGTAAAACATTCCGTCGTTCCATCGAAGCAGTCGGGGTGAAAGTGCGCTACGTCACACTTGATTCGCATACAGCTGTTTCCATCCCATTCGAATCAACCAAAACCCGGCCATAGACGAGCGAGCGTGTTTCATTTTGTGCGAATCAGGGGATTTTAATGCGAATCACGGCGTTTCCATCATCATTTCCCGATGCGATACATCTAGATGCGCATCTAAACAGCTGATGGAAACGCACCTAATCACTACTAGGCTACTTACAAAAACACGAATGCGATCATAATAGCAAAGAAGAAGAATGCTAATGAAGAAAACGAGAGAAAATGAAACAACATAATGGAGACAACTTTTGGTTGAAATGCGGCAGTAATTTACATCTCGCTCATGTCACTCGCAACGCAAACTACTGTCAGGAGTTGCTGCATTGGAGCAAGATATAAAACTACTGGAACCTTTTATGACAAAAATGTAAAAAAACATATGTCAGTTCTAAACCTTTGATTTTCTAAATATCTTGTAAACGTGAATGATACAAAGTAAAGAGCATCACACCCTAGAATCGTGTAGTGTGGCCAGTCTTCCGACAAGACAACGCCCGATTTCTTGTCTCTGGGATCGTATAGTGTGACATGTTAAATCGTGGAGGGATGTCTGAGAATCGTGTAGTCTGAGCCGGCTAGGGGAGCTCATGACAGTAGGATTTAATTAATCTGCATGTACCAGGTAGGACTGGACCAGCAGTTCATTCTTTGCCGACATTTATTTGAGGACTCTTGTGGAAGTTGTAGAAGAAAACGCTATTCCATGTGTGAATTAGGCCATATTATTTGGCCAGAATCTGAGCCATTTGAAGTTTGAAATTCATGTGGTCTCATCGGAGACTGCAAACGTCAAAATATCAACTCGTCAGATTCAAATGCGCTCATGGCACTTAAGGGATGGGAGATGGCACTCTCATTGGTTAATTGCACGCTACGCCCAAACCACACCTACAGGTAATTAGGCTACTTCAGACCAACCTTTTTGGATTTGCGCCTGGCGCAAGAGTAATTTATGCGCTGGTAAAATTGCAACATCGCCATAGAACCGCCCACAAAGCTAATTGCGCTTGGCGCTTCTCACTTGCATTTCAGACCGTTAAAAAAGGGCCCTAAACGGGTATTTCCTGGTTTGTGGCGCAATGGGCTCTATGCACAACTCCACTACTTCCTGGACTTAGTGCTGCTCCTTTATGTCCTGTCTTACATTACTGGACAAACTGATTAATCCAGGTGTGTCTGAGTAGTCACAATGGTCAGACACACCTGGATTAATCAGTTTATCCAATAATGTAAGACAGGAAATAAAGGAGCAGCATTAAGTTCAGGAAATAGTGGAGCTGTGCAAAGAGCCCATTGTTTTCTGAAACTGCAAAATAGCACCAGGGAACGTTTGCGCCAGACCACGCCTCCTCCTTTCAAACCGCCCCTTGGGGCGCAAGATCATTCCCTAATTTACAGGCGCAGGAGGGAAAAGAACGCTCTGCGCCAGTTGCAAACTAGCAACGACACATGCGTCAGAAAGTCAATTGCGCCGGATGCAAGATAGGGCCCTTGTGTCAGGTCGACCTCTCAAAACGAAAATAAGACAACTAGCTACCTAGTCCTGTACGTTTCAGCATTCTGACATGGTTATTTTCTCCCAATTAATTTTGGTTATCCAATATCTGTTGCTTTTATCCGACAGAGTGGTTCACAAACCTCTTACAATCCCATGCTTCAGACATTCAATCTCTTCTCCAGCAACACTGTAGTCTCTAACGCAGACTTAATGGGACATTTTCGGGATCTATTGCTCAGTACAGAACATGGAGAGGCCAGCTGGTCGGACCTCTTGATGAACATGACTTATGACTTATGTGTTGTTATAGCTTATATAGTTGTATATAACTCACTGGGGGGTATAGATTCATGTGCAGATTGGCTGGGTCTTTAAACACAATTATTGTGTCTGATGTTTCTCAGAGTGACAAAGAAGTGAAAATATTGGACCTGAAACTTGTATGTGTTTTAAATGTGTTTGTATTATAATTGTCGATGCCTCATTTGCATCCTCCTTAAATTTTTTGTGTTCTTTTATATAATAATTTATATATCAATATATATAATAATGAATAAAAAGTTGATTAATTGATTGATTATAGCGAACATATCCTGAATACCAAAGACATTATCTGAGCCTAAACATAGACACAGATAATGCAGGGCATGCCGCTGGGTTTATTTCAGGCCCCAGACTTTCCATATCATGCAATAGCGGTTGGGATATTTAAGGACAGAAATGTATCCTTGTTCACATCTAGTGTCGGCCAACATGGATGTCCCAGCGTCAACTAACTCTCAGCCTTGCTTTGGGAATGGTGGGCGTCCATTTGACTCGCTGTCTGCATTCATCTTGGCGTCTCCTTGAGGACAGTAGGACTCTTCCTGGTACAATGGGAAAGTGAAGTGGCTCAGGAGGTAGAGCGGGTCGGCCTGTAATCTGAAGGTTGCTGGTTCAATGGCGTGTCGAGGTGTGCCTGAGCAAGACGCCTCATCCTAACTGCTCTCCGATCAGCTGGTGTCCTCCTCTTAGCCCGTTTAGAGCTCTAGACCTTCGATCTCGGGTCTCCCCTTAAAATGAACCCCCTTTCTCGGCTGGATTTCGAACACTATGATATTTAAAAAATGTGTTTTGGGCTGAGAGTCCTTGGAAAGAGTTTGTTGGGTTATCCCAAAGGCAACTATGAATACTTATTTTTTGCCTACCACCCATGCTTACAACAACATTGTGTATGAGCTTGTATATGAAATGTCCGGGAAATAATCCTATCTCAGACTCAAAGCAAAATCATCAATCAAAATCATCAGTCTTCCTGCAATATACAGTATTTACATAAAGCACTTACAGAAGCACTTACAAACATCTTGAGGTTTAGAGAGGACATGATCAGATGACAGTATTTATGTGGCTACATTGAAAGAGCTGTCATTTGTTTTAGCGAACGTTAGTACGTACTCTCTCTGAGCACTGAGAGGGGGAGAGCAGAGAGAGAGAGAGAGAGAGAGAGAGAGAGAGAGAGGAGAGTAGAGAGAGAGAGAAGAGAGAGAGAGAAGAGAGAGCAGAGAGAGAGAGAGAGAGAGAGAGAGAGAGAGAGAGAGAGAGAGAGAGAGAGAGAGAGAGAGAGAGAGAGAGAGAGAGAGTGTTTACAATGTCATGCCATAAGGGCATTAGTGCACACGCAGGAGCTACACAATCAATGAGGCCAAGAGGTGCCTCAATACAGAATATACTTAGTCACACATGTACAGTGGAAAGTCTACATTATTCAATTCTTATTTAAAGTGTTGCATTATTATTTAGGTGAAGGGATTTTTGGTTTCCCAATATTTCATAACAGATGTGTTAAAGAGTCAGATGACCGATGGAATAAAAACATTCCTTCTTACATGCTGGGTGTAATAGTCTCTTACTAAAGAAACTGTTGTGTGCTGCCGCTGTCTCATGGAGAGGATGAGAGGAGTTGGACCTGATGTCCAACATCCTCTTCTCCCCTACCACCCCAACACGCTCCAGTGTACATCCCAGGACAGAGCCAGCCCTTCCCACCATCTTATTAAGTCTCTTCCTGTCCCTCTCAGTGAACCCACAAACCCAACAGACTACTGCATAAAAAAATTACAGATGCAACAAGAGTGTCATAAAAAGTCCTTAACAGCGGCCTGCACACCCCAAAAGACCTCAATCTTCTCATCAAGTGCAGACGACTTTGGCCCTTCTTCTCCAAGGCGTCTGTGTGACCAGTCCAGTTTACTTTTGAGGTGGTATTTGTAGACTGATACCACCTCAATGTTGCCTCCCTGGATGTTCACTGGCTCCCTATACGCAGAGTATGCAGAGTGCGCAGAGTGCGCAGAGTGCGCAGAGTGCGCAGAGTGCGCAGAGTGCGCAGAGTGCGCAGAGTGCGCAGAGTGCGTAGGGCACCAAGCTCCTGGGGGGGCACCAAAAATAAAGGTTTATTAAAATAAAAATTACTACATTATTGAGTTACAAAAATATATGAATTAGTTATGAAGAGGCCCACCGTTGTTTTTTCTTAATTGTATAACCTATCACTCAATTTCGGCAAATCAGACGTTTTTACCTAATACGCGTAGGGAACCAAAACGGCCAGCATCAGCCCTGGCTGAAGTCAATCACCATCTCCTTTGTCATACTGGTGTTCATCTGAAGATGTTTTTTTTTCCACACCATTCAACAAAGCTGGGGATGACCCCCCTGTACTCCAGCTTATTCCCCTTTTAACACAGCCAACAACAATTGTTGGCTGTGTTATCAGAGAACTTCTGGAGATGACAACTTTCTGTAATGTATCTGAAGTGTACAGGGTGAACCAAAAGGGGGAGAGCACAGTGCCTTGTGGGGTCCCTGTGCAGAGTACCACATCCGCGCAGCCTCACATACTGTGTGGTCTGTTGGTGAGGTAGTCCATGATCCAGGCAGCAAGATGACAGTAGTTAACATGAACATTATTCCCTTAGTTACCACTATCCCCATTATAAACATGACCACCATGCTTATTACTGCATTAACTCATGTGGAATGAATGTTTTATTAGTGTACCCTTATTGTGAAGTGAAACCACCTTGTTGAACCTAAGATTCAAATATTATTAAAGAATAAATCTTGAACAATTCTGAGATATCTGATGGTCACAATATGCATAGATATTTGTATGGATGGTCAGCCATTTCTTGTTGTGTTATTGGTGGATCAGAATATTCCTTCAGCCTCCTGACTGGATAGTTGTGAAACCTGCTCATTAACTACATCACACTACAAAAAGCAACGCAAATAACTTCAAGGACTCTCTCAGCAGTGTTTTTCATCAGGAAGATATCAGCTTTTATCTGCATGTTGATACCCAACACAGAGGCAATGTGTCTCTCAGAAATAGGATGGGCACATGCATGGGTCCTTGGCTGTCTAGTAGTATCCACCAGGCAGCCTGAACAGCCAGCCACAGTCTATTTCGGGGTGCCTTGGATATGCGGGGACCTCGAAGGCTTATCTAGTGTTATGTGATGGCAGACGATTGGCCCAGGGGATGACCCTGAAAATCACCACACAGGTGACATAATCGCCCTCTTGAACACACCATAACATGGATCATGGTGGATTCTTTTTTTGTGTGTGTGTGCTTGCATGTCATTCCTTGTTGTAAAACTGATTTCCATCTTGCATCATGCATGTCAATATTTGTGGTTTGTTATGTTGATGCTCTTGCCATGTGTTTACCAGAAGGAGACTCCTGGTGAACCCTGTCAGACTATTTATCTCTGGCTGTAAATCCCTTAATACCATTAACAGAACATCGCTACTCAACAACAGTTCTCAGAACATGAAGACAAACACTTAGTGAACACGTACACGTACAGTCATCTGAATTCTTACACAAGCCACAAAATGTTGTTCTGCTGGTTTGTGTGTGTGTGTGTGTGTGTGTGTGTGTGTGTGTGTGTGTGTGTGTGTGTGTGTGTGTGTGTGTGTGTGTGTGTGTGTGTGTGTGTGTGTGTGTGTGTGTGTGTGTGTGTGTGTGTGTGTGTGTGTGTGTGTGTGTGTGTGTGTGTGTGTGTGTGTGTGTGTGTGTGTGTGTGGCAGGGTGAGAAAAACACACACACAAACACACACACACACAAAGTACCTTCAGCATACCTTGAGATTTCAGGGAGCTTCTCTCCACCAACCTGTTCAATTTGATTACATGCATACAAGGCCAGGTGTGAGTGTGGTCTTTAGCCATCACAAGACGTTTCAAGATGTGACTTGCCCTGTTACTTATAGACATCACCAGCGGGAGAGTCCATCCATTGGTAGGATGGATGGGCTTCCCACTTGTGATGTCGTCAAGTCACAGGATTTTGAAATGGCTAATCACACTTAGCTGGTGGTAAAATAGGAGCTCTTTAAACAACCCTCCATTTTGACTACAGTTCGTAAATGTAGGTGATTGTTAAATGTCATTCCTCTGTTCTGATGTGGAGGTGAGTGCAGCAGGATCAGCACTTCTATTTTGAAATGGGTAAGAGAACTGTCTTTGATTTTGGAAGCGGACACCGAGTGGCACAAGAAGGCCGAACACACGGTTGCACAATCCGCAACCCGAACCTGTACCCTACCTCATTGTGATGTCAACAATTTTTGATTTTCCCAATAGTCATTATGTCAAATTAGACAATAAGTGCATGCCCAGTAGACGTTTGACCACGACCCATTCCGTCCTACGTGACCTAGCATCAATTTCCCCATGAGAGCAGTCAATATTTAATGAATCTGTACACGTTGTAGGTGTGGTCAGAAAATGCAGTAACGGTAAATAAATACAAGCGTGCTTGATTTTCCTTCGGGGTATCACTTGGGTACGACGTTCTGATGTTCAAGGGCTGTATGGGACGCCACCATCTTGAGGGAATCTAGCTGAATTTGTGTAGTGATCCCGGCATTAAAGAGGGAACAGGATAAGCCACAATTAGATGTATCCGGCTTTCTCCTCATGACGGCTTTCCACACCCCCTCCACCCCACAGGGAGGTTAATGAGTTTAGAGGAAGACTTTGGGTTGTATTTATGCCTGTGGGTTTTGAATAAACATACTTGCTCTGTGCCTGTGTTGTGCACCGCTTGTCTATGGCCTTCCCTCATCCCTCTCTATCTGTTCTGTCTGGCTGTCTGTGTTTACTCATGGTCATGGGTCATGGTTCATATTCCCAAAGATCTCCACAGGCAGCAGGTTCAAAGGCCTGGCTGGTGAGCTTTGGGTTTATTATGTTGGGGGTTCACTAACTTTGAAGTTACCTTTAATTTCCCTGAAGTGAAAAGTTAAACATAAAAATAGCGGTTCCACGTGTACAAGCTGACCCACCCTGTTTTTGTAATTTATTTACTGGTTAATTTCCCAAGTAACTGTACTCTAAGTGAATTTCTTGTAATATCAGTGGTCCCCAATGACAGGCAGTGGCCCCAAGGTTTAAAGTATCCCAAATTTCCAAAGAAACATAAATGGTAGATATTGGTAGCCTCCCCGGGAAAAAAATATGATAAAAATATATTTCCTTTGAACTTCATATCAAGAGCACTGGCATGACCCAGCTGATTTGGATTTGGCATCCCGTTGATCAAGTAAGTAAGTGTTAATCAACAGATTATTATCTTCTTCAAATCAGATTTTGTCAAGTTAACCTGTTCTGTCACATACTCTGCTGTAGTAACCATCTCCCCTCTTTTCATTTAAGTTCTTTACTTCCTCCAACCCTCTTTTTCTCTCCATCAGTCTTCCTTTCTGGCTTTGGCACAGTGGTCTATATTCACGCCCGTACATGTATGTCCTGTCCTGGTTTCAAGCAAAGCAAGGTCTAACTCCTCTCTGTCCACTCTGTTTGGGATTATAAAGATTAGTGCCTATTCTGTTCTCCCCTCGACCGCGTTGCTTCCGACTGAACTGTAAACACTCAAGCACGCATGCGTGCATGGAATCACACACACAATTACAGACAGACAAACACTTATACATATACCGCACACAGACACAAACACACACACACACACTCCACACGGTTCACACAGTACTTCCAAAGAAAGTGTGATTGTTCTTTTAAAAATGTATCTGGCTCTTTTCAAAAGGTCCCCATCTTGATTGAGGCATGGGTCGGTGGGGTAGCACGTGGAGTGACTGTGGACACCCAGGCTGTATCTCCAAGCCTACACCACGATTGTCAGCCCCCAGACGGCTTGTGGGAGAGGATTCTCATGAGGCAGAACTAGGGCCCGTCCGACTGGATTAATCCATGTCATTTTCCTGCCAGGATAATCTGTGTCGGAAAAATGGAGCGATTAAAGTTGCCACTTCGGCAAGAGCAATCAATCTCTTACCGCTCCACCACCCTCTATCCAACTCATCATCCTCTATATAGACTGTCCTCCAGTCATACAAAGTGACCCGGGCTGCTTGGCCACTTCACAATTTATAATTCCATATTCATTTCTATCAGCCTCATATTTTCCTCCTACTGCCAAGGGCTCGCTGATGAGTGTACTTTATAATTCCCATATTTATTATGTTTCTGGCATGGCCAATGCCTTTGTTAGCTTTTTTTCCAGCGAAGCTGGGATCTTAGTGTTTCTCAGTGGGTCAAGGTGTTGGAGTGGATAAACGCCAAGAGGCTGGGAATAAGCTATCATTTTCTCCACCTTGCAGAGTCAGCTAAAAATTCTACGTTATGTTGCCTCCAAATGTTACCAAGCCCCCTGTTTCAACTGGAATTCGAAGACTTCTCAATTGAAAAGATTGTTTTGGGATAAAAGTTCTAGGAAGGAGAACCCTTGTTTTACCCCCATGGTTACAGCTAATGACACCAACTAGTACCGTTATTGGTGTTCTAATCATCAATATATTAAGTTCACCACACGCCGTGTTCGAGACACTCTCCCTGGGAGAAAGCCAACATTCGCCCTATACATCACCGCAGCTGTGTTACAAGCCTACTCTCTCGATGTTTGGTAATTGGACGTTCAACATGTGTCAACTTGACACGTTTCGGCTGTTGCAGGTTTGAGCGTGACACAGTTGGAAGCTCAGTTGAAAATTACAAACTTGCATGGACCCCCTTTGGGAATTGTTCATCTTTGGTCAATACACCCGGATAATCCAAAACGCGTCAGTGCTTCCTTGTAGATTTGTGTCTGTCTGAGAACAAAGTAGAACAAGTCATCAAAGTGTGAGCTGTTAAGGTTGTTTATCACTCTTGTCACAACAGGTACACCTGACCACTGTCCCACACCAATCCTCTCTATAAATCGTTTAAAAAACGATATTGATTGAATATAATGTTTGAGGCCAAGTTGATGAGATCCAGCCAGAAATGCTGACAGCTCGGGGTGTTAAGGAGCTGTCATGGTTGACATGCATATTGGGAGTCTGGTACAGTGCCAAAGGAGTGGCAAACAGGGGTAGTGGTTCCCCTATTCAAAAAGGGGACCAGAGAGTGTGTGCCAATTACTGGGGTATCACACCACTCAGCCTCCCTGGTAAAGTCTTCTCTAAGGTGCAGGAAAGTAGGGTTTGGTCGATCGTCAAACCTCAGATTGAAGAGGAACAATGTAGTTTTCGCCCCGGACGTGGAACTACGGACCAGCTCTTCACTCTCGCAAGGTTCCTGGAGGGGGCCTGGGAGTATGCCCATCCCAGGGCCCAGGACTGCTCTTTGTCACCAGTCCTGTTTGTTATATTCATGGACAGGATGTCGAGGCATAGTTGTGGTAGGGAGGGGTTGCAGTTCGATGGTCAAAGGATCTCATCACTGCCTTTTGCAGATGATGTGGTCCTGATGGCATCATCGGCCTGTGACCTTCAGCACTCACTGGATCGTCTCACAGCCGTGTGTGAAGCTGCTGGGATGAGGATCAGCACCGCTAAATCTGAGGCCATGACTCTTAGTAGGAAACCGGTGGACAGTCTTGTGTGTTCCAACGGTTTATTAGGTAGGCCTATCTAATAAATCGCTGTCTAATCAATACTTCATTCACTGCCTCTTCCGTGGTCATTACAATATTATGAAAAGACTGCGTCTGGTTCTTCGACGTCTCTCTCACTTCCACAAAAGGTAAACACATGCAATGGTGGTTATCTCGGCCGTGGTTGAGAATGAATTGGCATGAAGCACCGTTGGCGGCCAAACGTTGTGGTGCGACAAATTCGCCTGACAGAACTTGCACAGTGACAGATTATGATTTGTGGCGCGACAAAACTTCAGCGACAAAGCAAACGGGCAACAAATGTCGCGTTTGGTGTGAACGCACAGACCGCCCATGGAGGAGAGTCTGCTATAGAGGCCAGTCCACCAATGGAGCAGAGTCTGCTGCTTGAGGAGAGTGTGCTGTTGACAGCGTGCGACTGCCGACACCCAAATGTCAACGTTTCAGGTACTCTGCCGTAGTTATTTTTATTATTTGTAACTGAGTAATTAATTTAGTAACTTTTTTGGAGATGTTACTAATAACTGTAACTAATAACTTTTTTTAAGTTAATTTAAGTAACTTGCCCAACACTGGTGGTAAACGATCAGGTCAGTGGTAGCAAGCGACCACTTTTGCGGGTGCAGTAAACGTTTCCATGGTAGCCTACCAGTGAGCTCCGCCAATCAAATACATAGGGTTACACTTTAAGATGGTTGGTAGCGTAGTGCTTCTAAATAACATCATGAATAAAACATGTATACCATCGTTTCACAATATAACGGTGCGTGAGCATACTTTGGATGGTTATGACATTTAGGCTTCTAATCAAAACCTCTATTGAGAAAATGAATGAGGTCTTTCCTTCTAGAACCACACTGTTGCGCTCCATAGGGGGCCTTCCTGACCCTTATGCAGGTATACATATTCTCCTTTTGGTTTCCACACTCCCATTGACTTTAGAATTAATGTGCAATGATTTGCACAAATATTGAATTTTTTTACAAAAACCTCAAATGTTTTTTGGCCATACGAATTATGTAACATGATCAATCTCGACAATCTCTTTTTCTCTTTTTAATTTTCAGACTCTCTCTCTCTCTCTCTCTCTCTCTCTCTCTCTCTCTCTCTCTCTCTCTCTCTCTCTCTCTCTCTCTCTCTCTCTCTCTCTCTCTCTCTCTCTCTCTCTCCCCCTCTCTCTCTCTCTCTCTATCACTCTCTCTCTCCCCCTCTAAATTCAATACCTTTCCATTCAATTCAATTAAAAAAAGCTTTATTGGCATGATAAATAAACAATTTACATTGCCTGCAGGTGAACAACAAAGAGTTCAAAGTATAAAACGTTAAATACAAATACATATCAGATATTATACAAGTACTCAAAAAGTAAAATACTCTAAAACACAGTATTTACAATATGCAGGTTGTGTGCAATAGTTTAATCAATGTTAATCAAAGAGTCAAGGCGGATGAGTCTATTTATGGGGAGTTTGAGGTCCTTCTCTCATCACAACTCTCTCTTTAATTGTGTGTGTGTGTGTGTGTGTGTGTGTGTGTGTGTGTGTGTGTGTGTGTGTGTGTGTGTGTGTGTGTGTGTGTGTGTGTGTGTGTGTGTGTGTGTGTGTGTGTGTGTGTGTGTGTGTGTGTGTGTGTGTGTGTGTGTGTGTGTATGCGTGTGTTTGCTAACTTGCTCTCTGCATACTCACCCTCCCCTCCCCCCAGCCTCCTCCTCTCTCTGTCTTTGTTTGCTCTCCTTTCCCTCAAACGTTCACCAATCGACGCTCTGCCTTTACCTCTTCTGATTGGCTGATAAGGCAGACAGTAGGCGGGCTCAGTGCCAAAAATCTGCTCTGCCTCTTCTGATTGGTGGGGGTGCGGGCTCAGCGTCAGGCAGCAGGAGGTCTAACAGTGGAGAGCGAGCTGAGCTGTCAGACGCTCTGAAACTGCAGTGGAGACATCAGGAGGACCAGTCTCTCTCTGCCACTGCAGCAACGGACTAAACTCCCTAAGCCGTTTGTTTTGGACTCTAAACCGACGGGGAACACGCAGGGGTCCAACTGACACGCAAGGACACAAAAAAAGGAGAAGCGGACACAGCGTCGCCGAGCTGAGCCCTTTTTTCCCATCAAATCTTCGCTTTCCTGCGTTGCTTTGTTGTTTCACCAGGAGGACCCCTTCCCCCCGCTCTGCAACAACCAACAGCCCCTCCACGGAGGACACGGATGGGCGAGTCCTGTTAGAAACCACAACACCTGAACCAACGCACATAAAGCACCTTCTCCGGCAGGCCACACTGTATCTCAGTGAGTAGTTCTGCGTGCGTGGTTGTGTGCGCGTGTACGTCTGTGAGCGTGCACAGCGCCTCTCTGCCCGGAGACGACTCCCTGCCACGGTGTGTGTGCACGCGTGCAAGGAGGCTAATGCCAGCGGTAGCGTGGTCGGGACCAGAGGAGGATGAGTCCGGCTGTGGATGCTCAGGGCCGGGGGGGCTCGGGCGCAGAGCCGCCGCAGAAACTACTGCAGCCGCAGGCGCAGCCGCAGCACTGCTACCTCGAGAAGGGGGTGATGCTTGAGCCCTTCATCCACCAGGTGGGGGGGCACTCGTGCGTGCTGCGCTTTGGGGAGCAGACCATCTGCAAGCCCCTCATTCCCCGAGAGTACCAGTTCTACAAGAGCCTGCCGCCGCCCATGAGGGAGTTCACCCCGCAGTACAGAGGTACAGTACACACCACAACACAGAGGTACAGTACACAACACAATACAGAGGTACAGTACACAACACAATACAGCGGTACAGTACACAATACAGCAGTACAGTTCACAGCACAGGTACAGTACACAACACAACACAGAGGTACAGTACGCAACACAGAGGTACAGTACACAACACAAGACGGAGGCACAGTACACAACACAGAGGTACAGTACAAATACAGTACACAACACAACACAGAGGTACAGTACACAACACAGAGGTACAGTACACAACACAGAGGTACAGTACACAACACTGAGGTACAGTACACAATACAAAACGGAGGTACAGTACACAACACAAGCCGGAGGCACAGTACACAATACGGTACAGTACACAATACGGAAGTACAGTGCACAACACGGAGGTACAGTACACAAGACGGAGGTACAGTAAACAAGACGGAGGTACAGTACACAACACAAGACGGAGGCACAGGAAACAATACAGAGGTACAGTACACAACACAATACAGAGGTACAGTACACAACACAAGACGGAGGCACAGGAAACAATACAGAGGTACAGTACACAACACAATACAGAGGTACAGTACACAACACAAGACGGAGGCACAGGAAACAATACAGAGGTACAGTACACAATACAGAGGTACAGTACACAACACGGAGGCACAGTACACAACACAACACGGGTTCATGTTTAACGACCTGATTGGGTTGTGTGGCTGTTGTTCATTTCTGTTGTGTGTCTGTTGTGTTGCTGTACCCCTTCATCATGTTAGCCACCACTCTCTCACAATCTCAATAAGTAATTAGGGTGCAATGATTACAGTTCCCCTTATTTGCTTTGGCTCATTTCTTGAAACAAGTGTTGACATTCTCAGACTCCACCTGCATTGGTCAATGTAGCTTCTGTCAAAAAGCATGCATTACCAGCATAATTAACTCATACTTCAAAACAAAGCTATTGTTTCAGATTAAAAAAAACAACTCAAAATGAACCCCCTACACATTCTGTAAGCAATGGTGGTCAAATGAAGATGTTTGCTAAGTATGGCAGTGGACCCTGGAAATGTACCTTTCATCCACATCTCAGTCTTCACAGACGCTGAATGTTTTCTCTACTAGAATGACATTTTTTTTCTAGCTATCTGAATGCTGTTGTGTGTCAAACGGAATGATAGCAATCCTTGAACAGTTCCAGGATTTACATTACACACTTTGCGCTCACATTTCCAACAATGGATTCAATCAGACAATCAAATCTGTGCTCAGTGGTCTGGAGGTGTGCAGATTTTGTTTTGAACATGTTGATGATCATTTCAGAATTGTAACCTGCCCCTTTTAGAAGGGAGGCTTTTTACATGTTAAACGCCATGTCTCCAAAGGGCCTCAATATGTATTTTGACCTTAGACCTTTTCTTTGATTGTTCATGTTTGGTATAGCCTGCAATTTCCTTCTCTGCTTATATATGAGGAATGCATCAATGTGTATTCTGTGAAAAAAAAAATGCTTAGTGTGAAGCATACAGTTAAAAATATATTTATTATTATTATCATTAATATTATTAATGTTATTACTGTTATAAGATTATTATTTGTTCTTTATTATTAATTATTCTCTTTATATTTTATTATTTATGTATCTTTTCTTGATCTCATATGGTTTTATGCAATGCATGTGAGCCAGGACTTCGGGTGCTTTCGGGTGCATGTTTTGCCATTCGTCCCTTTTTTGGGTGCGCCCTGTTGATTAGAAAGGTGTCGCCATTTGGGTCATGTGATACAAGTTATCTCACCCATTTTTTTTCAATGCCTGATGAAGATCCCTAGAGATCGAAACGTTGCCTGTTAATAAATCCACTTCTGGAGCATTTAAACAGGGTGCAGACCCTCCCTTTTTTTCTCATTTCAGAATTGTGCCAAGCAATTAAGAAAAACAATCTTAGCATCCTTTATTTGTGTCGTATGTTAAGGACTTGACCAGCTGAGGGTACAGTAGCAGGAACTACTTAAAACCCCCAGGTAGCCTATATAGACGATTTATGCAACGTGCTACAAGAGAGAGGGTATAATTGGGTTGGCCACGGGCCAGGTGTTTCTGTATCAATCTCTGGGCGGATCCTGCCTGACCTGGTGACACCCTACACAGGGTTGTCCCTTCCTGGTACTTATGTTACGAAGGCAACAAGGAAGGAGAGAGAGAGAGAGAGAGAGCGCGAGAGAGAGCATGAAAATGAACAACACAGTACCAAAAAATAACGCACACTGGATGTTTGTGTTGACATAATGGACGGTGTCCCTTTACAAGGTGAAGCAGGAAGTACCAGATATGTGAAATGTTAGTGGACTGGTTAAGGTTTATAATCTGTGCTCGGCTTAGTCAATTAAACACACACTCTGACACCACGCGCCAAATGCACATACTCAGCAGATATTTTTCCACCATTCTAAATTATTCAGAGCGAGTCCCAGGTGATATATGAGATATGGTGACATCAGCCAGTCGGAAAAACACTGGTGCGGGGCTGTGAACAGACGAGGGCTGTAGGGTAGTCTTCCCTCTGCCTGCGTCATTCCTGCCTACTGGACCGTCCTCCTGGTTGGAAACCAAACACAGCCCCTGATCCTCACAAGCCCCTTGGGAGGATGGGGGTGGGGGGGTGTGTGTGTCTGTGTGTGTGTGTGTGTGTGTGTGTGTGTGTGTGTGTGTGTGTGTGTGTGTGTGTGTGTGTGCGCGCGTACAGAGGATGTCAGGGGAGTTGCTTCTGCTTACTTTCCCTCTTTAATGGCCTGTCTCTGGCTTAATGTGTCTCATCTGGCTTCCCATATACCAGTATTTCAGTTTGATAGGACCCACATGAAATTATGTTTTTTGTTGTTAGTTTTTCGAGTTTAGGTTCTCGATTTCCACGTGAAAACATGGATTTATACTTTTTGTTAGTATAAACTTAGTTGTGAGGCTTTTATTGAAATATTGCTCATCGTTCTTTCCCACAGATTTTGACTGCCTTAAATTAGAACGTGCTGTAGGAGTCAAGAAGCGTCTGTGTGTGTCTTTAAGGGGAGTTGATAGAAGCGCTGTACGTTTAATTTCACTGGCTCATCAGCTTTACAGTCGAGGGTTTAAATGCCCACAACTTTATATTGTTTAATCTCTCTCCTGTCTGTGTCTTGTCTTGTCTGTCTGTGTCTATGTTTCCAAATTTAAGGCCTTAAAAAGTCTTAAATTCGTTACAAATGTCATATGCTGGTCTTAAATACTGTAACTCAAGGTCTTAAATTTGTTGGGGAAGGACTATATATATTTTTATTTTTCTCGAGGGACTTTTCACGTGTCATGTGACATGTAGAGAGGCTTCTCTCTTGCTAGCTGCATATACTGTATAAACGGTTATCTGCGTGCTTGCTAGCTAGTCTGCGACAACGGGTAGGTGCAAATTCAAGGACAGTTGGCTGGAAGACGTCCGTTTCCGAAGTTGGCTCGCGTCTGTTGCCAACCCCCAGCATCGTGGGTTTTAGGTCTTAAATTTCCTTCAAGGTGGTATTACAAAAGGTCTTAAAAAGTCTTAAATTTCACTTGCTGAAACCTGCAGATACCCTGCGTCTCACTCTCTCTGTGTCTTTGTGTTTCTCTTCAGGCGTAGTCTCTGTGAGCTTCGAGGAGGATGACGAGGGTAACCTGTGCCTCATTGCCTACCCGCTCCACAGCGACCAGGAGACCAAGGAGCTGGCGGCCGATGGCCAGCCCAAGAACAAGATCCTCCAGTGGGTCAACGACAACCAGGCCATGGAAGTCTGCAGCCATAACTCCCAGAAAGACAAGGACGAGAGGTGAGCGGGAGAGAGGGGAGGGTGGACATAAGACGGCGGGGTAGGGGTGCTTACCTTTTAGAGTTGTCCCACAAATCACACTTAAGATGGATATAAATACAGGGTAAAAGGTCTTACTGGTGGGGTTTGCCATCAGACCGGGGGTAATTATAATAATATATAATTAATAAATAAGCAGCTTTTGAAGATAACACCTGGAACAGGCAATTTTAACTAACCAAATATTAAAAAGCAAATAAAGTGCTAAACAACGTTGTCAAAATAACAACTGAGCAGTCAAATAATTAGTGCAATTTTAACTATACAAATATTAACAAAATAAATAAAGTGCTTAACATTGTCAAAACAACCACTGAATATATTCAAAATGTGTATATATTTTTTAGATCTTAAAAAATAATAATATATTTTTTTTTACTTTCTTTCGCGTCATGTTTGTTTAAACCAATCATCTTACTGGAGAATGGCATCTGTAAGCGTGATAACAAACGTGGCCAGCACTAGTAAACTAAAGTGTCTGCAAAGGTTTCAAATCAACACATGCCAGACTGGCCTTATAAATACACTAATTCAAATCCCTTTCTGAAAACTTCATCCATCAACTTGAGCAGATATCTTGGTAGAACATCTCAACAGAATGTAGTTTTACTATGTTATAACATAGGACTGCTGGATTAGGGTTAGAGAGAATGCCATGTCTCCAGGATGGTAACGGGAGCGTGTGGCGAGCGGGCTCACACTGACGTAAAGGCTAATGCGAACAATCCAGCAAGTTACTGGAGGCTGGCAATGCTCCTGAGAACAATATGTCAACAACAGTTACACACTGGGTTCCTCCTAGCTACTCTAACGGCGTACTATACTAGCCCATTATGCTGCTATTAATACTGCCACGGTGACACCGCAGCACAGGGCGTTGGCATCGGGACAAAGGCTTCACAGGACCCATGATAAGCACAATGGTCCCCACACACACACTCGGACGACCACAGGCACACACACCCAGGCTACCTCATGGCGATAGGCCCCAGCTGCAGAGCACGGCCCCATTCCAAGTGCCAAGGCCACGGAGTGATATCACACTTGACTCTTTGTAGACGAGTCAGGAATCCAACCCGTGCACTTTCTGGCAAACGACACCTGCGTGAGCGCCTGTGTCAAATATCCGGAGGTGCGGACTTGTACTCAACGCAGAGGTGAAGGGATTATAATATATAGCATTGTTTAGTAGAAGTGAGAAAACTTGTAGTACAGTGGTCACCCTGGTCATGTATAACAATGAAAACCATGAATTATTGTGTTTCTTCCCTTTGAGTTATTCCTTGTCCTTAAGAGATTTAAGGCTTAGGGTTAGTGTCGTAACATGTTGCCTGTCAAACCCTTTCAGACTAAATGTGATTCAAGGCCCTTGCCCACTAGGATCCTTTAAAAGTCGGGGATGACTTTGGCGGTTCAAACTGCACGTCTTGCCTCGCTGTTGAGTCTGCACCGCGACTGGGACCTTGTTGGGGGGAAACAAGCATTTTTCGAGCACAGTTACAAGCCTGTGTTTTTGCTGGTAAAAGGACAGCAGTTGTTTGAGCCATTTCAAATTCCAAGGAAAAGAATCCTGGGTTTATGTTTGTCAAAAAGTGGTCCTGAGACCCAATATTACATGACAATCAAGAGTATCACCTCCTCTCTCCCCCCGACTGTTTCAGCGCTATCGGGGGGATTGTCGCCTGGTGTTAAGGTAACTTAAGGGCTTTACCAATACCATGGACGTAAGCTGTTGTTGTACGCCTGAAAAGGGGGAGTAATTTATCACGAGTGTGATGCAGTGTTTCCTCAATCGTCACCTTATTTCTATAAGGAAGTTACCGCGATTTCCCCCTGGGTACGTGGGCGGAGACAAAAGCAAATAAGATCTGAGAAATCTGCCAAGCACAGATTTAACAATTACCCAATAAGTATCACAGATAAACATTACCCAATCATAAATAATCAATACAATAAAACATAACGCAATAATAATAAACCCAGAGATACATCAGACTCCTAAACCTTCCATGTGGTTCCAGTGTCCAGCGTCGGGCGGAGAAGGTGGAGCTGGAGTGGCTGCAGCAGGCCGAGGTGCTGTACTACCGGCTGGAGCGCAGCAAGAGCAGCGCCCTTACCCAGCACAACCCCTGGAGCCTCCAGTGTCACCAGAAGCACCTGCAGACCATGAAGGACAACGCTAAGCAGCGCAACCAGTACCGTATCCTTCAGCTGCCTGCGTGCGTGTCAACTTAACCGCTGCATACAACCCTGTGTTAACCTCCATACGATTTAATAAAACAGAACGTTAGTAGAGGAGGCCTAGAACCATTTTGTCTTATAAGTGTGGAGAATTGATGCTGTCCAAGGCCCTTCACAGTCTGACCGGTTCAAATCCCATCGACTGATAACCCGTCAGATAAACGGTCAGTAAACGAGCTTAGCCCTTGTTGCGGAGGCCCACAGGGGCTCAATGGTCCCACCAGAGCTGAGCTTGTTGTTGTCTTGATACCTAGCCCCCAAGAGGTGGTCATGGTCTCGCCCATCGGAGAGTAATTCCTTTAGAGAGTTGTTCTCTCTGTCTCCAGCTTCACATGCTCCAATGACAGGCCTGGTTAAAAATAGCCCTGGCCCCCTTTTATTAGATATGGTTTGATGAGGCTCCATATCGTCTGGGATGTTGTGATCTCCGTGGACTCCTTCTTTGCCGTGTCCAGGTTACTGCTAATGGTTATCATGTTATACAGTCAGTGGGGGGGGGGTCCTGGTGTGAGTGAGGGTGCTCTGCTTTGGGTCGGCCCGTCGCTCCCGGGGGTCGCGTCCGGAACACGGGGGGTGTTGTCCCTTGACCCTTGACCCCGGCCTCCCCCCAGGGTTCATCCTGCTGGAGAACCTGACGTGGCGCCACGCCGTGCCCTGCGTGCTGGACCTGAAGATGGGCACGCGGCAGCACGGCGACGACGCCTCCGAGGAGAAGAAGGCCCTCCACATGCGCAAGTGTCAGCAGAGCACGTCGGCCACCATCGGCGTCCGGCTGGGGGGCATGCAGGTAGGCCTCTGGGGGGGGAGGTGGGGCTCAGGCCCCTCTCTCAGCCGTTTATGGGACCTGATTACCTCACTGCCCCGTCGCCCTGGTCCCATGGGTCTCAGGGGGGCCCTGCTCTGAACTCAAACGAGTGTGTTACGCAACACGCTACCTACCGTTCAAACGTTTGGAAACGGGACGGCAGATTTTACTTTTATGTTGACATTATATTAAATCCAATTCAAAATATTGCATCAATATTGCCAACAGGAATCTGGTTCCTGTTTACCAGCAATCAAACAAAAGTGTGTTTTCTCAATGAGACTGAATTAACTGTTGAGCGTCCCAATAACTGACCGGCCCTTCCCCTCCCTCCAGGTGTACCGCTCGGACTCCGGCCAGCTGATGTTCATGAACAAATACCACGGCCGTAAGCTGAGCCTGCCGGGCTTCAAGGAGGCTCTGTTCCAGTTCTTCCACGACGGTCTGCGGCTGCGCGGCGAGCTGCTCTCCCCCGTGCTGCGGCGGCTGCAGGAGATGCAGGCGGCGCTGGAGGCGTGCGAGTCGTACCGCTTCTACTCCAGCTCGCTGCTCATCATCTACGACGGCGAACCGCACCCCGTGCACACGCGCCGACGCCGCTCGGAGCACGGGCTCTCCGAGGAGGAGGAAGACGAGGACGAGGACGATGAGGACAAGGGGGGTGACGAGGGGGCGGAAGGGTTGGAGGAGGATAACGAGGACGCCGAGGACGCGGAGGTTAGCGTGGCGGGAGCGCTCGGTTTCGCGCACGGCTCCTCGCCGCCCGGCGGCACCAGCTGCTCCGGCGGCGGTGCCAGCGGCGGCACGGCAACTGGCCGGCAGAGGGCGGGCCCCTCGGACCCCCGCCGCCCCTCGGTGGACGTGCGGATGATAGATTTTGCCCACACCACGTGCCGGGACTACAGGGAGGACAGCGTGGTCCATGAGGGCCAGGACAGTGGCTACATCTTTGGCCTCCAAAACCTGATCACCATCATCTCAGAGCTGGAGGAGCACAGCTCAGACTAGACCCCACTGCACACACACACACACACACGTGTATACAGCCTTACATGAACACATACAAAGACACAAACACACATATAGGAAGACAAATGCTTGCATACACAAACACATAGATACACACACATATAACCAGCCTTACATGCACACTAGGGTTGCCGCGGTGTGGACATTTTCATATTGAGTAATACACTCGTGTCAACACCGGTATTACCGGGTATAAAGGGTATAAACTTTGAAACTAGGTCAACCGCCATCTTCTCTCTCACGCTCAGTGACAGCGTCTGGCAGCGCGCCAATTCTCGTTGACAGCGTCTTATAATGTTCTATATATAATAGTATAATATAATTGTATATAATATCACGGCCAAAAGCTCTGCGCCTCCGGGTGGCCGTAGCGCGGGGAGCTCTCGTAGGGATTGGGCTTCACGGGGTTTGTTTACCGGCGTTGCTATGGTTACCGGTCTTGTAAGGAAGCGCGCCAATTCTCTTCCGCACAGAGCAGAACTGTGGCCTATCTACACATTTAAATTTTCTTAATTCTAATTATATTATTCATTTTTATTGCATTTTTTTTTTTTATTACTGAAAGAAAAAATCGCTGTTGCCGGTGTGCAACAGCGAGTAATCGGTGTTGGCCTCAACACCGGTAACAGCGGTAATACCGTATACCGCGGCAACCCTAATGCACACATAGGCTACACACAATCAAGCACACTTTTGATCCATTTTGGAACAAAAGTATTACTGGTCTCTGCACAAGGGGAGAGGTTGCGCCTGGGCTTTTGGTGTCTCCTGTCCGGTTGTGTCGAGGAGACTCCTAGCCACCTGACGGCCTCCCGGTCAGCATGTTTGGTGCTTCTTTGTGTCGCATTCACGCGTGTTCGTCAGAGGGATACTAAGGGATTCTTTTTTTCTGTTTTGTTTTAAGTTGTTAACTTTTTAAGGTTCATGGTTTATAAACCCCGAAGCTTGACACTACCTCTTGGAGATAGCCCCCAGCCTATCTAATAGGCTCAGTAACACCCCACTCATAGTAATATCCCAATCAAAACGCTTTTTAGACCAACTGAGACTCTAACGCTGGCTCTTTCTGGCTGAAAGTCCCCCGCGTTGGTGCTGGTATCGTTCTGGAGGTTTCGTGTTAGTCTAAGGGATTTGGATCTTGTGTACAGTGACTAAGCCAGCGTCCAGTCCTGATCTTTTTTTTTTTGTTTGTTTGTTTTTTTTGTTAACTTTAAAAGTTCTAGGTTAAATCCTCCTAGCTTCATGTTTATCACAACAGAACATCGCTGAAGTCAGGGACAATTACAGCCCCTTTTCGAACCATGCGTCCTTCCCCATCCGCCCTAAGCGCCCCGGTCTCATTCCAAAGAAACCGGCAGACATTTGGTTGACCAGCCCGCACATGGACACTGGGTGCCTGTTGTGGGCCGTGGTTGAGACAGACAGACAGACAGACAGACAGACAGACAGACAGACAGACAGACAGACAGACAGACAGACAGACAGACAGACAGACAGACAGACAGACAGACAGACAGACAGACCAGACAGACAGACAGACAGACAGACAGACAGACAGACAGACAGACAGACAGACAGACAGACAGACAGACAGACAGACAGACAGACAGACAGACAGACAGACAGACAGACAGACAGACAGACAGACAGACAGACAGACAGACAGACAGACAGACAGACAGACAGACAGACAGACAGACAGACAGACAGACAGACTCTTCCTTCTGATCCCTCCTCCAGCTCCTTTTCATCCGCCCCCCCCCCCCCCATCCCTCAATTTTAAAGAGACTATATTCATATAGAGTTCAGAAACAGATCCTATAGAGTTATTTATTTATTGACTTGTTTCCTAAGATAAAACTAAAAACAGAAGCTAAAAACAAAATAAGAATGTCATTGAGGGACACTACATTCCATGTTATTAATGTGACAATAATGATATTAATAAATATTGTTATTTAACATGTTCCAGATACCTCTATCTTGTATATCTGTGTTGTCCACAGCTGGTCAGAAGGAGAAATAAAGACTTGGTTTGTGGAAAACCATCTCGTCTTGTTATCTATTATCAGGCAACTTCTTTAGTTTGTGTGATGATGATGATGGTCAAGAACTGCAACTCAATATTTCTTGACTGCCAATCCCATGACTTGCTGAGTGGAAAAATTGGTGAAGCGTACCTTTGCTCGTCTGCTAGCAGCCCTGTTTTTAGTAGCATGTGACAGATCTGCTCCAGGATTATAATGGCGTATGGGTCTAAAATAGCACTGTGGGCTTCCTGAATGTCATGTTTTTAAATGTGTCTGTCCCACCCCTAATAGTCCTCTCTACTTTTACATAATAACGTTGTTCGTAGGACATATGGCGCTATTTCTAATATATGAAGAGCCAATAGCTCCCAAAGGCTGATTTTGACTAAAATAATTGTTTGGGAAGGGGTTTGCTCTGAATGTGTAGTACTCTATTCAACATTGAAAAATAAGCATATGATTGTATGTATATATGTGTCTCTTCCTGGGTGGGCAGTGGTTGTTTGGAGTTCAATGGACAACTCAGTTATCAAGTGACTCTGTGGTGATGCAGGCCAGGTTCTAGTGCTCTGGGACAATCTGGAAGTCTTCCTCGTGAAGACGCTCAGTGCTAATCTGTTGCTAAAGTCAGCCAGATGAAGCGCTCTAGGCAGTGTCTGTGTGTGCGTGTGTGTGAGGTCTTTTGTTATACTGCCCTGCTTAATGAAAATCGGATGTATTTTTAATGCTGAAAAATGGACAGATAAGAGAGATGATGAAGAGCAGACAATGTAGAGTGGGCGAGGTTCCCTAAGCTGGAGCAGAAGACCGATGGAGGGTTGGACAGGTGGTGGTGGTGGTGGTGGTGGTGGTGGTGGTGATGGGGGGAGGCACTGTGCGAGTTGTGTAACAGCACAAAGGTCCGTGTGTTGTTTGTTTGGCACTCATCCTGTCATCCTACTGTGTGGTTGTTTATGCGTCGTCATAATAATCATCATTTTATTAGATATATATTTTATATATCAAGTTTGTATCTATATTTCATACAAATGCATGTGTGGAGGTATTGTCAGTCTATATATGTGCTTTTCAATACATTCATTAAACCATACATGGGTGTTATGCATGATTCAGATTCCAGTTGATATTGTCGGTTCTTTGAGTTTGTGTGACTGCATGTGTTCTGTAGGACTGGCCCCTTTCATGTTTAGGATTGCATGTTTGCATGGAGTCCAGTGGCAAGCAGCGTTTAGCATCACTATGGCAACAGTGACAGGGTTATGTGCTTCAGCTGGAATCAGCAGGACAGAAGAGAGTCCTACATGTTCAAACTGGAGGAGATTGAGCCTCAACCAACTGAAGTGTCCTTAAAATAGCCATGAGGGCAGAAATACTTTGACAATGACTCAAAAATAATTTCTGTTCCGTTTCTCAATGTTTTGATAAAGACTCAATCTTATTAGTTTTGGAGATTCTTTATAAAAATCACCTCATTTTAAAAGGCCTGAAGGATAACCGGTTTGAGGATGTGATTTGAGCATTCGCTAGAGTGGATTTGTTAATCAAAGGAGGCTTTTATCAACAACCACCAAATAACATGTTTTTATACAAATAGGCTTTCATTTGAATATAGAGATCCTAGTTCTGCTCGCCTGGCACCTATTGTGCAAATACATATACAAATGTGTATTATTTTGGAATAGCCCCAGTTAATTTTCGAATACCAACGAATACCTTTATCAATAAAGTTACATCAATGACACAGACCAAAATGCCTCTGGACACAATTTGATAGGCCTGGCTAAAATCAAACGGAGCACATAACGCCTGACATAGCTCTGAGATTAGGTAAATTATTACTGTTTCTTATCAACAAAAACTTAAAACGATTCGGAACTGGAAAGTATTCTGAGAGAGAACACTTTCGAGTTTGTTTAATTCTGTCGCGATAGGGGATTAAAACAGACCATATACCACAGCCATCAACTGCAGCCATCTTGGATGTCTCTATGAAAATCAAATCCACAGCAATCCCACAGGGCACTCCTCTTTACCAGATCGTATCAAACCTACCTCATTGTAGATAACCGGATCTGACTGGCCTGGCCCGGGCCAGGTCTGCTGGAAATCAGTGTGATCAGGACCACAAAGCAGATGACACTGGCTCAAATGTGACATCAAGCTGACACTGCTGGCATTGCCAAGAGGCCTGCTTACAGAATGCGGGCCATGGCAATGATGGCACTGTTTATGTGATGGCACAACGCATGTGGGCCGATTGTGGATAGGGTTACGCGGGCAGATCTTTCGCATATTAACTTGCCCACATACTGTATGTTCTCTAACAACAAATGTCTAAGCTCACCCAACATAGCAAAGTGGGTCTGGCCCATTTAATCCATCTCCAGCCGGGCCAACAGGCAGCAGAGAGTGACAGGCCATGAGTGGTCCAGATCTGTTGCGTCAAAGCAGGTGCATGGATAGGCCATAATGTATACGGTATCTAGCCAACAGTATGTCCGCAGATGGCCCTAAGCCTGAACGGAAAAGGGTTCAACACTGGCACCAGATGTCAGCCTAAAGTATCTCTTATCTCAAGCCATGTAACATAACAGTCTCCCCTATTTTGGCCCAGAATGCCCCCACTCTATACAATACAAAAACATTTAATTCAGCTCTTAGTTGTTGCATTTGGAAATTTTTACTACAAACCATAGAGCTAAGACATTCTTAATAAACTGGCAAATTATATGATCTCAGATTCAATGAATAGAATTCCTTAGAATTCTGAGATTAAATGAGTTAGAATTCTGAGACTAAAAATTAGAATTCTGAGAATAAAGTCAGAATGCTGACATAGTCAGCATTCCGACTTTAAAAGCCTGACTTTATCCTCATAGTTTTTGACTTTAAACCCGGAACAAAATGATAAATCACATTTTTGCACGAACCTCTTCCATAACAAGAAACCCTTGTTTGTCTTTAATATTCAAAGCAGGGGGAACTTGTTTCAGAAAAAACTATTCAAAAACAATTCTTTGTATGTTGCATGCACTGCATGTTCAGTTAGAGGAAGAAGTCCACAGAGGGGGAAAAGAGACAAGAGGTAATTAGCATGTTGCATAACTGCTCCATGGTCTGCTCTGGGCTCACTGAAAACAGACTTCTAAAACCATTGCACACTCTGGCCTTAATTACCATATAGAACCAGGGGGACAAACACACCAACAGTTGACCAGCTACTAGTGTTGGATGCACCCCAAAGTAATGTGGGAAAGATCATCCACTTATTTTACAGACAATACATTATATCGCAACGCAGCAACTTAGTCCAGGATCAAATGGGTTTTGGTCAAGAAGTCATTGGGAGATGTCTCTTGAAATATGGTACCTCAGCCAACAGTATGTCCGCAGATGGCCCTAAGCTGGACCGGAAAAGGTTCAACACTGGCACCAGATGTCAGCCTAAAATATCTCTTAAGTCAAGCCATGTAATAACAAGTCCCCCTATTTGGCCCAGAATGCCCCCACTCTGTACAATAACAAAAACATTTATTCAGCTCTTAGTTGTTGCATTTGGAAATATTAACTACAACCACAGACCGGCAAATATATTATCTCATATTCAAATCTAGTCTAATTAACAATTGTCCAATATGACGGTTTTACATTTTACACTTATATCATATAATAATACATACAATCCAAAAAGTTATAATTAGAATATAGAAATAAGAGAATGCAAAGAAATATCTTGCATATAATAATAAAAAGGTTGTTGTGTGGAACCAGGAATCGTATTATATGGCAAATAAACCAAGTCTGAATTAAATGAAAGAAATATATTAAACTTTAACATGACTGGAGAATGGAATTACAAGGGTCAGAAATACAGCATCATGCATAAAAAAATAGTCATTATCCAAGAAATACAAAATAAACAACTAACAAAACTGAAATTGTGACTTTCAAGAGTCAGATATGCATCACGCATCAGAGATTGTCTCATCCTACTATCTGATCATCCTTCCCTTTCTTCCGCCATCCCTATCAGGGCCCAGCTGAAGCCACCTTTTAATATTCTATTAAATCTCTCAGTCTGTGGCCCCAGAAGCCAGAAAATTATCTCTCATAGCCGCAAAAACAATATTGGGCCTTTAAACCCCAGAAGGTCTTGATCAACAATATTTTGAACCACTGGCATAACACTCAACTACACATGTCTTCAAACAATTGAGTTTCTATAGTGAACAACAGTACTGGAGAGACTGGTTTCCTCTCAGTGTGGCAGAGCAGCAGGAGCTCATGGTCTCGTGCAACAATACATTTCATTTAGTTTAGGTTTGGTTAGATAATCTTTAATACAGATATGTTCATTTTAGGATTCATAATATAGTATTTTCTTTTACATTTTGTGTAGTGTATATTGGAAACGCTAGTTTTCTTTTTGTTGCCTCAGGAAAACTTTGTGCAGAGAGGGGAACTTTCCAGAGTAGTATCGTGGTCGATGTGGATATGATATGCAGCTTCATCTGAAATGATGACCTTGGTCGATAGGGATCAATAGTCATAGGGACCTCATCACAGACAAGTGAGAACTGTGGGGCAGGTTTGATTGTGGAATATTCACCTTTTTAGTGGCGATGGAGGCTTTTAGAATCTGATTCACTTCTACAAAGTATACAATAAAATTTGCAAGCAATTTGGAGCTATTGTGAAGCATTGTTAGAACTGATCGAAGAAAAGGCTAAGGAAAGTTAAATTAAACTGTGTATCTGTGCATATCTGTGATGTGCATCAGGGAACATGGAAGCACTTGCCAATGTGTTTTGAGCGCTATCTGATACTTATTTTCTAGACCAGACTTGATCAATCATCAGCACCGCTTGGATGTTAGAAGTTTACCCTAAAGACAGGCCTCAGATAAATTAAAGCCCTTGTTTTAAATAGCAGAGGCGCGGTTTGATACTTGCTGGCTACAAATAGCGACCTGTAGCCTTTCCTAAACAAGGCTTCCTACCGTCTACAGAATGACAAGACATCTCATAAATCTGAATATGTTGCAGTCTTCTGTTAGAATAATATCCCTATTATTCATGGTTAAATATTTTTGCAGTTAGAATATAATCCCTGTTTTAACATCCAATAACTAAAAATAAATGCTGAAGACATCAAACACACAAGTTCCACTTGTTCGATAGTGCCAGGGCCGGATTAACAATTTTCTGTGCCCTGGGCAACAAGGCTCAAGGCCCCCCCCCCTCCCCGCCGCCGCCAACAATCGTATAAAGTTCCTATCACTCAGAACTTGGGTGGCTTGATGAGTACTTAATGAATGTTTTTCAATTGTCTTGACAGCAAACAGCTAGGTAGGCCTTAACTTAATACCCATAGAACATTTTAAAAAATGCAAAAATGTGAAATTATCACCAGCATGAAGCAGGCAATTTAGTGTGTTTTTAGTAAAAATATAACCATGGCTACACTGTTGCATGTAATTTCAAAGTCAAGATCATGTTTTATTGTATCACAATTCAACATTTGATGATGTTGATTACTTCTACACACTATTTTTATATTCCTTAATTATTTTTATTCTACAAATGGACCTTTACAACTGGCCTCCCCTTACAGACTGGAACTCTCATGAACTACACAAACAATTATGAGGCCTAATGACCTATCTCTTTACTTTTAAAACTTCCCTCATTAACCACACACTTTTAATTCCAGTAACCATTCCAACCAATAACCAATTCCAGCAGTAAACAATTAAACACACTAGAATTCATACACACAATATTTATTATTATATGTGTAATATATATATATATATATAATATTATATAATATATATATATATATATATAATATATATATATATATATATATATATATAATATATATATATAATATATATTATTATATCAATTCATCTATACTATACATTATATCAATTCTATACCACATATATATATCATATCAATTCATATACACATATTAGCCTAATTATTTACTTACATTAAAACCCATATTACTAACTCAAACAAGTAATGCCTCACAACTGTCCATTTTTCACACTGAACTCATGAAGAAACAAACAATTAAATGATTAGGCTTAATGACCTATCTTAGCTTTTTAAAACTTCTCACATCAACACATACAGTTAATTATGTTCTCCATAAAGATGATTACTCAGTGGCCTTCCTTTTAGACTTCAAATATGCAAACTGAAACGGCGACGAAACTCGCGCGAGGGTGTCCTGAGATGCAGCGTGACGATTTTTGTCGCGAGTGTATTTATTGGTTAAGAATCCAAACCAATCAATCGTCGAGGGATGTAAACACATTCAACAGGAAGCAGTGTGTACTTATCAACCAATAAGAAGGGTTTAGGGGCGGGACACCGCCGCGAAATGTCGTCCAGATAGAGACAACGCGAGCGATAAATTCAGGGTTGAGCGACATCGCTGGACGGCGCGACGTCGCTCGCGGCACGTCAGGTCAGGCTCATTGAAAAGTACACATTCTAATCACTTTTCGAGTTGCAATAAAAGTGCTCACATCAAGGAAAGTAAGGACTGCGTTTATAACGTGATATTTGTCAACAACGTTTGTCAAGGGCCCTTTGATGTCAGGGCGCCCTGGGCAAGTGCCCAATTGCCCTAATGGTTAATCCGGCCTTGAGTGCTTTTCACTTTATATTTATCAAACTTCTTCGATTAATTTTAATTGAAGGAGGAGGATTCAGACTACATTTGGCATTCTCTGTGAGATCTCAGATTAAAGCCATAATTCTGACTTTAAAAGTCATAATTCTGACTTTAAAAGTCATAATTCTGACTTTAAAAGCCTGACTTTTTCTCCTATTTTTTTTACTTTAAACCCAGAACTAAAAAACCAAATCACATTTTGCACAATCCTCTTCCGTAACAAGAAACCTATTCAAAGCATGGGGCACATAGACTGGGTAGCCCCGCCCATTCTGCCGGCGATTTGAGTTCGCCCTTGCACAAGGGTCTGGAGAAAGAGAAATTACATTAATTCTGCTTCTTCCGATATGTGTTTTTGCGGGGGCAATCACCAAGCTGGCTTTCCCCTTGGCACGCTTATTGGCTGGTTTTAACACAATGAAAACAGGGAAGCGACGGCAAGCAGCCAATCAGTACAGAGTCAGCTGAACTTGACCGTTGTATCACACCTGTTTGTTGCTGATGGAAAATGACAGCGGCTTCCCCAGACCAACGTGCGATCTACGATTGAGCTTGTCTGGGCTAGCGGATAGCGAGACTAGCGGGGAACTTTCAGACAAATAATTCATTAACTTGTATTTGCATTCAGAGGAAGAGGTCAAGAAGTCAAGAAGAAAGATCATCCACTTATTTTTACAGACAATACATTATTGCCGCAACTTAGTCCTGGATTAAATGGTTTTGGTCAAAAAGTCATTGGGAAATGTCTCTGTCTTGATGGAGTGGGGAGCTTGATGTACACTATTGGCACTGGCACCGTTTCAACAGGGGCTGGAGCAAACCATCTCACTCCCTGACTGTGGGTACAGAAGAGCTGACGGTGGACATAAATGTCAAGATAGTATTGTGCTTTCTTATACATTCACTCCCCTTTTCTGTTCATCTAGAAACTGATCTTTATTTTTTATTTATTAACATATAAACACCGTTCAGACCACGGACAGACATATTCTGGAGAGAGGAGACCACACACAGACACAGATAGACCAGACAGACAGACAGGGCAGACAGACAGACAGACAGACAGACAGACAGACAGACGACGACGAGAGAGGCAAGCCACTGATTTGAAGTGAGGACCACTGTTCCACCGTTCGGGTTGAGTTAAAACTTATCACAACCATTCAAGAGAGTGGCTTTTTTTTATCAGAATTCCAGCTTGTTTTGGCCTTTAGTAGAGTAGGGTATTTGTTCTTAACATTGTCTTTGCCAACCAGTGTTTTGATTTGCAGTACAGTTACAGTAAAGTCAACAGTGTTCGCCATGTTTGGACATCGATGCGCTGTGACAGAGTGACACACTACTCACACTCATCCCTGCTGTGCGAGTTCTGTGTGATATCTGGCTCATTCTCAGATAGTGAGCAACAACAATTTACTGAATAGCCTATTTATATCACCTATATATACCCGTGCGTCAAGAGGTTCCCATATCTCCTCTCCATACCTCATAGCCTTCATGTGGCAGGATCCATAGGACCTCTCTCCCCTCTTTACTCACTCACTCACCTTAGTTGCAACCACTGGTTGTAGCAGTGTTCAGTGAGGAGAGTTGAAGGTTTCCATGGTCTGAATGTGTGAAAGAGAAGCGCTTTGCACACGGACTGTTAATTCC
>OLKM01000291.1:317450-344740 GCA_900291075.1 Melanogrammus aeglefinus | reverse complement strand
CGCTGGACGGGCGCGACGTCGCTCGCGCGGGACGTCAGGTTCAGGCTCATTGAAAAGTACACTTTCTAATCACTTTGTCGAGTTGCAATAAAGTGCTCAACGATCAAGGAAAGTAAGGACTACCGCGTTATATAACGTCGACATTTCTGTCAACAACGTTGTCAAGGTGGCCCCCTTGATGTTACACGGCCCTGGGCAAAGTGCCCAATTGCCCTAATCGGTTTAATCCGGCCTTGTCCAGGCAGGCAGGGGTGTTCCGGCGGACCCGGAGAATACTAGAGAGAGCCGGAGGAGAGATAGTCGTCACAACGGGACAGGCTGCTTATCATACTCGAGGAATGCTTGCGTAGGCCACCGATACAAACTGTCAAAGATGTAGCGACGAAACTGGCGCCGCTGATATAAATCCCCGGCTTGATGTAGGGACGATCATTAAAAAGATAATCATATCAGGCTGCAAGCGCAGAAGGAGGCCCCATCAGCGTCCCATAGCCATTAGATGGCGGTATTGAACCGTGTCGCAGGCCGAGACGTGACAGTTTCCTGTTTTATTACGTATATATTACATTATTACGCTATAGATAGTTAGTAATTTATCCAGGAGATCATATTGTCCTTGCTGTTATATTATTCCTAGTCTAGCGGGTTGTTTGCCGACACGTTTTGATTGGCTGTCACGCCCAAAGTCTGAATACAGAAAAGAGTGCTGTCTGGGCACAGGTTTGGTTTATGTAGTTTGCTTATGATATGTCAAAGGCTTGCTGAGAATTGGCTTACTTCGTGTTCTTATAGCCAAAAGTGAAATTACATATTATAGTTTTATATATCTACTAGATTATATATAATAATCTATATTTACATTATGTATAAACTACTAGATATTTATAATGTATCACTTACAAGTTCATGTTATATTTCTAGTCAATTATTTTAGTTTCTTTATTTACCAAATAGATGGCCAAAGTTTTGGTTAAAGAATACAATACATTCACTTAAGAAGTTATAAGTTAAAACGTAACAATATTTATGTATATTATGTTGTTAAAGTTATTTCTCACTAGATGTATACGTCTTATATTGTGATTATAAGTTACATTACATTATTGGTGTCATTTGACCACTAGATCACACCTATTACAGTTTATGCGATATATTTATTAATTTATATTATAGTATATACATTTTTCCTTTCGAGGACGAGACGTAACACAATAACATATCCCTCCTATCTTATGTTCTTAGGTGTTCTCTCCTTTTGTTCCAATAGTTCATGAGAAACAAGTCATCTTGCAGCGAAACGCTCGTATGACACAGCAACACCAGCAATGAGACACACACGACACACGCACACACACACACGCGCACACACGCACACTTCGCACGCACGCGAGCGCATGTACGCAAGACAACACGTACACAACACGCAGCAGTGCATGTCCGCAGTGGCGGGGGGCGGAGCCTCTCCGACCGGAATCCGAAGAACGGATAACCTTCCTATAAAATATGCAAACTGTAGATAATATACTCTCAACAGCAATCTTGATCTCCTTCCGCCTTCGCTCTGTTTTCCACGACCGCGCACAAGTGGACGCATGTATAACACACAACCCCAACCACTTTCACAGAGAGAACATCGTCCCGGGTCCAGGCTCGGCGTGTAGACAGCAAGTACCCGCGTGGGAGAACACGGGACCAAGATGTGTGTCCTGAGCTTATGAAGTTGGCCCGAATCCAGGCTCCCCAGGAGCCCACCTCTGGAAGGAGACCGGTCCGGGAGCGAAGCGGTACCGGGCCCTACAGCATGTGAGTGTGACTAAAACCCGCTGCCAGTTCATAAGGTTCACAGCATGTTGTACCCCTCAAACCTGATCTTTAAAACGGGCTTACTAGAACGATATAACAGTGTCAATACAGTGTTCGAGGTATTTAATAATATAACGTTATTCACCGAATCAAGAACTGTAATGGCTTTTTTTAAATAATGTAATCACCGTATCTAGGACTGTGATAGCGGTATAAATTAATGTAATCACCGTATCTAGAACTGTACAAGTGGTATGTAATAACGTATTCACCGTATCTAGAACCGTAAAAGTAGTATATATTAAAATGTTGATCGTATCTTATGTGTTATTTATTAACGTATAAGTATTTCAATCCGTCTGGGCGATTACGGACCACCTTCCCCTTGGCGGCCCCTCCCCTAATGGGCGGTATTACAACCATCCTGCTCAGCAGAAAGCTTCAACACCCTCCATCTCTTCTTCCTCCTCTTCCTCGATCTGAGGTCTCCTCCTAACCTCAGTATGGATAAATTCAGTACAGGTTGCTAGTTCGATCCCCAGCTCCTCCTAGCTGAGTGTTGGTGTGTCCCTGAGCAAGACACTTAACCTCAACTGCTCCTGACGAACTGGCTGTCGCCTTGCATGGTTGACTCTGCCGTCGGTGTGTCAATGTGTGTATTAACCGATGTAAGTCGCTTTGGATAAAAGCGTCTGCTAAATGCCCTAATTGTGTGTCAAGCAACGAAGTTGCGAGACAACCTATTGTTTTTGTATGAATTCCTATTATTATTATTATTATTATTATTTACCTGCCATGGGAGTCTGTGGCAGCCCATAGAACCGCTTGGTGAAAAGTTGTGACATTTTGCACACTGGTTCCGGACAGCCCCATTAGCCCAACAAGCCAATTTCAGGTTGCTTTTTTTTGTTCAAATTCAAAACCTTTTGCCCGCTACAGCCAATCAAATTTGGCGGCAAAGCCGCCAAACAAGTAGTATGCCAATTTCTCAGCAGCCCTTTGACATATCATCACCAAACTACATAACCAAACCTGCCCAACAGCTTTTTCTTATTCCAAACCGTTGGTAGATAAATTCTAATCATCATGAAACTTGCCATATTTGATCTTCAGACCAAGCTGAACAAACAGCTTTTTCTAATTCCAAACCGTTTGACCGTGGCAGCCAATAATACTTGACGGCAAAGCTGCCTAACAGGAAGTAAGCCTGTTCTCAGCAACTCTTTAACAAATCATAGCCAAACTTGCTACATAGACTCATGACATCATTCTGGGGACAGTCAAACAATTTGGTGAACTTTGACCTCAGGGGGACGTCAACCAACAATTACCTTATTTACCATTCCGCCCACTTACAATAAAAACTGCAATTCTTGCCGCTTACTCACATAACGCTGGAGTTCATTCCGCCAGCCATCGTTATTACCGATTACCAAGACGGTCGTCATGTAGCCACATACCGATTACGTACCTCTGGCAAAATTAGCTTATCGAGTCCCATTGTGCTTTACACCAACTGCTGACAACGTCCAGTCAACCAACAGGATGTTGTTTTACCTTTTAATCAAAACCCGAACCTCTCTCTAGAGCGGTGTTCATCTTTTTCTCTCTCTCTCTCTCTCGCTCTCGCTCTCGCTCTCTCTCTCTCTAGGTCAGTGTTCATCATTTTCTTTTTGTGTCTCTCGGCCACCGTTGGCGAAGACTCTACTGCTATCACTACATCCAGCGACCAATCAGGTTTGTGACGGTTCTTACAGATGGGCTGTGATTGGTTAAATTTGGGCCTTTTGTCACTAACAACCACATTTAAACTGTGATGGTCCTAATGATATATGTTGTGTGGAGATGATACGTTTAGGTGAGAGAGGGTTAGTGTAGGTATTAAGTGAGAGATGGTTAGTTTAGGTGCATGGTTAGACGGCTTAAATGTGTGCGTAGGTCTGACTCTCTGTGGCCAACATCAGCCGGATCAAAGTTCCACAGGAAACCAGAAGTGACATCGCTTTAACCACTTCAACAGATCTGTTATGTCATTCGTTTTGCCTGCAAAATCTTATCACCTTGTTCTCATACAATGAAAAAATCCCCTTAGACACCCATCACACACACACAGACAAACGCACGCACGCACACTAGAGTATGGTTTGCGGTTGATAATGTTAATGTCATAGTCACTTCTCCTCTCCTCTCCTCCCCTCTCACTCTCCTCCAATCAGAGCTCCTTTGTCACGACTGGGGGAGGAGCGTGGAGGTGGTGCGTGTTATAAACGGAGAAGCTGGTTGGCTGTTCTGTCCCCTTTTCGCCCACCCAACGCTCTACAACTACAGCTCCACCCATAGCAGTGGTCTCTCCCTCTTCTGGTACCACCTCCCCCCTGAACAGGACCTGGAACGTCCAATCAAATACAGGTACAACTTTGAAACGCGACTGTTGTTGGTTTTGTGCATCATCTGTGTGTTGCGTGTATTGTTGTGTGTTTATTGTGTGTCTGTTGTGTAGCCAGAGGGTGAGTAAGGATAGAGAAAGGACCTGGAACGTCCAATCAAATACAGGTACAACTTTGAAACGCGACTGTTGTTTGTTTTGTGCATCATCTGTGTGTTGCGTGTATTATTGTGTGTTTATTGTGTGTCTGTTGTGTAGCCAGAGGGTGAGTAAGGATAGAGAAAGACTGTGGTTTCAACCAGCCAACGGAAATGACACTGGACAGTACATCTGCACGTTACGGTACGTATACTACTGGTACTATTGCTAGTGATAATACTACAGTAAATCTGTACGTTAAGGTACCTGTTACAACAAAAGTACTAATTATATTGTCTAACCCCTACCTGCTCCTTAATGACCTGTCTCTTTACTGTCTAACCCCTACCTGCTCCTTAATGACCTGTCTCTTTACTGTCTAACCCCTACCTGCTCCTTAATTACCTGTCTCTTTACTGTCTAACCCCTACCTGCTCCTTAATGACCTGTCTCTTTACTGTCTAACCCCTACCTGCTCCTTAATGACCTGTCTCTTTACTGTCTAACCCCTACCTGCTCCTTAATGACCTGTCTCTTTACTGTCTTACCCCTATCTGCTACAGGAACAGGACATCCTGCACAAAGATCGCCATGCCTCTAGAGGTGGTGTCGAGTGGGACTGACTGTCCGCATCTGGTTGCCATGGTGCCCAGTAAGGTGTACATCCCGGTCCAGGGTGAGAAGACACTGAGTTGCCCGGGCCTCCAGCATGTCGCCAAGATGGCCGACAGTGCCCCCTCGGTCACCTGGTACTATGTAAGACCCTCAAGAACCCGCCAAACCTGATCAAAGAAGACACTCTAATTCCTGTGATTTGACCTCCACGTGTTTCCTGACCCGCAGAACTGCAGCCAGTACCCGTTCTGGGACCGCCTCAAGGTGAAGGGGGACGAACTGATTGTGTACCATATGCAGCGAATATTCGAGGGCCTGTACTACTGCCGGGTTAATTACACCCGCAAAAGCGTCCCACATACCTTCACCAGGGTCCTCAACGTCTCCGCTGTCTGTAAGAGAAGATCCCCCTACCAACACTATTCGTTATGTACGCTAGTCATACTTGTGCTACTGGTACTGCTACCAACAGGTTTTGTTGTCCTCAGCCCCCAGTTTTTCTTCCAAGGTGCCGGTCATACTGATCCCAAACAAAGAACGCAATTTCACCGTCCGACTGGGTGAGTAACCGTGGCGATCACAGCATCAGCACCAGGGTACCGGGGCGCAGTGGAGGGCTTTGTTGTCATGGTGATAGAGCATCTGGTTGTTGTTGGAATAGAGTATTGATTTTTTAAATTTCCCCTGGGATCCATAAAGTATACATCTATCTATCTATCGTGATTACATTAGAGGCTGCTTTGGAAGTACTAAGGTAGTAGGATTGGAACAGACCAGTCACACTAGACCAGTGGTATTAGACCAGTCGATTTAGACCAGTGGTATTAGAACAGTGGTATTGAGGTGAGGCTTTATGTGTCGTTGTTCGGGCCTGAGGTGAGGCTTTATGTGTGGTTGTTTGGGCCTGAGGTGAGGCTTTATGTGTGGTTGTTTGGGCCTGAGGTGAGGCTTTATGTGTGGTTGTTTGGGCCTGAGGTGAGGCTTTATGTGTGTTTGTTTGGGCCTGAGGTGAGGCTTTATGTGTGGTTGTTTGGACCAGGGCGGGAGACCAAGCTGGAGTGCTGGGTGAACTTCCCCTTCCTGGGAGAACAGTCCCCGGGCCATCTGGTGGACCGTGGACGGGAGAATCCTGGCCTCGCTGACCCACACCCGCTTCTCCGAGACCAACCAGTGAGTAACTACCAGTAGAACCAGTAGCAGACCTGTTGTACTGGTCAGCTCCCAGTACAGCCGGCTGGAGACTGTGTTGCTATGTGTTCAGTAGGGTAGAGAAGAAGAAGTATGGGGATCAGACGGTGGTGAGAGAGCTAGTGGTGACGGAGGTGCAGAGAGAGGACCTGAGGAGAGAGTTCAACTGCTCCGTCAGGAACGCCGCGGGCTTCTCCACCAAGAGAGCCCAGCTCCAACTGGAGGGTGAGTCAACGTCACCATGGAAACACCTCTTAATCATCACTCATGGCTAACCTAGTCTCCCTGTCTGTTTGCTTGTCTGTCTGTCTACCTGTGTGTCTCTCTACCTGTGTGTCTGTCTACCTGGGTATCTCGCTGTGTTCCAACCTGTCTGTCCCTCTACCTGTGTGTCTGTCTACCTGGGTATCTCTCTGTGTTCCTACCTGTCTGTCCCTCTACCTGTGTGTCTGTGTCTTGTGTGTACTCTGTGTGTGTGTGTGTGTGTGTGTGTGTGTGTGTGTGTGTGTGTGTGTGTGTGTGTGTGTGTGTGTGTGTGTGTGTGTGTGTGTGTGTGTGTGTGTGTGTGTTGTGTGTGTGTGTGTGTGTGTGTGTGTGTGTGTGTGTGTGTGTGTGTGTGAGACGTTGTGTGTGCCTAATAGGGCTTTGACTTTTGCCCAAAAGTCAAATTCGAAGTTTGTTTGTTTATTAATATTCGAATATATTCGAATATTTATTAATAATATTTTGACCATTAAATGCCTTCAGTAAGACCTGGATTGGGTTTCCCGAGATTTCTTTACCGCGTTGCTATGGTTACCGGCAATAGAGGGCGCCGCCCCTCCGTGAAATATTCACTTGAATATATCTGCCAACTATTAATCAACTATTATCAATGCAAAATAAATCAACAAATATGCATAGCATTTATCCTCGATTAACTGTGTGATATACTTGTCACTACCAGCAACCATTTAAATGCGCCTGAAGGTCAATGATTTGTGCTAGGCTAGTTAGTGGTTATTTCAAATAAAGTCCTCCTCCAAGTCAGGGGCGCCGGCCACGTTGAAGTTGTAAGCTTGCTAACTTTTGGCTATGTCTATCAAGTAGGGACAGCTTTTCATTGGCGCAAGAAAATTCGCCCTCGGGTCGCACCAGTGTGCGCCCCAGGCCAATGTATCGCTTTTCTCTTTTGTTATCACCACATGATTGGACAATTCAGCGAATCAATCAAATAGGCTACCTCCCTCAGCAGCATTCACGCAACACAACAACATGTAGAGAAGAGATAGCAGAGAGTTGTAAGCACTTTCCACCCTTTTCAGCTGAGGAATTGGACTCCACAAGCAATGTTATACTTAAAAGGAACAAGTAAGTAACATATTCATTTTTCATATTAACAAAATGCATATTAACAAAATGCATATTAACACATTAACATATTAACAAATATTAACAAAATGTTAATATTATATTAACAAAATATTAACAAAGCATATTAACAAAATGAAGCAACTGTCCCATATTTCTAACTGCATTTGAAGTAGACATTGAGACTCAAAGAATGGACGCTATAGAACAGTGATCATGATTTGTTGATAACCGTTGTTATCAGAATAACAACGGTTTATTAGGTTTCTAATAAATCGTCTCTCCCTCTTGGCCTCCCCATAACAGGTTTGAAAATTAAGGGCTGCCTAATATTCGTTCGAATTTTGATTTATTTTTTGATATTGGAATTATATTCGAATAGCGATGTTCGGAGTCAAAGCCCTAGTGCCTAACTGTCTGCCTGTCTACCTGTGTGTGTGTGTGTGTGTGTGTGTGTGTGTGTGTGTGTGTGTGTGTGTGTGTGTGTGTGTGTGTGTGTGTGTGTGTGTGTGTGTGTGTGTGTGTGTGTGTGTGTGTGTGTGTGTGTGTGTGTGTGTGTGTGTGTGTGTGTGCGTGTGTGTGTTGTGTGTGTGTGTTGCGTGTACATCTCGTATGTGCGTGACGGCGAGGAGGAGCAGTGTTGGGTGGCGGTCTGGGGGGCACTCTGGATGCTGATGCTGGTCCTCTTCCTGGTCTACCACGTGTTCTGGTTAGAACTCCTGCTGCTCTACCGTTCCTGGTTTGGAACAGACGAGCGCTACACAGGTACATGTGACTCCGGACATGTGACTTAACAGACTGTTCCTATTGGAAGGTCAGGCGTGCCTTGGTTGAAGAACGAGCGCTCTCTGGAGCCTGGGGGACTCCTCGCCTCTATTAATATATAAAATGTGTCTGCCACATGCCATGTTGACACAGGAAACATATCTAGATACTGACACTGCCTTCTCTTTTTAATTTTCGACTGTATCTAAATTCAAGTCTCCCAGTTGAACTAGGGTTATGAACTGTGTAAAAAGTACACCGGTGTGAATTTGCGCTACAGTATGAATTTTGACATTACCGTGAGACTGGTGTGACCGGTAGACAGTGGTGTGTCAACTTGTGTGTAAGTAAAGTAAGGTTACGTGCAAGTATTGAAAATATGGTAACGAAACATAGTTCCTTTTTCTATTCGGCACGTTTCTTTTCCCAGGGACGGATTTGACAGCATTACTTCCTTTTCAGGCAGTATGCTATTGCGCAAGCATTAATGCTGCGCGCCTGTGTGCTTGCGCAATTGTCCCTTCACAAAGCTCTCATTTCACACCGTATGAGACGGACGCTGGTAGCGTGAGGCTGTCTCTGCATCTCAGACATCGCTTCCGCAGACATTTTCCCAAGCCAGCCCCAGACAAAAAAGAGATTAACAAACGCCGTCACTGTTTACCTGTGTATGGACACGGTTCCCTTTCAAAATGTTGATAGAAAGGGCTTTAAAGAGATGCTCAAAGCACTCGATCCCAGGTACGCGTTACCTGCCCGCACACACTTCCACCTGCCAAATTGAGATGCAAAAATAATATGGCAAGGTCCGCGAGCAAACGCAGACAGAAATCCATGGTATTAAATATTTGTGTTTTGCGTGTGCGTGTGCGTGCGTGTGTGCGCACGCGTGTGTGTGTAGATGAGAAGGAGTTTGACGTGTACATCTCGTATCTAGCAGTTTTCGCCTAGACCAGCTATTTTTCCCCTTCAGAAGCCATTATATCGAAATTAGAGGATACAATTAACATGCCTCAATATAATACCGTTACGTCTTGCTTCAAATCATACCATGATATACATTTTAGTCCATACAGTACAGCCCTAAGTAGAACCAGTACCCAGGGCTGTACTGGTTGAACTGGGCCTGGTGCTTTTGTATCAGAATTAGTGAATATTGACATTGACAATATACTTGGCAGCTCCCAGTAGCAGACTATGGTTCTACTAGGCAGCTCCCAGTAGAACCAGCAGAAGACAGAGTAAAGCATTTCTTAAAGTGTGTGTGTGTGTGTGTGTGTGTGTGTGTGTGTGTGTGTGTGTGTGTGTGTGTGTGTGTGTGTGTGTGCTCTCCCCCCAGCCATCACCGATGAGACGCTGAGTTTTGTGGGTCGCAGTCGTCGCCTGCTGGTGGTGCTGAGCCCGGGCTTCGCCTCGCGGGGGACCCAGGCCCTGCTGGAGCTCAAGGCCGGACTCGACCACATGGCGCTGGGGGGACACCTGCGGGTCATCCTGGTGCAGTACCAGCCCCTGAAGGGCCAGGCCTGGGTGGGGGAGCTGCGTTTGCGGGTGAGCACGCTGCGCGACGTCCTGGAGAATCACCTGGGCTACTCGGTCTGCATCTTCGACCGCGACAGCCTTCCAGGCGGGAGTAAGTACTGCTGATTACCACAACTCGTCCCAGTAGTCCTAGTACCACTAGTACTAGTTATACTACTGCTGCTAATAGTGGTACTACCGCTGAGAAACTAAAATTAGAAAACGCATCCCATTCATGAGTATATCCTTCCATCCATCCGTCCATCATATCCCTCCATCAGTTTATCCATCCTTTATATCCCTCCATCAGTTTATCCCTCCATCTTTTAGTTTAGCCATCCCTCCATAATATTCCTCAGCTTATCCATCCATTATATTCCTCCATCCATCCATCAGTTTATTCATCCATCCATCCATCCATGCCTCTCCCCCCAGCCATCACCGATGAGACGCTGAGTTTTGTGGGTCGCAGTCGTCGCCTGCTGGTGGTGCTGAGCCCGGGCTTCGCCTCGCGGGGGACCCAGGCCCTGCTGGAGCTCAAGGCCGGACTCGACCACATGGCGCTGGGGGGACACCTGCGGGTCATCCTGGTGCAGTACCAGCCCCTGAAGGGCCAGGCCTGGGTGGGGGAGCTGCGGCGTGCGCGGGTGGTGCTGCCCCTGCTACGCTGGAAGGGGGACAAGTCCAAGGAGCTCACCTCCCGCTTCTGGAAGCGTCTGCGTCTGGAGCTACCCCTGCAGAACGAAAAGGACTCTGAGCTGGGGACTGCCAGGACCTATCGAGCTAGACTAGCACCAGCTCCAAGACCGGCCTGCTCTGCCCCGGGGGGCTGGCTGTCCACACGGCTCAGTACAGTGGAGGGAAGCTGTAGCCCCCCCACCATGACATCATGACATTCACCTCCCCTCACAGCGGGAGCACCCTCACCATGACGTCATCGCGTTCACCTCCCCTCACAGCGGGAGCACCCCCACCATGACGTCATGACATTCACCTCCCCTCACAGCGGGAGCACCCTCACCATGACGTCATCACGTTCACCTCCCCTCACAGCGGGAGCAGGCCCACCATGACCTCATCGCGTTCACCTCCCCTCACAGCGGGAGCAGGCCCACCATGACGTCATGACATTCACCTCCCCTCACAGCGGGAGCACCCTCACCATGACGTCATCACGTTCACCTCCCCTCACAGCGGGAGCACCCTCACCATGACGTCATCACGTTCACCTCCCCTCACAGCGGGAGCACCCTCACCATGACCTCATCGCGTTCACCTCCCCTCACAGCGGGAGCAGGCCCACCATGACGTCATCACATTCAACTTGTCCTGTGCCATCAAACCTCCTGTTATATATATATTTTATATAGATTGAGTATCGAGCCGAGTATCGAGCCGAGTATCGAGCCGAGTATCGAGCCGAGTATCGAGCCGAGTATCGAGCCGAGTATCGAGCCGAGTAATAAGCTTAGAGTGTTCTAGTACTAAACACATCATGTACCAAACGACATTTACATCCACTTGAATAGTGGACTCCATCAATGATTGTGCGATGGCTTCCGTTTAATGTAAATGTATTTTTATGGAGTTAACGTAGAAGAATATGTCTTCTCTGTGAGCCAAGCCGTTACATGTTTTTATCCAACAATTCATGAAATATATTTTTTATACAACAACCATGTAAATGGAAGGTGGGCAACACATTCACCTCCTTCTAGAGTGAGGCGCTCTTTGACACATGTGGTATGACGGCAGGGGAGTTAACCCAGGGTTAGTACCTAGTACCGGTACCCTAGAAGCTAGTAGCGATACCCAGTACTGGATGGCAGCACCCCAGTGGGTAACAAGCCAAACCAGAGACCCCAGATGTAAATTACCAAAACCCACTGCTGCTATCTGAGGTTTTTGTCTTGAAACATACATCATTTATTCAAAAGGCTTTGGCTAAGAGAATTGTGTAGATTATCATGTTATTTTTTAATATATGTTTGCTTCAAATTATATTTTTTGATGTAATTTACGTTGTCCATTCTTCCAAATACATCTTATTTTGCTATACCCTGCTGGACTCATTTCTTTCTGCTTCTCATACAACATAATGTAAGGAGGTTTTTTAGTATGAATTATGATGTAAGTACTACATATTAGTGTAGTATTTTGTTAATATGTTGTTAGTATGTAGTATTTTGTGTGTAGTTAGAAGGTTAACAGTACGTTATATGGAGTGAGTATGTTGGTAGTATGTAGTAAGAATGATGTTTGTATGTAATATGTAGTTAGTATGTAGCTAGTGTGTGTTTTGTTTCCTCTAGACGTGTCTGAAGCGATCCTGCACTCGATGCAGCGTAGCCGGCGCCTGTTGCTAGTCCTCAGTCCACAATACCTGAAGGACAAGAGCTTCAGCCTGCTGGAAGCTCGGCTGGCCCTGCTCCTCCACCAGAACCCCCAGACCCTTCAGCCAGTACAGCAGCACCCCCTCCACCTCCTCCAGGAGAACCACCTCCAGAGTCTCCAGCAGAACCACCTCCAGAGTCTCCAGCAGAACCACCTCCAGAGTCTCCAGCAGAACCCCCTCCAGAGTCTCCAGCAGAACCACCTCCAGAGTCTCCAGCAGAACCACCTCCAGAGTCTCCAGCAGAACCACCTCCAGAGTCTCCAGCAGAACCACCTCCAGAGCCTGCAGCAGCACCCCCTTCACCTCCTCCAGCAGAACCACCTCCAGAGTCTGCAGCAGAACCACCTCCAGAGTCTGCAGCAGAACCACCTCCAGAGTCTCCAGCAGAACCACCTCCAGAGTCTCCAGCAGAACCACCTCCAGAGTCTCCAGCAGAACCACCTCCAGAGTCTCCAGCAGAACCACCTCCACAGCTTCCAGCAGCAGCACCAACAGAGCCTGCAGCAGAAGCACCTCCACAATTTCCAGCAGCAGAACCACCAGAGTCTGCTGCAGCAACAACACCAGAGCTTCCAGCAGAACCACCTCTACATCCTCCAGCAGAACCACTTCCAGGGCCTTCAGCAGAACCGCCTCCAGGGCCTCCAACAGAACCACCTCCAGACCCTCCAGCAGAACAACCTTCCTGCCCTTCAGCTGGGCCAGCTGCACCACCTCCAGTCCCTCAGGCAGACCCTCCAGCAGACCCTCCAGCAGACCCGGCAGGCTACCATCATCGCCGTCTTGCGGCACCCTCCCAGCAGAACCAGCTGCCCTGAGGCTGCTGAGCTCCGGCGGGCCGCGGCCAGCACCCTGGTGTGGCGCGGAGCCCGCTCAGAGCCAGCTGGCTCCAGGTTCTGGAAGCGTCTGAGGCTGGCGATGCCGGTGAGGCCCCTGGCACTGGGGCGCAGAATGGTGGACAGCACCTCCTCTCACTCGGACCTAGCCTCGCTGGTCCTGCAGCGAGTCCAGCGCACCGGCCACACCCACACGGCCAGAACCACCAATCACAAGTCCAAGCCCGGGCCGCTATCAGCCAATCAGAGCTGCCGAGAGGCTTCCCCCAGCGGCGAGGGTGTGAGCGGCGCTGGGGGCCCGGTGTGCGTTGGGTTAACTGGTCAGAGGCAGGCTCCCGCAGGGGCGGAGCTCCCTTTGGAGGTGGAGCATCCTGAGCAAACCCGCGAGTCTAATCTGGTTCCCAGCCTAGACCCCACATGTGAAGGGGATCCGCCTCGAGCCGCAGACTCTGCCTCCCAACCACCGTCAACCAATCAGGATCCAAGGACACATAGCAGCAGACAGATGCTGCCCACTGAACTGTCGGTTTGATATTGTGAGAAGGTACCACCGTGAACCAGCTAATAAAACCAGCAAGGTCCTGGCGGCAGCAGGGTCCTGAGATTGGCTAGACCAGCAGGGTCCTGGAGACAAGCCCTCAGGTCAAGAAGTCCATTTACTTCCCACTCTGCAATTCTGTATATCTATTTCTCTATATGTCTCTTAATTTAAATAATGAGATTTATGTATGTCTGCATTAAAATATCTAAAAACGACTACTAAACGATTTTTTTTCTAACAATGTTCAATCCCAGTTAACGGTTAACTCACAGTTCCGGTCTGCTACATTTGCTACAGCTGTAAACTACCCCACAAACCATTATCTATAGCTGTAAATACCTCAAGTAACAACATCTACAGCTATAAACCACCCCTCATAACATTATCTTCAGCTGTAAGCTACTCCACAAAACATTATTTGACCACGTCCCTAACACCTGCCCCAATGGAATCAAATGGGTCGGTTTTTTTGTCACAACGGGAATTTACGTAACCTTTAATACAAGTAAAGGTCTGAGTTACCTAGCATCGCCGCTAGGGTTCAGTGTTTACCTACCAGCAGTTGTAATTCCTAGGACCACCACTAGGGATCAGTGTTAAACTAGTAGCAGGTGTACCTCCATGACCGCCACTAGGGGTCAGTGTTTACCTACTAGCAGGTTTAACATCTAGGACCTCCACTAGGGGTCAGTGTTAAGCCTACTAGCATGGTATAATTCCTGGGACCTCCTCCGCTAGCAGGTTGAGCAGGGTTAAACAGGTAGAGCGAGGGAACTCCTCGCTCTCGCGCTAACCATAGTTTTGATTGATTAATTGCATCATATTAAAGTGTCCTTCACTCTGACGGGTTCTCAGCACACGTGTTAATAAAAAACTTTCGCAAACACACAAGAAACGGCACAAAACGAAATTCATTATTATAGACCACCATCGGAGATAATTGGATGATTATATATACGCCAACGCGAAAACCTCCCCTTTTGAAAGCCATTCAGTATATCCCCATCACAGGCAAGGGAGAGAGAGAGAGAGTAAAAGGGAGAGTAGAGAGGAAGAGAGAGTAAAGTGAGAGGCAGAGAGAGCAAAGCAAGGGAGGGGGAGAGAGATATTAGAGCAAGAGAAGAGTGAGGGAGAGAGAACAGAGAGAAAAGTAGAGGGGGAGAGAGAAGAGGTGGAGAAGGAGAGAAAGAGTCTAGAGTAAGGGAGAGAGAGAGAGTAGAAAGAGGAAGGGAGAAGAGAGAGACAGGGAAGGAGAGAGACAGGGAGGGAGAGAGAAGGGGAGAATAGAGGGCGGGAGGGAGGGAGAAGAGAGAGAGTTGGAGAAAGACACGAGAGAAGGAGTAAAACAATGGGGTATGAGGGAGAAAGGAGAGTTGAGGCTGGAATGTTCTCCTCATTGTTCATGTAAGGGTGGTTGAATCTATCTGGAGGCGTGTGGAGCTCCTGTTCCACACACCTGTGCCCCTGGAACCCCCCCCCCCCCCCCCCCCCGCCCCCCTCACAGGAAGCCTTCCAGTTTCACAGTACACCTGACCACTTCCTGTCCAGCCGCCTCCTCCTGCAAATAACATAACCACTGCCTCTGTAGGTCTAACTGTCTATAAATAAGGTCTAACTGTCTATAAATAAGGTCTAACTGTCTATAAATAAGGTCTAACTGTCTATAAATAAGGTCTAACTGACTATATATAAGGTCTAACTCACTATATATAAGGTATAACTGTCTATATAAAAAGTATAACTGTCTATATATAAGGTATAACTGTCTATATAAAAAGTATAACTGTCTATATACAGTATATGGTTTAACAGGCTATATATAAGGTCTAACTTTCTATATATAAGGTCTAATGGTCTATATATAAGGACTAACATCATACAGTATAATGTCTAACTCTGTCGATATATAAGGTCTTACTGTCCATAAATATGTTATAACTGTCGATATATGGTCCAGTTTTACTCTAAACTGTCATAATACGAGTGACTTAGTACACCTAACATGATATAGGTGATCACCAAACATGATATAGGTGATCTAGTCATCGAAACATGATAGATGTGATTTAGTATCCTAAACATGATATAGATGATCTAGTCACCAAACATGATATAGATGATCTAGTCACCGAAACATGATAGATGTGATTAAGTATCCTAAACATGATATAGGTGATCTAGTCACGAAACATGATATAGGTGATCTAGTCACCAAACATGATAGAGGTGATCTAGTCACCGAAACATGATATAGGTGATCTAGTCACCGAAACATGATAGATGTGATTTAGTATCCTAGACATGATATAGATTATTTTTTCACCCAAACATGAAAAAATGTGAATTAGTCACCTAAACATACTAAATGTGAATACGTCACCTAAAAGACATGATCAGCACTATGCTCGTGAATGGTGTCTAATTATCTTACGACCATAAAATGTTTTAAATGTAAAGATGAAAAGATAACCTCAAATACATGTCCCACAGTATGTTACGTACATCCATAATGTTCAGCCAACTACCATCAACAAGTGAATATGTTTGTGATTATTAGCTGGTCTCATGTTGAGCACATTGAAGCAAGCATAGCCCAGCAAATTTTGCTAAAGAAACTATTCCCTCTGCATTGTGTAGGCTTTGAATGGACCACGTGTCATTCATACCGTAGAATTGTTCTAGAACAATATGCCTTGCTGCCTTTCCTGTCAGACATGTGTTTGTGGGGGGGCCTCTACCATTTCACCGACCAACACCAAGTGAAACCCAAACATCAACGGTAGAAGTTGGATCTTAGTGGGGAATAGACAAAGGAAAAATTGGATTAGATAACAATGATCAAATATGTTCCTAGCTCTGTTTTTGGGCGGCTGCTAAAATAAGCATGTGTATGTGTGCCTGCGTGTGTGTCTGTGTGTATGGTGTGTGGGGGGGCATGAGTGTGTGGTTGGGTTGCATGAAGCTGATGTCACATATAACAGTTTATCTGTAATCTAAGATGCTCTGATCACCAACAGGTTTGACCTGTCGCTGATTATAGGGATTAGGTTGGTCACCGGTGTGTGTGTGTGTGTGTATGTGTGTGTTATGGAGAAGGTTGAATTACATTCCACACACGCCAGCATCACGCCACTAGCACGTCAGTAACACTCAGTAGGTAGAGCATAGTCACCGAAACATAATAGATGTGCACACTTCTGGGTGAGGGGTTCAATTTCCTGTGTAGCTCAGTAGGTAGAGTGAGGGAGCAGTGAAGGCCGTTCGTTGTGGCATTCATACAGAGAGATGAGTATCTTCTACTGCTCTGATAACCCTACACACACAGACAGAAACTCACACCCACCCTCACACACGACACACACACACACACACACACACACACACACACACACACACACACACACACACACACACACACACACACACACACACACACACACACACACACACACACACACACACACACACACACACACACACACACACACACACACACACATCTTTCTTTAAAATAATCACATTTTATATTGTATCTGCTGCTATCTGCAGACCAGAAGTGACCAGTAGATAGCAGCAGAGGCAATGGAGACAATGACAGATAGCAAAGACAAGAAAAGACAGTTAAGAGATTAGATAGAGTAAAGATAGTAGCGGCAGCAGGGACTGGGAGGGACTGGGAGAGACAATAGAAACAGTAGAAACAGTGGATACAGGAGAGACCAGTAGAAACAGTGGAAACAGTAGAGTCCAGTCGAAACGGCCAGAAAGGAGAGCCCAGTAGAAACAGTGGAAACAGGAGAGACCAGTAGAAACAGTGGAAACAGGAGAGACCAGTAGAAACAGTGGAAACAGGAGAGGCCAATAGAAACAGTGGATACAGGAGAGACCAGTAGACACAATGAGACAGGAGAAACCAGAAGAAATAGCGTGATGCAGACCAGGAGAAACAGCGAGACAGGAGATACCAGTTGAAACAGTGAGACAGGAGATACCGGTAGAAACAGCGAGAAAGGAGATACCGGTAGGAACAATTAGGGCAATTAGCAGACGCTTTTATCCAAAGCAACTTACATCGGTTAATATATTGACACACTGACGGCAGAGTCAACCATGCAAGGCGACAGCCAGCTCGTCAGGAGCAGTTAGGGTTAAATGTCTTGCTCAGGGACACATCAACACTCAGCTAGGAGGAACTGGGGCTTGAACTAGCAACCTTTCGGTTCCAAGACAACGGCTCTACCACCTGAGCAAAGCTGACCCACTCATTTAGACAGGAGAGACCAGTAGAAACAGCGAGACAGGAGATACCAGTAGAAACAGCTTGACAGTAGAGACAAGAAGAAACAATGATTACAGGAGAGACCATTAGAAACAGTGTGACGGGACAGACCAGTAGAAACTGCAAGTCGGGAGAGACCAGTAGAAACAGCGAGACAGGAGATACCAGGAGATACCAGTAGAAACAGCATGACAGGAGATCCCAGTAGAAACAGGGAGACAGGGAGGGCAGGGTACTGCGTGGTTAGGAGAGGAGGTGGGTGGGTGTTTAGCTGCGTTCAGAGTGATTATCCGACTTGTTAAGACTCAAGCTGTTCCCGGAGCTGCGAGAAGGCTGAGCGAGGCTGTTCCCTCAGATGGCTGGCAGAGGATTGTGTTTCAATGCCTCTAATGACCCTCTCCCTGGCCCACACCAACCCCACCACAGAGCAGAACAGAGGAGCCGCTCTCCTTGCCCTGAAAAACCTCAATCTGGCGGACATCTGCGGGGGCTCTACCGTGTCATTAAGGATAGACCACCGGTTCTCCGCCTCCACGGCCGACTCTCCCCCTCAACTTTCCCGAGGCTCCCAGGGGCCCCCGGCCAGGGGACGGGAACCCAATGGGGCCCCAGGAGAGCCTCTCCTCCACCTCCAGCCCTCCTCCTCCTCCTCCTCTGGGGAGCACCTCAGGGGTGGAGCACCTTTGTTCCGGAGAAGATAAGAGGAGAAGAGGGGGAGAAGAGGACAGAGGAGGAGGAGAGGAGAGGGTAGGAGAGCGGAGTGGGGTAGGAGAGGGGAGGAGAGGGTAAAGGGGGAGGAGATGAGAGGGGGAGGACACAGGGAAGGGGTGGGAGAGAAATTCTGGATGAAGTGAACTATGTCGTATCCTGCACTTTCCGACTACACAGGGAATAGCACCCATAACCCTGCAGTGTTAGTGCCTTGCTCTAATGACTGAGCTTCCCAGGGAATAGCACCCATAACCCTGCAGTGTTCATGCCTTGCACTACCTACTGAGTTACAGAGGGAATAGCACCCATAACCCTGCCGTACTGGCGCCTAGCTCTACCTAGTGAGCTTCACTACGAATATAACTCGACGGGTTCTGTTTCATAACCTTTGACCCTTACCTTTATGTTCTCACTATTCAAACAGGACAGCCAATCAGGTATCAGCTACAGTGATCATGTGACTGTGAGAAGAATGAATGGAGCGGTGCCGTAGGATCACGAATCACATGGACCCAGTAGCCATGGTAACAGGCCTAACACTCTGCAGGTCACCTGGCATGGCGGTATGGCGCACTAGTTGCTAAGTGACAGCTGTAAGGCAGGACTTCACAAACAAACACACACCACAACAAATCAAGTTTCCAAAACTCACGTGCGCACACACACACACACACACACACACACACACACACACACACACACACACACACACACACACACACACACACACACACACTGAGTCATAAAGCATTATTTAAAATCTTTAATATCTCCCCACAAAACCGTGGCATATGATAGTACAAAAACGTCTACATCGTTAACCAGTTAAGTAGCAGGTACAACTAGCTAACTAGCATCCAACAAGTTACAGTCAAGTTAAGGCCGCTAGTAAGCAGCAGGGGAAACTAGTTACCAAGAAACCACCAAGTCCAACTCGGGTAATCTCAAGTAGCTATTCAAAAAATGTCCAGGTAAGTGGTCACATGTTCTGTGTCACATGTTCATGGTTGCCTGTTTCAGGTTGCATGTTTCAGGTTGAATGTTCCTGGTCGCAGGTCACGGGCTTATGTATCTCTGGAATACCGGCAGTGGGCTACTGTACAGTGTGCTAGTGTACAGTGTGGTGGTGCAAAGTAGCACCAAAAATGTTCCTCAGCTAAATGTTAGTCCTCTCCTGGTCCTTCATAAGGTTTAAGCAAATGGACAATCTTTCTTTGACCAGAGCTCCAGGCAGAGCTTCCCTTTCAGGAACGAAAGGGGGGGCATGGCAGCAGCAGCTATTTTAGCACCCCTTGATGGGGATCCAGGTTAAACTCAGGTCAAGAGCTCATGTTTGATGATCCAGATGACGATCCCGTCTAGAGCGCCTTTATGAGAATCCAGGTGAAGCCCCAGTCTAGGGATTCTGTTTCGGGATCCAGGTGAAGCTCCAGCAGCCCTGTGTGTCCTTCCTGATAAAGGCCTGGCCCTGGGGGAAGCTATGGGTCTTGAAGCTGCTGGAGGGACTGAGAGACCCTCTGAACACCACATCTTTGCGAGGCGTGGGAGGGGGCGTGAGCATCTGAAAGGAAGGGACGGCCCCTGGTGGTGAGATTGGGGTGGTGTGGGTCTGGCTCGTCAGGGTTTGGGTGGGGATAGGGGAGAGTTGAAGGCTGTGATGGCTGTGTGTCGGAAGATCTGGACCTGAGGCTGACCAAGAACCGAGCCCTGGCAGGCCTGGTGTAATGCCCTCTGCTCCAAGTGAATGGCTGAGCCCATGTGTGAGGGGAGTCAGGACGGCAGTGTTGGGGTGTTTGGGGCCCTGTATCAGGGGAGCTGGGAGGGCAGTGTTGGGGTGTTTGGGGCCCTGTATCAGGGGAGCTGGGACGGCAGTGTTGGGGTGTTTGGGGCCCTGTATCAGGGGAGCTGGGACGGCAGTGTTGGGGTGTTTGGGGCCCTGTATCAGGGGAGCTGGGGGGGCAGTGTTGGGGTGTTCGGGGGCCTGTGTGACGGGAGCTAGGAGGGCAGTGTTGGTGTGGTAGAGATCTGTTGCTGTGGCAGAATAGTGAACTGAGATCTCATTGCACTGGTCTGGAGAGTAGCAGGGGTGGTAGGCATCTTGGTGTTGCGTGGCAGTAATGTTAGCATTAGCACTTTCCGCATGTGAATGCTGAAGGCTAGTAGACTTGGTGAGGTCAAGGCGGTCTGGACTGGAAGTCAGAACAAAGTCACAAGATGAGGATGAGAGGGACTGAGGAAGGTCCGGCAGGATGGCCGAAGGCTCATAGGAAGAAGGAGCACTAAAGTGGGATGAGGGCTGATGAGGAGGAGTAAGCCGTCGGATGGAAGAAGAGGAAGGGTTGAGTTGGAAGGAGTTGGGGGAGGCAGAAGGATCAATGGTGTCCCGGTCTTTGAGGCCCAGTGTCTGGAGAACCCAGAGGTCTAAGTTTGGTTCCCTGGAGGGACCTGGGTCAGAGCAGAACTCAGGGAAGAGATTGCGACAAACGCGAGTGCTGATGCGCTGGGCAGCTGGGTGTAACCGGCAGGAACTGAGGTTCTGGTCGGTTCTGTGGTCCTGCTGGAGACATCTTTTAAGGTTACTCCTATGGTTTGAACTGAGGCCCTGTGAAAGAGAGGGTGGTGAGAGACAGAGAGGATTAACTGTTTTGGCACAAATGGCATTATTTTAAATGTAGGGGGTTATTACATTTATTCATTGTGGTAAATATATTGATTATTAAAGATGTCTGAATTGTTGTTTTGGTCATACCTTGACCTTCTCCTCCAGGTTCTTCACAAATGAGGAGCTGAGGAAGTGTCTCAGTTTGTCGTTCTCCTGCTGCAGCCGGACCAACTCCTCCTCTTTCTGTTGAAGGGTGTCCTGCAGCTGGGACAGAAAATACAGATATCAGGAATGGACCATGTCTGGAGGTATAACAGTGTTGGACTGGGCCATGTCTGGAGAACAGGGGTGTCTCACTGGGCCATGTTCTAGATGCAAAGGGGTGTAGGGTTGGACCATGTCTGGAGGCATAGTGGTGTTGGACTGGGCCATGTCTAGAGGTATGGAGGTTTAGGACTGGACAATGTTCTGGATGTAAAGGGGTATAGGACTGGACCATGTCATGAGGTATGGGGGCGAAGGACTGGACCATGTTCAGGAGGTATATGGTCGTTGGACTGGACCATGTTCTGGATGTAAAGGGGTGTAGGACTGGACCATTTTCTGGCGTTAAAGGGGAGTCAGACATTGCATCTTCATACCTGTTTGTTCCTATGCAGGTGAGGCGAGAGCTTAATGGTTGCTTCTGGTTGAGAACACAGACCCCCATAGGATGAAAGATGCTGGTTCTCTGTAAAACACACAGGTGATTAGACAGACAAACAGACAGAGAGGTGAAACCCCTCTGGGTGTAACACAAGGTGCTTGGTGCCTGTAGGCTGAGCTCTGTTTCAATATTAACAGGATTAGCTTCCAGTAGCGTAAGGTGATTTCAAACTTAATGAGACCAATTGCCCTAAACTGTGTAAACCCTAATCGACGTGAATTTAATAATGTTAATAACCTCACCCTGATCCTGGTAGGACGAGGCAGCCTCATGCACCCAAGCAGAGGCCACAGTTTCCATGGAGACGTCAACAGTGCGTACCCTAGGCGGGGCGCAGTGCATGGAGGGGTCCCCTGCAAATACCCCATCTTGGAACGGCACCGCAATACTCTGAAAGATGAATAATCATGAGATATTAACTCATGCCCAGACCACTAGCTCAAGAGCATTATCACAAGAGATGAACTCAGTACCACCTAGACCACTACCTCAAGATCATTATCACAAGAGATGAACTCATTCCTACCTAGCCCACTACCTCGTGTTTCTATTGTACTTTTCTGCTGTAATTTTTATATATTTTTTTCGCTTAACAGATTGTTCTTTTTAATTAATATAAATTAATAAAATTGAAACAATGTCAATGTTTTTCAATTGCAGATGCAGAGACAGAGCCAGACATAACTTTTAAGAATTAGGCTACTAAGGTATATAGATGGGACGCTATTTGTTCAAACTAAATAGGTGTCCAACTAACTTAAATAACTATCCTATATTTAATGTCTTCATTCAACACTTTAACAAAATGGTCCTCGATGCGTGAACAAGTGGAGACAATAACCAGCAAGCTGGGTCATACACAATTAATCATCGATAGAGCAGCCCTTATAAATTAAAAAGGTACATTTTCTTTAGCAATAAATCCATATTAATCCATAAATCTATAATACAGAGAAGATTTTGCATCGTCAAGGATAATGATAACTCACCATGACGGGGAGAGGGCTAGCGGGAGGACGGCGTGTGCGGCTGCAGTCTTGTTGTGTGTGCGTGTGTGTATGCGTGTGTGTGTTTGTGTGTGTGTGTGTGTCTGTCTGTCTGTCTGTCACACTCGTTATGTTTTGAGAGAGAGGAGCGACTTGTTTTCATTCAACACGAGCGACTACGGCTCGTCAAACCGAGTAATCTGATTGGACTGTCAGCGGCGATGACGTGTTGGATTGCGGTTTTAGTTTACGCGCCAACTCCGCCCGAAAACTATAAAACCTGACTATACTATAGGCTGATACCAAGCCTTCATCTCAGTGCCAGTGCGCGAGTTTGCTGGCATGCGTGCGTGTGTGTGCGTGTGTGTGCGTGTGTACGTGTGTTTACTGAGTTAACGAGTAAGTGGACGGCGCGTGGCCGGCGGACAAACTCAGACACCAGAACAACCTGACATACCATCCTGTAAGATATTAACGTTTAGAGGAGGAGAGGAGAGATGAGAGGAGAGCGGAAGGAGATATGAGAGGAGAGCGGGAGGAGAGGAGGGGAGCTGAGAGGAGAGGACATGAGAGGAGAGGGGAGAGGAGAAACATTATAAAAAACAACTTTCTATCTTCAAACTTTATTTTATGGATTTACAATGCCAACACCTTTCTATAACATTAGGCCTGACTAATTCAAGTATCAAGTATTTTCCAAGCGAGAGAGAGAGAGAGAGAGAGAGAGAGAGAGAGAGAGAGAGAGAGAGAGAGAGAGAGAGAGAGAGAGAGAGAGAGAGAGAGAGAGAGAGAGAGAGAGGGAGAGAGAGAGAGAGAGAGAGAGAGAGGGGGAGAGAGGGAGAGAGAGAGCAGAGGAGAGAGGGAGAGAGAGAAGAGAGGAGGGAGAAGAGAGAGAGAGGGGAGAGAGGAATGTAGAGAGAGAGCGAGAGACGGGAGAGAGAGAGAGACGAGAGAGAGAGAGAGAGAGAGAGAGAGAGAGAGAGAGAGACGAGAGAGGAGAGAGAGAGAGAGAGAGAGAGAGAGAGAGAGAGAGAGAGAGAGAGAGAGAGAGAGAGAGAGAGAGAGAGAGAGAGAGAGAGAGAGAGAGAGGGAGGGAGAGAGAGAGAGAGAGAGAGGTCTAGACCTGCTGGGTTTAGGCAGAGAGAGGTGAGGTCTAGAAGATCAAGGAGCTGGAACCATTACCTCTCGCTTGGCGGGGGACTTATGGTCAACTCCCAGCACACACAGTGGTCAACTGCTTTGTGTTTGTGTGTGTGTATGTGTGCATGCGTGCGTGCGTGCATGCGTGTGTGCGTGCGTGTGTGTGAAGACAGCGTTTGTGTGTGTGTGTGTGTGGGGGGGGGGGGTGTGAGAGTAGACAGCGTGTGTGGGCGGGGTGGTCCGTCCTGACAGCTTGGGGGGGGGTGTGTCCGTCTCCAGATTAATTTCTTAACTCCTCTTTGATGTGTTTGTTGTTGCCAGGCAGCAGGCTGGCGTGTCGTCAGCGTGTGGCCGACAGCGAGCAAACCCTCCGCCACGACCAACCAGAATAACTAGTCCAACTAGTACTGGTTATACTGGGAGCTGATCTACTGCACACTGACTCCACACTATACTGGTCTGCTCCCAGTATAACTAGTACTATACTCTGGTCTGCTCCCAGTATAACTAGTTCTATACTCTACAGTATACTGGCCTGCTCCCAGTATAACTAGTACTATACTCTGGTCTGCTCCCAGTATAACTAGTACTATACTCTACAGTATACTGGTCTGCTCCCAGTATAACTAGTACTAGTCATGCTCTACAGTTATATACTGTTCAGTATAATAAAAACAAATAAACCGCTAATAAAAACAAATAAATCACGGCAAAAAGTGTTATCTTGAGCGTGCATGTATTATACACTAAAACAATTATTCACCTCAGGCCCCATGAATAGTGCTGTGAATAGCCCTAGTGGGCTATTCACGGCACTATTCATGGGGCCTGAGGTGAAAAATTGTTAACTAGTCATATACTGTGCTGTATTATAATGGTTATACTGTGAGCAATCCAATATAGCCAGTAGAAAGTTAACGACAGACCAGCAGACAGACAGACAATCTGACAGATAGACAGGCCAGCAGACAGACAGACTGACCTCCTGTAATGTGCAGCAGTTGACAGTTAATTGGGCCTCAGTGGGGGTCTGTCGGCCTACAGGTGGAGCCCTCCTACCTGGGAATCTAACCAACAGATGTCAGGCTGCCCCAACACACACACACACGCCCCCCACTGGGGTGTTAATGGAGGTGGTTTAAGTGACTTCTGCTAAACATGTCAACAAGTACGTCCTCTCCCTGCCCAAAACAGGGAGAGAGAGAGAGTGTGTGTGTATGTGTGTGTGTGTGTGTGTGTGTGTGTGTGTGTGTGTGTGTGTGTGTGTGTGTGTGTGTGTGTGTGTGTGTGTGTGTGTGTGTGTGTGTGTGTGTGTGTGTGTGTGTGTGTGTGCGCGAGGGGGTCAGTGGTCTCGTGCTGTTAAACTCCTTTTGCTTAAACAATGGCCGCCTGCAGAGAGATTAGGACCAATTATATATATATATACAGAGAGAGGGAAGAGAGAGAGGGAGGACAGAAAGAGAGGAGAGGGAGAGACAAATGGTGGAGGGGGAGCAAAAGCCAGAGGGGGGAGAGAAAGGGGGGGGAGAGAGACGGGGAGTCAGGCCAGTAGCTCTATACCCGTGCTTGGCTGTGATTGCATACGGCTGACCCACAAGGCTGAAAATAGATTGGATTATCGAATTAAAATTTCCTCTTACGTAACTTTTTGTAGAAATGTCTAGGATACAAAGCTACATTTACTTTGGACAGCCCAAAACAATTTACCATAATACCATCATCTATAATCAGGTTAGACAAGGAAAGGCCAGAAAAGCGTTCTACTTTAAACGGTCATGTCTTATTTACAATGAATGAACAACTTTCCTGAAAAGGTTCAATAAAATGATGAACTCTTCTTAAACTTTTTAGAACGAGGCCGGGGTCCTCCAGCCGTCGCTGGTCTTATTTTTATTTTCACTTCTCTTCTATTTTCTGTCAGCACACCAAACCAACCCAAAACACATCTCGCTGAGGGGTCTAGTCCCGCAGACGATTTGATGTACTTGATGCGGAAACACCTTAAACCAATTCTGGTCTGAGCTTCTTTCTGCACATGCACTAAAGGTCAGTAAATCACTCTGTCTTTCAAATGTGTCTTTGTGTCCATCTCTCTGTCCGTATGTCCATCGCTGTGTCAGTCTGTGTGGCAACAGGGGTTCTTAAGACCTATGAGCAGACGAAAATAAAGTGTAATCCCAGAGGAATGTGTTGGCCCAACACATTTTCAATCATTCAGAATCAAATTCAATCCCAAGCCTGTCTGTCTGTCCATATGTGGTCGTTGACAGGCCAAATCTCTTCTAATCTGATGTGGAACAAGTTCTACTCTTTAAAGCTCTTGAGAGGCAGATCGTGTGACACAGAGAATAAAGGTGGTGTGAAACATGAGGACAGTATCTTCTGTTTACAGACATCCTCTCCAACGTTACCGTTACGCTGCACAGGCGCTGCCACTACACTGCCTCCGCCAACCGCACTAGTGGCTCATCAGCCCCTTCTCTCTGATAGATCGACAGAAGCTATATACAGAGACTTAGCAATAGAAAAGGGTCATGATAGACACATCTGGCTTCCGAGAGAAGACCTCCTGTAGCTCCGCAACACAGACGGACCAGGTCGGAAAACAGATTCCTAGTCTTAATCTAAATGCCACCTATAGCCAGCATGGAACACGTGCTTCCACAACTATCCTGGAGTTCTGCGGTTTATACACGTCCAGATAGGAACAAACTATACCAGCAGGAACACTTCCTTAAACTATCTGGGAGTGTCTCCCTTTAATACACTAGTAGCCGGAGATATGGAACAAACTATACATCAGGACACGTTTATCTTCCGGAGTTTCCCTTCACACAACCAATATGAAAAAAAACAATACCAGCAGGAAAACTTCCCTTTAAAACACTCCGCTAGGGGAACAAACTGTACCATCAGGAACTGTAGTGTGTGTGTGTGTGTGTGTGTGTGTGTGTGTGTGTGTGTGTGGTGTGTGTGTGTGTGTGTGGTGTTGTGTGTGTGTGTGTGTGTGTGTGTGTTCGGTGGTGATTTGTGTGTGTGTGTGTGCGCTGCGTGGTGTGGTTAATGATCGAGGTCTTGGTGCAATCTGGTGGCATAGGCAGCCTCCTTTAAAAGACTTACAAAAAAGTAGAATATAAATACAGCCAAACCTACAGCCAGACAGGCCGTAGTCATTGTACATCAGGACTGTAGTGTGTGTGTGTGGTGTGTGTGGTGTGTGTGTGTGTGTGTGTGTGTGTGTGTGGTGTGTGTGTGTGTGTGTGTGTTGTGTGTGTGTGTGTGTTGTGTGTGTGTGTTTGTGTGTGTGTGTGTGCGTGCGTGTGTGTGGTTA
>OLKM01000291.1:294950-312450 GCA_900291075.1 Melanogrammus aeglefinus | reverse complement strand
CTTCACACAGTAGCAGAAGAACACTGGAACACATTCCAAGAGCTGTCTCTCTCTCCCCCTGTCTCTCTGTCTCCCTGTCTCTCTCTCTCTCTCTCTCTCTCTCACCCTCTGTCTGTCTGCATCGCTGGCCCTGATCATTTCTCTGAAGATCTCCCAAGGTAGGCTTTGACACAACTATCATCTGTGTGTCTGTGTGTGTGTGTATACACTTTATAATAATCAATATGTATTAATTATGTATTTACCGCTATAATACTAACAATGAATTCATAATTGAATCATGATGTTTTAATCCTTATAGTCAAACTGTAATAATAATGTATTTGTGTCTATAATTATAATGTTTAATAACGTCCAGTATTTTATCATATTGGATTCATCTCTACAATATGTATGACTCTTGACCTCATCTCTGTTTTAATCTGTATAATAATGTATTCATAATGCATTCATTTCTATAATACAATGTATTACTCTCTATAATAATAATGTTGTAATCATTGCAATAATTATGTATTAATAATGCATTCATCTCTACAATAATAGCGTATGACTAATGCCTTCATCTCTATGTTTTAATCTGTAAAATAATAATGCATTGATAATGCATTCCTTTCTATCAAAATTTTGTATCATCTCTTTAATAAGTGTCATACTCTCTATAATAATAATGTATTCATCCTTTTTTTAATAATGTATTAATAACGCATCCATCTCTATAAAATAATGTATGCATCTCTGTTATAATCTGTATAATAGTTATGTCTTCATAATACATTGATCTGTATAATAATAATGTATTAATAATGCATTCATCTCTATAATGATGATACATAACTAATGTACTCATCTCTATGTTTTAAACTCTATAATAATGATTTCATAATACCTGCATCTCTTTAATAATAATGTATTCATCTCTATAATAATGTTTTAATCTCTATAATAATTTAATAATAATGCATTCATCGCTATAATAATAATAATAATAATGTATAACTAATGTATTCATCTCTATATTTTAATCTATAATCTATAACAATATTCATAAAGCCTTCATCGCTATCATAATCAGGTATTCATAATGCATTGATCTCTATAATAATAATGAATTACTCTCTATAATAATAATGTAATCCTACATGGAGGGTAGCTGGAGGGTAAGGGCCCGCTCAGATCTCTTATGAAAAGATGAACGGCAGCGTACATCACATAGCCCGGTGGCTGGGCCATGCATTAATTCAGTATGTCACAGTAAGCAACTATACTGTGTGTGTGCTTTTGTGCGAGAGTGTGCGTGTGTGCCAGTGTGCGTGCACGTTCCAGAGAATGCAGAGTGTGTACGAGGGGACGTGACGTCCAAAGTGTTTATTTGTAGAGCTGGAAAATCCTAAAATTAGCTGATGTTGCTAGTCAATATAGTGCGTTGTGCGTGCGTAGGAGAGAGAGAAGTTATCTCATTAGCAAAAGGGGCGTGTGATATAATCCTGTTATGACCTCTGACCTCTGTGTAGTAGTCCGAAGAAAAAATATAAATTGAATACCAAAGTATTAATCAACTAGTACGACAGCACTAACAAAGTAGTACCAAAGCACCAACATAGTAGCTCCACACTACTAACACAGTAACACAGTACTAACCCACTACTGACATGGTAGTACCAGTGTACTGACATAGCAGTATCACAGTACTGACACAGCAGTACCATAGTACTAACACAGTGCTGAAATAAATTACCCACCTGACTTTTAAGGCCACTCCGGGCACATTTCTGACCAATCAGGGCATCTCTTCCGTGATTGGTTTATAGTATTGATCGGGCCAGTCAATCCAAGGTGTGTCATCGCAACACTTGGCTGAGAAATGGAGGGAGGCTGGCCTAATTTGCTGTTGGTCTGCTCTTCCTCTTAAGTGTAGGAACACATGATGAGTGTATAAATTAGTCACACACACGCACGCACGCACGCACGCACGCACGCACGCACGCACGCACGCACGCACGCACGCACGCACGCACGCACGCACGCACGCACACACACACACACACACACACACACACACACACACACACACACACACACACACACATACACACTCACACATACAAATTCACACCAAGTGAAGTAAAGATCTACGTCATTGCTTTTTTGACCACGCTATAATATTATTTCCAAGTGCTTAGATGCATTACACATGCACCTATGGTGTGATGATGCAGGTGTAAGGTGTGACGAATGACGATGACGATGAAAAAATCTGCTATTTTTATAATATTATTATTTTTGTTCAAAGAGGTCCAGGACTGTTCATAAAACATTGAAGGCTATAGCATCGGACGTGCAGGTACGGAGGAAATTGTTGAAGTTAGCACTGATGCTGCCCTACACCGCCAGGCCCGGGGTTCTGAACTTTGACCCCTAGCAGCAGACTCTGCGCCCATCTCAATGTTTCAATATATAGTGCCATCAGGTGGACCTTTATATTCCCTAGGAAATCTTTCAGTTTTGATCGTTGAGATTGGTCAACATGAATGTGTAATGACCCATATAACTTACGTTGTTTTGTATTGTAGTGAAGGGGGGGAAATGTCACCGATAAGGCACTTCCAGTTGGTCGTAGAACCCGGATACTTGGTTCTCACCGCCCGACGTGGGGCCAATCAGCGATCCAGGGGTTGGGAACCAGCCCTCCACTGCAGACAGTCAGACAGACAGACAGACAGACAGACAGACAGACAGACAGACAGACAGACAGACAGACAGACAGACAGACAGACAGACAGACAGACAGACAGACAGACAGACAGACAGACAGACAGACAGACAGACAGACAGGCAGGCAGGCAGAGACAGACAGACCTGACCTAGATGATGTCATGTGCTGGCTTGGAGGAGCAGTTCTGATTAGCGGAGCATGTAGCTTCCTCCCAGAGATAATATTATAACTTCCTCCAAGTATTCCCACAGTTTACTGCTCGCCATTCTCACAGACTCTCAGGTTCTCACTGATGCATTGTGGGTCAAGGTAAACACACCGGCACAGTATCATTGGAACCTGAAACGCACACACACTGTAGACAGAGAGCCAGACAGATGTGTGTCTGAGAGAGAGAGAGAGAGAGAGAGAGAGAGAGAGAGAGAGAGAGAGAGAGAGATATTGTACAGCAGAGAGAGAGAGAGAAGGAGAGAGAGAGAGAGAGAGAGGAAGAGAGAGAGAGAGAGAGAGAAGAGAGAGAGAGAGAGAGGAGATATTGTACAGCACAGTGGGTTTTTAACAGAATATTGAGTCGGGGTTGATTCTCACTTCCCCTCATCTTTTTGTAGGACTTTGTTATTGATAGAGTGAGAGAGAGATGTCGTAGATGATATTGTGATATGTGTGTTTGTAGATCTGATATTATTGGGATGTGTGTTTGTGGATGCTGGTGGGTGTTCAGCCCGATTATTGTGATATGTGTGTTTGTAGATATGACATTATTGTGATATGTGTGTTTGTAGATATGACATTGTTGGGATATGTATGTTTGAGATGTGCTATTAATGATATTAATTAATATAATAATATTAATGTAATATGTGTTTGTAGATGTGATATTATTGTGATATGTTTGTTTGTAGAAGTAATACTTTTGTGATATGCACGTTTGTAGATGCTGGTGTGTGTGTGGCTGATATTATTGTGATGTGTGTGTTTGAGGATGCCGCTGTGTGTTGCTGATATTATTGTGATGTGTGTGTTTGTAGCTGATGGCGTGTGTGTGTGTGTGTTACTGATATTATTGTGATGTGTGTGTTTGTAGCTGATGGCGTGTGTGTGTGTGTTACTGATATTATTGTGATGTGTGTGTTTGTAGCTGATGGCGTGTGTGTGTGTTACTGATATTATTGTGATGTGTGTGTTTGTAGCTGATGGTGTGTGTGTGTGTGTGTGTGTGTGAGGTTAATATTATTGTGCTGTGTGTGTTTGTAGATGATGGCGTGTGTTTGGCTTCTTCCAAGCCTGCTGTCCGTCAGCCTGCTTGCCCACTCAGACGCCCTGCACCCCCCTCCTCGCTTCCCACAGCACCTCGGCCTGCGCCTGTCCTCTCGGCTAGCACCCCAGGTCAGAGAGACACCTTCACACACAGTACACCGACTGTGACCCCTGTGGAGTTCTACTGGAGCCGGCTCATGCAGCTTCAAATGGGTTAGAGGTTAGGGTTAATATATAAAATAGACCCCAGCTGGGTGTCAGGTGTCTGTTAACAGTCTAACCTGGCTGTGTTGGAGTGTCTGTTTACAGTCTAACCTGGCTGGCTGGTTGAGTGTCTGTTACAGTCTAACCTGGCTGGTTCGGGTGTCTGTTACAGTCTAACCTGGCTGGTTTGGGTGTCTGTTACAGTCTAACCTGGCTGGTTCAGGTGCCTGTTACAGTCTAACCTGGCTGGTTTGGGTGTCTGTTACAGTCTAACTGGCTGGTTCGGGTGTCTGTTACAGTCTAACCTGGCTGGTTCAGGTACCTGTTACAGTCTAACCTGGCTGGTTCAGGTGCCTGTTACAGTCTAACCTGGCTGGTTCGGGTGTCTATAACAGTCTAACCTTGCTGGTGCAGGTGTCTGTTACAGTCTAACCTGGCTGGTTCAGGTGTCTGTTACAGTCTAACCTGGATGGTTCAGGTGTCTGTTACAGTTTATCCTGGCTGGTTCAAGTTTATGTTACAGTGTAACCTGGCTGGTTCAAGTGTGTGTTACAGTCTAACCTGGCTGGTTCAGGCTTCTGTTACAGTCCAACCTGGCTGGTTCAGGTGTCTGTTACAGTCTAACCTGGCTGGTTCAAGCTTCTGTAACAGTCTAACCTGGCTGGTTCAGGCTTCTGTCACAGTCTAACCTGGCTGGTTCAGGCTTCTATTACAGTCTAACCTGGCTGGTTCAGGCTTCTGTTACAGTCTAACCTGGCTGGTTCAGGCTTCAGTTACAGTCTAACCTGGCTGGTGTCAGGCTTCTGTTACAGGTCTAACCTGGCTGGTTCAGGCTTCAGTTACAGTCTAACCAGGGCTGGTTCAGGCTTCTGTTACAGTCTAACCTGGCTGGTTCAGGCTTCTGTTACAGTGTAACCTGGCTGGTTCAGGCTTCTGTTACAGTTTAACCAGGCTGGTTCAGGCTTCTGTTACAGTGTAACCTGGATGTTTCAGGTTCCTGGAGCTGCAGTCTAATCCTGGCTGGCGCCCTCTGAGTGGGAGAAGGCCAGGGAGAAGATGTCTGAAAAGCTGCTTCTTCTGGACCGCCTGGTCAGGATGGAGAATGATGTCATGGAGCCAAAGAGGAGCGCAGTTTTCCCAGGAGGCAACACGCCTTTGGGACCGGCTGTCAATCAGCGGCATGGAATACTAAACTAGCATCAAGAGAAGAGGGTGAAGAGCCTCTGAACCTAGACACGGAAGCCTAGCTAGAACCAGGGGATGGAACCAAACATAGGAACATATAGCAGACACACAGACACAGACACAAACAGACTCACACACACACACACACACACACACACACACACACACACACACACACACACACACACACACACACACACACACACACACACACACACACACACACACACACACACACACATGCCGGTACTTATATTAGAGATGCTAACATCCTGATGTGTTTTCTAGGAAGGTAGTGGAGTTGCCACGGCGGAGAATCACTCCAACGATGGACAGAATCGGGGTCAGCCGGTTACCCAACAATCGAGGCTAGTCTTCCTGCAGTCACCCAATAGCACCATCCTGTGGACAGCTGTGGCAGTTCGGCGAATGGACCTTCAGCTGAGAGCTAATTTAATGTGAGAAAATAAGGTATTGGGATAGCGTTTTTCCTAGTGCAACCACAACCGGCCAATCACCAGCATTACTCTCAAAAGCTGGCTTCCACAGGCAACTAATAATACCCTGACAATCCATTGGTGCATTGGTCGCATCAAGAAGGTGATACGTGTTAGATATTGCTCCTTGACCGCTAATTTTATAAAGAACCAGTGTGTGCCTTAACATCACTGTGGATGAATCGGATGTTATCCGTATTGTATGGTGCATTGTGTATTACACTATATATGGCACCAGTGGACAAATTAGAAGAGTGACAATCTCCCTTCTATTGATCAGATAACCAAAAACCAATGGTGGAGTATCACTGCTTATCCATACAACACATCACATGGCAACGTCACACTGCTTCTCCTACAACCTAAAAACCGCTGTTAACCTGCTCCTGTCTCTCCTACAACTTAGTCTCCTCACTTTTAACCTGCTCTTCTGACTCCTGGAGTAAGACAGGGGGCAGCAGTACCTTGCTTTCACAATATAATTTGAGCGGCTCACACACGCACACGTTTCTGTCCACCAACGGGAGGCCTCTGCTTCGACCTGAATGTGACACGACTTAACTTGAGTTGTTGGTTAGTATCCCTGATATTATTGGTCAGGTCTTACTGGGTGAGCAGGACCATCCTTTTATGCCAGAACCAGGTAGTAACCGGTTAGAACTGGTAAGTAACACAGGCGATGATGCAACTGGTAATAACATAATATAAATGGTAATACCTGCATTTGTTATAACTGGTTATACCTGGTTATGTTATAACTGGTAAAAGCTACCTGGTTAGAACTGTACTGTCCTACCCCACAAGGGGTCAGAGTTTAAGGTATTTAGTTGCTCAAGCGTTCCAGACAGTACCTTTATCCTGCCATAGTAACGTTGATACATCTGACAATGTCCATGTGTAAAAACGGCCTGTGTTTTAGTTTTTTTATGTATTGCTCGTCTTTGCTTGATTATTAAACTGTACACATTTAATACAATGGTTTCTGTGTCAAACTACAGCAATGGTCTGTTGGAATAGGCCTACATTTGTGTCCAGGTCCATAAACCTTATGTCTTCAATTTAACCGACAACGCCTTTTTATTGTCTTTTTCTTCTTTAATATTTCTCTTGTTTTAATATTGGCAATAAACCGTGGCTATCAGGGACGGCTGGTATCAACGGGCTAGTGGGGCTAAGCCCTCCCTATCTTTTACAATAAACATGAGAACATTATTAAATTAATGAAAATATTAAAATATAATAATTACTAAAACTTAGAATTGGTTGATTTTGGTGCAATGGAGAAGCAACAGCACCAAATAATCACAAAAACTCAGGAGATAAGCTACTTAACAATTATTCAGTTATAACATATTTATAGACAGTAAGACCTTATATATCGACAGTTAGACATTATACTGTATGTAGACAGTTAGTCCTTATATATAGACCATTAGACCTTATATATAGAAAGTTAGACCTTATATATAGCCTGTTAAACCATATACTGTATATAGACAGTTATATAGACAGTTATACCTTATATATAGTGAGTTAGACCTTATATATAGTCAGTTAGACCTTAAATATACAGTCAAACCTTGTATATTTAAGCAATATATCACGACAGGCCGTGGTATATGCTCATTATACCACGGCTAAGGGGCATTGTTCGGCCCGACGCGAAGCGGAGGGACGACAACCCCCTTGGAGTGGTATAATGAGCATATACCACGGCCTGGAGTGATATATTGCTTTTATAAAACGGTTACCAATAACGGCAATATGAAAGAGGAATACGCAATCAATTTCAGGTACGAAAAAAAAAAAAATCACAAATTAGCCTACTTAACTGATAAAATAGCCCCATTATGAAAAAAATAGTCCCTCCTTTCCGGACGTTAGCTCTGCATGTCTCTTTTTCTCGCCTTTTTCTTCAGGAGCAGGTCACTCCTCAGTCCCCTCTACCATTGTTAACCCTATCCGGAGGTGAAAGTTAACCTTAAACATGTCAATTCAACGAATTTAGTCAATTTATTAACCTTGTCAAACACTTCGGCTACTTTTGCTACCTAGCCTCCTACTGTAACAGTTGGTTGTTGCCATGGAGACATTGTTGCTTGCGGAATGATATGCTGCGATAAGGCTTTTTAGAATAGTAGCCGTGGTATATGCTCAATATACCACGGTTAACAGCCAATCAGATCGCCGGATTTCACCTTTCCGTTTTATAAAGACCGTTAGACCTTATATATAGACCGTTAGACCTTATATATAGACAGTTAGAGCTTATTTATAGATAGACCTTATTTATAGACAGTTAGACTGGTATATAGACAGTTAGAACTTATTTATAGGCAGTTAGACCTTATTTATAGACATAGACAGTTAGACCTTATTTAGAGACAGTTACACCTTATCTATAGACAGTTAGACCTTATATAGACAGTTAGACCTTATTTATAATAATAATAATAATAATAATAATAATAATAATAATAATAATAATAATAATAATAATAATAATAATACATTTTATTTAACAGCGCCTTTCAGGTCACTCAAGGACACTTTAAAAAATAAAACAATTTAAAACAAGGGCAAACAAATAACAAAACCATTAAAAGTGCAAGTAAAAAATAAATAAAAAAACATGACAACTACAGTGAAAATGCTATCCTGAAAAGGTGGGTTTTGAGAGAGGATTTGGACTGAGGGAGGGAGTCAATATTATAGACAGTTAGACCTTATTTATAGACAGTTAGACCTTATTTATAGACAGTTATACCTTATTTATAGACAGTTAGACCTACAGAGGCAGTGGTTATGTTATTTGCAGGAGGAGGCGGCTGGACAGGAAGTGGTCAGATGTACTGTGAAACTGGAAGGCTTCCTGTGAGGGGGGGCGGGGGGGGGGGGGGGGGTTCCAGGGGCACAGGTGTGTGAAACAGGAGCTCCACACGCCTCCAGATAGATTCAACCACCCTTACATGAACAATGAGGAGAACATTCCAGCCTCAACTCTCCTTTCTCCCTCATACCCCATTGTTTTACTCCTTCTCTCGTGTCTTTCTCCAACTCTCTCTGTTTTCCCTCCCTCCCACCCTCTATTCTCCCCTTCTCTATTCTCCCTCCCTGTCTCTCTCCTTCCCTGTCTCTCTCTTCTCCCTTCCTCTTTCTACTCTCTCTCTCTCCCTTACTCTACACTCTTTCTCTCCTTCTTCTCTCTCCCCCTCTACTCTCTCTTTTCTCTCTGTTCTCTCCCCCTCACTCTTCTCTTGCTCTAATATCTCTCTCCCCCTCCCTTGCTTTACTCTCTCTGCCTCTCACTTTACTCTCTTCCTCTCTTCTCTCCCTTTTACTCTCTCTCTCTCTCTCTCTCTCTCTCTCGCTCTCCCTTGCTTGTGATGGGGATATACTGAATGGCTTTCAAAAGGGGAGGTTTTCGCGTTGGCGTATATATAATCATCCAATTATCTCCGATGGTGGTCTATAATAATGAATTTCGTTTTGTGCTGTTTCTTGTGTGTTTGCGACAGTTTTTTATTAACACGTGCGCTGTGAACCCGTCAGAGTGAAGGACACTTTAATATGATGCAATTAATCAATCAAAACTATGGTTAGCGCGAGAGCGAGGAGTTCCCTCGCTCTACCTGTTTAACCCTGCTCAACCTGCTAGCGGAGGTCCCAGGAATTATACAATGCTAGTAGGCTTAACCATAGATATATATAGAACACTAGATGTCTCGACCGCGTCGCTGGCCAACGGAGTCGAACGTCCGCACATGGCGGCCATCTTACTACAGGCAGCTAACTCCCGCCCTCTCCCCATAACATTGTGTTGGTAGGGGTAAATGTACTTTTTAAATAACCATAACTTGCTCAATTTTCAACCATTTTTTTCAACCAAAACGGATTGGTTCGTTATAAACGTCAGAGATGTAGTTATGACACATACTTATGAATAATCATGTTATGTCCTAAAAAAAATAGTCATGTTCTAAAATATGTAGATTACAATATTCACAAATAGGCTATAAGGCTGCATGTTGAAATCCCCACCCTGTACACCATGCATTTATAACACTGCATACTTATTTTTACAATTGAGGCCTTGAGACAAATAACCATACACGTCCATATTTCCAATTTTGAATTAATATATTTTTAGTGGAGGGTAAACGTAAGTGAAGTTTACCACCTGAAATTTCAGAAATAGTTCACCCACCTCTCAATAAATCTAATGCACCTCATAATATAGTATAATCACAAAATGCACTGTATGAAGTACCACTAGTATTGGTGTAAACATTAAACAGTGACCTTCAGCATCATCAACTATGTTCTGAATGTCTTTTTTAAACAAGCGCATATCACAGTCAACCTTACTGCGATCACAGAATTAATAGTTTACCCACCTCTTATTTTACCACGAGACCCCTACTTACACGAAATGGTAGTAAACCAGTCTGAAACACATTGTTTACAAATATTTACTTCATTAGATATTATAAAGGTACTTTTCAAATATTTTTAAAGATTTCCCTAAAATCAGAATGTTTGAACAAAGGTGTTACAGAAAGCATGATGACTCTTTTTAAAAATATGGTGTCCTCATCCAGCCCACAGCCACTTAAGCCTCAGCAGCCATCGGAGTTCAGGTGACGCGCGTCATCTCCACAAGCTCAGTGGAAAATTACACAATTCTTCTTTTATGCCAGAGTGAGTGTATGTTTGCGAGAGTGTGTTAGACACAGATAGAGACATAGGCGGCACACAGAAGCACACACCCATCAAATGACAAGTCAATTTTCAACAAAAAACTCTCAACCACACACGTCAATTCACAAACCACATACATTTAAATTAAATTTTGATTTAAATTTTGCTTAGAGGGCGCCAAAACATTACACATGCCTCATGTCTCAGTCCAGTGTCGGAGATAAATTGTCCCTAGGGATTAGGAATTGTCAAGTAGAGCCAGGTGGTCGCTAGGCTGTGCGGGCCAGGAAGTCCGGGCAAGGGGACAGCAACAAGAGATGGTAGGGTAGTTGTAGGGATGGGATTTCAGGTGCGATGAGAGTCAGTGGGACATCAAATACAAGGATGGCTGAGGACTGGTAAAGGTTTACAAGTGAGGTAAGAGGGGAAGAAAGAGAAATAGAGTGGTGGATTAGTATTACTATAAGTCATGATGGTTAGTATTAATAATAAGTACACTACACAAACACAAGACAAGACCTGAGTTGAGAAGCTCGCTCACCTCGGCAAGGTACAGATCTTTGAGCGAGAAGACGAGACAGAGACAGAGACGACGAGCTTATATTACTAAGCTTATTTCTTTTTTCCTTTTGCAAACATTTATAGGTAAACATGGAACTGACAAAGACAAAACATCACAAGGACATGCACACACAAAACATTAATAATTAAGAACATATACTTACACTTAAGATACTAATTCACAATAGCTTTGTAAAGGCCAAAGCACAATGAACAACTTACAAGATTATCAGTCAAAAATTCCTCTTAGTAAATTTTTTTTTTGTGTGTTTTTGGCAAAGTTTTGTTAAACACGAAGCAGACAAAGACAAAGATATAAATATCACAGACATGAAGCTGACAAAAACGTACGAACTCCACAGGGACATGCACACAAAACATTAGTTATTAAGAGCACATAGAAACATACAGTAGATTACTCCCAAACAACACGAACACTAGAGGATCACATATTACAGAACAAATTCTAATAAAACTATCTACATATTCATTCCAAAACAACAACTATACTACCACCATCCACGGCATCACCATTACACAACTAATAACCTTATTACATACATACCATACCTTGCTGACGATTTCTCCAAAACACTGTAGAGGATCACACTAAATTCACAATAACTAATTACAGAACAAAGTCTAATAAAACTATCCAAGATGCATATAAACTATTCCATACAACTTCAGTTATATTGAAGAAAGACCAATTCTGCCTCTCCCATCGATGTAAAATGATTGGGTGCTAGCTAGTAGCATAGCCATGATACACAACTAAGCTGCACGATTAAGTCATTTTTTTAAGAGAAAAGCTGCGATTTCAACATGTTCAAGCATCCAGGATTATAACCACATTAATAACGTTTTTAAGAAACCAAACTGTTTGTAAATCCATCAAAGGGTCAGCGAGATAAGAGTATTTATGTTTGTGCAGATCACGGACCTTACCTCAGTTTGCCTCAGGTTCCACAGATTCTGACAGAAAGCTTGACTGTAGTAAGATGGCCGACCTCTGCGGACGTTCTAGACGCCGCCGTAAGACATCCTAGTGTTCTATATATATCTATGGGCTTAACAATGACCCCTAGTGGAGGTCCTAGATGTTAAACCTGTTAGTAGGTAAACACTGACCCCTAGTGGCGGTCATGGAGGTACACCTGCTACTAGTTTAACACTGATCCCTAGTGGTGGTCCTAGGAGTTACAACTGCTGCTAGGTAAACACTGAACCCTAGCGGCGATGCTAGGTAACTCAGACCTTTACTTGTATTAAAGGTTTCGTAAATTCCCGTTGTGACAAAAAAACCGACCCATTTGATTCCATTGGGGCAGGTGTTAGGGACGTGGTCAAATAATGTTTTGTGGAGTAGCTTACAGCTGAAGATAATGTTATGAGGGGTGGTTTATAGCTCTAGATGTTGTTACTTGAGGTATTTACAGCTATAGATAATGGTTTGCGGGGTAGTTTACAGCTGTAGCAAATGTAGCAGACCGGAACTGTGAGTTAACCGTTAACTGGGATTGAACATTGTTAGAAAAAAAATCGTTTAGTAGTCGTTTTTAGATATTTTAATGCAGACATAAATAAATTCTCATTATTTTAAATTAAGAGACATATAGAGAAATAGATATACAGAATTGCAGAGTGGGAAGTAAATGGACTTCTTGACCTGAGGGCTTGTCTCCAGGACCCTGCTGGTCTAGCCAATCTCAGGACCCTGCTGCCGCCAGGACCTTGCTGGTTTTATTAGCTGGTTCACGGTGGTACCTTCTCACAATATCAAACCGACAGTTCAGTGGGCAGCATCTGTCTGCTGCTATGTGTCCTTGGATCCTGATTGGTTGACGGTGGTTGGGAGGCAGAGTCTACGTCTCGAGGCGGATCCCCTTCACATGTGGGGTCTAGGCTGGGAACCAGATTAGACTCGCGGGTTTGCTCAGGATGCTCCACCTCCAAAGGGAGCTCCGCCCCTGCGGGAGCCTGGCTCTGACCAGTTATCCCAACGCACACCGGGCCCCCAGCGCCGCTCACACCCTCGCCGTTGGGGGAAGCCTCTCAGCAGCTCTGATTGGCTGACAGCGGCCCGGGCTTGTGGCCGGTGCGCTGGAATCGCTGCAGGACCAGCGAGGCTAGGTCCGAGTGAGAGGAGGTGCTGTCCACCATTCTGCGCCCCAGTGCCAGGGGCCTCACCGGCATCGCCAGCCTCAGACGCTTCCAGAACCTGGAGCCAGCTGGCTCTGAGCGGGCTCCACGCCACACCAGGGTGCTGGCCGCGGCCCGCCGGAGCTCAGCAGCCTCAGGGCAGCTGGTTCTGCTGGGTGCAGCAAGACGGCGATGATGGTAGCCTGCCGGGTCTGCTGGAGGGTCTGCCTGAGGGACTGGAGGTGGTGCAGCTGGTCCAGCTGAAGGGCAGGAAGGTTGTTCTGCTGGAGGGTCTGGAGGTGGTTCTGTTGGAGGCCCTGGAGGCGGTTCTGCTGAAGGCCCTGGAAGTGGTTCTGCTGGAGGATGTAGAGGTGGTTCTGCTGGAGGCTCTGGTGTTGTTGCTGCAGCAGGCTCTGGTGGTTCTGCTGCTGGAAATTGTGGAGGTGCTTCTGCTGCAGGCTCTGTTGGTTGCTGCTGCTGCTGGGAAGCTGTGGATGGAGTGGTTCTGCTGGAGACTGTGCTGAGAGGTTGTTCTGCTGGAGACTCTGGAGGTAGTTCTGCTGGAGACTCTGGAGGTGGTTCTGCTGGAGACTCTGGAGGTGGTTCTGCTGGAGACTCTGGAGGTGGTTCTGCTGCAGACTCTGGAGGTGGTTCTGCTGGAGACTCTGGAGGGGGTTCTGCTGCAGACTCAGGAGGAGGTTCTGCTGCAGACTCTGGAGGTGGTTCTGCTGCAGGCTCTGGAGGTGGTTCTGCTGCAGGCTCTGGAGGTGGTTCTGCTGGAGACTCTGGAGGTGGTTCTGCTGGAGGAGGTGGAGGGGGTGCTGCTGTACTGGCTGAAGGGTCTGGGGGTTCTGGTGGAGGAGCAGGGCCAGCCGAGCTTCCAGCAGGCTGAAGCTCTTGTCCTTCAGGTATTGTGGACTGAGGACTAGCAACAGGCGCCGGCTACGCTGCATCGAGTGCAGGATCGCTTCAGGCACGTCTAGAGGAAACAAAACACACACTAACTACATACTAACTACATATTACATACGAACATCAGGCTTACTACATACTACCAACATACTCACTCCATATAACGTACTGTTAACCTTCTAACTACACACAAAATACTACATACTCACAACATATTAAAAAAATACTACACTATGTGGTACTTACAACATAATTCATACTAAAAAACCTCCTTACATTATGTTGTATGAGAAGCAGAAAGAAATGAGTCCAGCAGGGTATAGCAAAATAAGATGTATTTGGAAGAATGGACAACGTAAATTACATCAAAAAATATAATTTGAAGCAAACATATATTAAAAAATAGCATGATAATCTACACAATTCTCTTAGCCAAAGCCTTTTGAATAAATGATGTATGTTTCAAGACAAAAACCTCAGATAGCAGCAGTGGGTTTTGGTAATTTACATCTGGGGTCTCTGGTTTGGCTTGTTACCCACTGGGGTGCTACCATCCAGTACTGGGTATCGCTACTAGCTTCTAAGCAGTACTGGGTACCGGTACTAGGTACTAACCCTGGGTTAACTCCCCTGTCGTCATACCATATGTATCAAAGAGCGCCTCACTCTAGAAGGAGGTGAATGTGTTGCCCACCTTCCGTTTACATGGTTGTTGTATAAAAAATATATTTCATGAATTGTTGGATGAAAACATATAACGGCTTGGCTCATAGAGAGGACATATTCTTCTACGTTAACTCCATAAAAATACATTTACAGTAAAAGGAAGTCATCGCACAATCATTGATGGAGTCCACTATTCAAGTGGATGTAAATGTCGTTTGGTACATGATGTGTTTAGTACTAGAACACTCTAAGCTTATTACTCGGCTCGATACTCGGCTCGATACTCAATCTATATAAAATATATATAACAGGAGGTTTGATGGCACAGGACAAGTTGAATGTGATGACGTCATGGTGGGCCTGCTCCCGCTGTGAGGGGAGGTGATCGCGATGAGGTCATGGTGAGGGTGCTCCCGCTGTGAGGGGAGGTGAACGTGATGACGTCATGGTGAGGGTGCTCCCGCTGTGAGGGGAGGTGGAACGTGATGACGTCATGGTGAGGGGTGCTCCCGCTGTTGAGGGGAGGTGAATTTGTCATGACCGTCATGGTGGGCCCTGCTCCCGCTGTGTGAGGGGAGGTTGTGAACGCGATGACGTCATGTGTGAGGGTTGTGCTCCCGCTGTGAGGGGAGGTGAATGTCATGATGTCATGGTGGGGGGGCTACAGCTTCCCTCCACTGTACTGAGCCGTGTGGACAGCCAGCCCCCCGGGGCAGAGCAGGCCGGTCTTGGAGCTGGTGCTAGTCTAGCTCTGATAGGTCCTGGCAGTCCCCAGCTCAGAGTCCTTTTCGTTCTGCAGGGGTAGCTCCAGACGCAGACGCTTCCAGAAGCGGGAGGTGAGCTCCTTGGACTTGTCCCCCTTCCAGCGTAGCAGGGGCAGCACCACCCGCGGCCACCCGCCGCAGCTCCCCCACCCAGGCCTGGCCCTTCAGGGGCTGGTTACTGCCACCAGGATGACCCGCAGGTGTCCCCCCCAGGCGCCATGTGTGGTCGAGTCCGGCCTTGAGCTTCCAGCAGGGCCTGGGTCCCCAGCGAGGCGAAGCCCGGGCTCAGCACCACCAGCAGGCGACGACTGCGACCCACAAAACTCAGCGTCTCATCGGTGATGGCTGGGGGGAGAGGCATGGATGGATGGATGGATAAACTGAAGGATGGATGAATAAACTGATGGATGGATGGAGGAATATAACGGATGGATAAGCTGAGGAATATTATGGAGGGATGGCTAAACTAAAAGATGGAGGGATAAACTGATGGAGGGATATAAAGGATGGATAAACTGATGGAGGGATATGATGGACCGGATGGATTGGAAGGATATAACTTTCATGAATGGGATGCCGTTTTCTAATTTTAGTTTCTCAGCGGTAGTACCACTATTAGCAGCAGTAGTATAACTAGCTAGTGGTACTGAGGACTACTGGGACGAGTCTGTTGTAATCAGCAGTATTACTCTTCCGCCTGGAAAGGCTGTCGCGGTCGAAGATGCAACCCGAGTAGCCGCAGGTGATCCTCAGAACGTTCGCGCAGCGGCTCACCTGCAAACTGCTCCTCCCTCGCCGTCACGTGCACATACGAAGAATGTACATTCGTCAAACTCCTTCTCCATGCTACACACACCTCGGCGGTTGCCACACGAACGCACGCACACCACCGCAAGAACACAAAATATTTAATACCATGGATTTTCTGTCTGCGTTTGACTCGCGGACTTGCCATATTTTTTTGCATCCTCATTGCGCAGGTGAAGTGTGTGCGGCAGGTAACGGCGTACCTGGGATCGAGTGCTTTGAGCATCTCTTTAAGAGCCTTCTATCAACATTTTGAAGGGAACCGTGTCCATACACCAGGGTAAAAGCAGTGACGCGTTCGTTAATCTCTTTTTTTGGTCTGGGCTGGCCTTGGGAAAATGTCTGCGGAAGCGATGTCTGAGATGCAGGGACAGCCCTCACGCTACCCGCGTCCGTCTCATACGTGTGAAATGAGAGCTTTTGTGAAGGGACAATTGCGCAAGCACACAGCCGCGCCAGCATTAATGCTTGTCGGCAATTAGCATGCTGCCTGAGAAGGAAGTAACGCTGTCAAATCCGTCCCTGGGAAAAGAAACGCTGCCGAAATGAAAAAGGAAACTACGTTTCTTGACCTCTGATAGTTGTTTCAATACCTTGCCCCCGTAACCTTACTTTCGTTAACCCAAGGTTGACACACCACTGTCTACCGGTCACGACGGATTCTCACGGGTTACATGTCAAAATTATACTGTAGCGCAATTCACACCGGTGTAACTTTTTACACAGTTCATACGCCTAGTTCAACTTGGAGACTTGAATTTAGATACATTGTCGTAAAATTACAGAAGAGAGGCAGTGTCAGTATCTAGAGTATGTTTCCTGTGTCAACATGGCTGTGGCAGACACATTTAATATTAATAGAGCGCGAGGAGTCCCCCAGGCTCATGAGAGCGCTCGTCTTAAACCAAGGCACGCCCTGACCTTCCAATAGGAACAGTCCTGTTTAAGTCACATGTCCGGAGCACATGTACCTGTGTAGCGCTCTGTTCTGTTTCCAAACCATGACGTAGATGCAGCAGGAATTTAACCAGAACACGTGGTAGACCAGGAAGAGGACCATCATCAAAAGCATCAGAGTGCCCCCAGAC
>OLKM01000291.1:272889-289891 GCA_900291075.1 Melanogrammus aeglefinus | reverse complement strand
AAGATGGAGGGATAAACTGATGGAGGGATATAAAGGATGGATAAACTGATGGAGGGATATGATGGACGGATGGATGGAAGGATATACTCATGAATGGGATGCGTTTTCTAATTTTAGTTTCTCAGCGGTAGTACCACTATTAGCAGCAGTAGTATAACTAGTACTAGTGGTACTAGGACTACTGGGACGAGTTGTGGTAATCAGCAGTACTTACTCCCGCCTGGAAGGCTGTCGCGGTCGAAGATGCAGACCGAGTAGCCCCAGGTGATTCTCCAGGACGTCGCGCAGCGTGCTCACCGCAAACTGCTCCTCCTCGCCGTCACGCACATACGAGATGTACACGTCAAACTCCTTCTCATCTACACACACGCGCGTGCGCGCACGCACACGCACACGCACGCGCACGCACACACACACACACACACACACACACACACACACACACACACACACACACACACACACACACACACACACTTTAAGAAATGCTTTACTCTGTCTTCTGCTGGTTCTACTGGGAGCTGCCCAGTAGAACCATAGTCTGCTACTGGGAGCTGCCAAGTATATTGTCAATGTCAATATTCACTAATTCTGATACAAAAGCACCAGGCCCAGTTCAACCAGTACAGCCCTGGGTACTGGTTCTACTTAGGGCTGTACTGTATGGACTAAAATGTATATCATGGTATGATTTGAAGCAAGACGTAACGGTATTATATTGAGGCATGTTAATTGTATCCTCTAATTTCGATATAATGGCTTCTGAAGGGGAAAAATACTGGTTAGGCAGCAAAACTGCATAGATAAAGTCTCTGAAAAACACAAATATTTAATACCATGGATTTCTGTCTGCGTTTGCTCGCGGACCTTGCCATATTATTTTTGCATCTCAATTTGGCAGGTGGAAGTGTGTGCGGGCAGGTAACGCGTACCTGGGATCGAGTGCTTTGAGCATCTCTTTAAAGCCCTTTCCATCAACATTTTGAAAGGGAACCGTGTCCAAACACAGGTAAACAGTGACGGCGTTTGTTAATCTCTTTTTTGTCTGGGGCTGGTCTTGGAAAAATGTCTGCGGAAGCGATGTTCTGAGATGGCAGAGACAGCCTCACGCTACCAGGTCCGTCTCATATGGTGTGAAATGAGGAGCTTTGTGAAGGACAATTGCGCAAGCACACAGGCGCGCAGACATTAATGCTTGCGCAATATAGCATACTGCCTGAAAAGGAAGTAATGTGTCAAATCCGTCCCTGGGAAAAGAAACGTGGCCGAATAGAAAAAAGATACATGTTTGGTTACCATATTTTCAATACTTTGCACGTAACCTTACTTTACTTACACCAAGGTTGACACACACTGTCTACCCGGTCCACACAGTCTCACGGTAACGTCAAATTTCATATTGTAGCGCAATTCAACCGGTGTACTTTTTCACAGTTCATAACCCTAGTTCAACTGGAGACTTGAATTTAGATTACAGTCGAAAATTAAAAGAGAAGCGCAGTTCAGTATCTAGATATGTTTCCTGTGTCAACATGGCATGTGGCAGACACATTTTATATATTAATAGAGGCGAGGAGTCCCCCAGGCTCCAGAGAGCGCTCGTTCTTCAACCAAGGCACGCCTGACCTTCCAATAGGAACAGTCTGTTAAGTCACATGTCCGGAGTCACATGTACCTGTGTAGCGCTCGTCTGTTCCAAACCAGGAACGGTAGAGCAGCAGGAGTTCTAACCAGAACACGTGGTAGACCAGGAAGAGGACCAGCATCAGCATCAGAGTGCCCCCCAGACCGCAACCCAGCTCTACCGAGGGGGAGTAGGCTACAGCACACACACACACACACACACACACACACACACACACACACACACACACACACACACACACACACACACACACACACACACACACACACACACACACACACACACACACACACACAGGCAGACAGTTAGGCACTAGGGCTTTGACTCCGAACTTCGTTATTCGAATATCAAAAAATAAATCAAAATTCGAACGAATATTAGGCAGCCCTTAATTTTCAAACCTGTTATGGGGAGGCCAAGAGGGAGACGACGATTTATTAGAAACTAATAAACCGTTGTTATTCTGATACAAACGGTTTATCAATCAAATATGATCACTGTATCTATAGCGTCCATTCTTTGATTCTCAATGTCTCTTCAATGGCAGTTAGAAATATGGACAGTTGCTTCATTTTGTTTATATGCTACAGGCCGAAAGACTAAATGAATATGTTACTTACTCTCTCTTTTTAAGTATAACATTGCTTGGGGAGTCCAATTCCTCCACTGAAAAGGGTGGAAAGTGCTTACAACTCTGCTATCTCTTCTCTACATGTTGTTGTGTTGCGTGAATGCTGCTGAGGGAGGTAGCCTATTTGATTGAGTCGCTGAATTGTCCAATCATGTGGTGATAACAAAAGAGAAAAGCGATACATTGGCCTGGGGGCGCAACACTGGTGCGACCGCAGGGGCAATTTCTTGTCGCCAATGAAAAGGCTGTCCTACTTTGATAGACATAGCCAAAAGTTAAGCAAGCTTACACTTACGTGGCCGGCGCCCTGACTTGGGGAGACTTTATTTGAATATACCACTAACTAGCCTAGCACAAAATCAATGGACCTTCAGGCGCATTAAATGGTTGCTTGGTAGTGACAAGTATATACACACAGTTAATCGAGGATAAAATGCTATGCATATTTGTTGATTTATTTTGCATTGATAATAGTTGATTAATAGTTGGCAGATATATTCAAGTGAATACTTCACGGAGGGGCGGCGCCCTAGCGCCCTCTATTGCCGGTAACCATAGCAACGCGGTAAACAAATCTCGCGAAACCCAATCCAGGTCTTACTGAAGGCATTTAATGGTCAAAATATTATTAATAAATATTCAAATATATTCGAATATTAATAAACAAACAAACTTCAAATTAGATTTTTGGGCAAAAGTCAAAGCCCTATTAGACACACACACACACACACAGACACAGACACAGACACAGACACAGACACAGACACAGACACAGACACAGACACACACACACACACACACACACACACACACACACACACACACACACACACACACACACAAACACACAGGTAGAGGGACAGACAGGTAGGAACACAGAGAGATACCCAGGTAGACAGACACACAGGTAGAGGGACAGACAGGTAGGAACACAGCGAGATACCCAGGTAGACAGACACACAGGTAGAGAGACACACAGGTAGCAGACCAAGACCAAGAGACAGACAGGGAGACTAGGTTAGCCATGAGTGATGATTAAGAGCGCGTTTCCAATGGTGACGTGGAACTCACCCTCCAGTTGGAGCTGGGCTCTCTTGGTGGAGAAGCGCGGCGTTCCTGACGGAAGCAGTTGACTCTCTCCCTCAGGTCTTCTCTCTGCACCTCCGTCACCACTAGCTCTCTCACCCACCGTCTGATCCCATACTTCTCCTTCTCTACCTTACTGAACACATAAGCACCACAGTCTCCAGCCGGCTGTACTGGGAGCTGACAAGTACAACAAGGTCTGCTACTGGTTCTACTGGTAGTTTACTCACTGGTTGGTCTCGGAGAAGCGGGTGTGGGTCAGCGAGGTCAGGGTGTCTCACGGTCCACGGGTCCACCAGATGGCCCGGGACCTGTGTTTCTCCAGGAAGGGGAAGTTCACCCAGCACTCCAGCTTGGTCTTCCGGCCCTGGTCCCAAACAACCCACACATAAAGCCTCATCCTCAGGCCCAAACAAACACACATAAAGCCTCACCTCAGGCCCAAACAACCACACATAAAGCCTCACCTCAGGCCCAAACAACCACACATAAAGCCTCCCCTCAGGCCCAAACAACCACAACATAAAGCTCACCTCAGGCCCGAACAACGACACATAAAGCCTCACCTCAATACCACTGTTCTCAAACCCACTGTAGTCTAAATCGACTGGTCTAATATCACTGGTCTAGTGTGGACTGGTCTGTTCCAATCCTACTACCTTAGTACTTTCCAAGGCAGCTCTCTAATGTAAATCACCGATAGATAGATAGATGTATACTTTATGGATCCCCAGGGGAAATTTAAAAAATCAATACTCTATTCCAACAACAACCAGATGCTCTATCACCATGACAACGAAGCCCTTCACTGCGCCCCGGTACCCTGGTGCTGATGCTGTGATCGCCACGTTTACTCACCCAGTCTGACGGTGAAATTGCGTTCTTTGTTTGGGATCAGTATGACCGGCACCTTGGAAGAAAAACTGGGGGCTGAGGACAACAAAACCTGTTGGTAGCAGTACTAGTAGCACAAGTATGACTAGCGTACATAACGAATAGTGTTGGTAGGGGGATCTTCTCTTACAGACAGCGGAGACGTTGAGGGCCCTGGTGAAGGTATGTGGGAGGCTTTTGCGGGTGTATTTAACCCGGCAGTAGTACAGGCCCTCGAATATCCGCTGCATCTGGTACACAATCAGTTCGTCCCCCTTCACCTCGCGCAGGCTGTCCCAGAATGGGTACTGGTTGCAGTTCTGCGGGCAGGAAACACGTGGAGGTCAAATCACAGGGACTAGAGTGTCTTCTTTGATCAGGTTTGGCGGGTTCTTGAAGGTCTTACATAGTACCAGGTGACCGAGGGGGCACTGTCGGCCATCTTGGCGACATGCTGTAGGCCCGGGCAACTCAGTCTCTTCCCACCCTGGACCGGGATGTACACCTTACTGGGCACCATGGCAACCAGATGCGGACAGTCAGTCCCACTCGACACCACCTCTAGAGGCATGGCGATCTTTGTGCAGGATGTCCTGTTCCTGTAGCAGATAGGGGTAAGACAGTAAAGAGACAGGTCATTAAGGAGCAGGTAGGGGTTAGACAGTAAAGAGACAGGTCATTAAGGAGCAGGTAGGGGTTAGACAGTAAAGAGACAGGTCATTAAGGAGCAGGTAGGGGTTAGACAGTAAAGAGACAGGTCATTAAGGAGCAGGTAGGGGTTAGACAGTAAAGAGACAGGTCATTAAGGAGCAGGTAGGGGTTAGACAGTAAAGAGGCAGGTCATTAAGGAGCAGGTAGGGGTTAGACAATATAATTAGTACTTTTGTTGTAACAGGTACCTTAACGTGCAGATTTACTGTAGTATTAGCAATAGTATACTACTGGTAGGAGTACCAGTAGTATACGTACCCTAACATCGTATTAATACTAGCAGTACTGTTGTAGTACCAGTAGTATACGTACCGTAACGTGCAGATGTACTGTCCAGTGTCGTTTTCGTTGGCTGGTTGAAACCACAGTCTTTCTCTATCCTTACTCACCCTCTGGCTACACAACAGACACACAATAAACACACAACAATACACGCAACACACAGATGATGCACAAAACCAACAACAGTCGCGTTTCAAAGTTGTACCTGTATTTGATTGGACGTTCCAGGTCCTGTTCAGGGGGGAGGTGGTACCAGAAGAGGGAGAGACCACTGCTATGGGTGGAGCTGTAGTTGTAGAGCGTCGGGTGGGAGAAAAGGGGACAGAACAGCCAACCAGCTTCTCCGTTTATAACACGCACCACCTCCACGCTCCTCCCCCAGTCGTGACAAAGGAGCTCTGATTGGAGGAGAGTGAGAGGGGAGGAGAGGAGAGGAGAAGTGACTATGACATTAACATTATCAACCGCAAACCATACTCTAGTGTGCGTGCGTTTGTCTGTGTGTGTGTGATGGGTGTCTAAGGGGATTTTTGCATTGTATGAGAACAAGGTGATAAGATTTTGCAGGCAAAACGAATGACAGATCTGTTGAAGTGGTTAAAGCGATGTCACTTCTGGTTTCCTGTGGAACTTTGATCCGGCTGATGTTGGCCACAGAGAGTCCTACGCACACATTTAAGCCGTCTAACCATGCACCTAAACTAACCATCTCTCACTTAATACCTAAACTAACCCTCTCTCACCTAAACGTATCATCTCCACACAACATATATCATTAGGACCATCACAGTTTAAATGTGGTTGTTAGTGACAAAAGGCCCAAATTTCACCAATCACAGCCCATCTGTAAGAACTGTCACAAACCTGATTGGTCGCTGGATGTAGTGATAGCAGTAGAGTCTTCGCCGGCGGTGGCCGAGAGACACAAGAATAAAATGATGAACACTGACCTAGAGAGAGAGAGAGAGAGAGAGAGAGAGAGAGAGAGAGAGAGAGAGAGAGAGAGAGAGAGAGAGAGAGAGAGAGAGAGAGAGAGAGAGAGAGGAGAGAGAGAGAGAGAGAGAGAGAAGAGAGAGGAGAGAGAGAGAGAGAGGAGAGAGAGAGAGAGAGAGAGAGAGAGAGAGAGAGAGAGAGAGAGAGAGAGAGAGAGAGAGAGAGAGAGAGAGAGAGAGAGAGAGAGAGAGAAGAGATGAACACCGCTCTAGAGAGAGGTTCGGGTTTTGATTAAAAGGTAAAACAACATCCTGTTGGTTGACTGGACGTTGTCAGCAGTGGGTGTAAAGCACAATGGGACTAGATAAGCTAATTCTGCCGGACGGACATAATCGGCTAGGTGGCTACATGACGACCGTATTGGTAATCGGAGGACGTAATCGGTATGTGGCTACATGACGCAAGAATTGCAGTTTTTATTGTAAGTGGGCGGAATGGTAAATAAGGTAATTGTTGTTTGACGTCCCCCTGAGGTCAAAGTTCACCAAATTGTTTGACTGTCCCCAGAATGATGTCATGAGTCTATGTAGCAAGTTTGGCTATGATTTGTTAAAGAGTTGCTGAGAACAGGCTTGCTTCCTGTTAGGCAGCTTTGCCGTCAAGTATTATTGGCTGCCACGGTCAAACGGTTTGGAATTAGAAAAAGCTGTTTGTTCAGCTTGGTCTGAAGATCAAATATAACAAGTTTCATGATGATTGGAATTAATCTACCAACGGTTTTGAATAAGAAAAAGCTGTTGGGCAGGTTTGGTTATGTAGTTTGGTTATGATATGTCAAAGGGCTGCTGAGAAATTGGCATGCTCCCTGTTTGGCGGCTTTGATTGGCTGTAGCGGGCAAAAGGTTTTGAATTTGAACAAAAAAAAAGCAACCTAAAATTGGCTTGTTGGGGTAATGGGGCTGTCCGGAACCAGTGTGCAAAATGACGCAACTTTTCACCAAGCGGTTCTATGGGCTGCCATATGGCGCTTTTCCACTACACTTTTCCAGCACGACTCGCCTCGACTCGCCTCGCCTCGGCTCGCCTCGACTCGGCCACGTTCCTTTTCCATTACAAAAAGTACCTACTCAACGTGGGCGGGGTCGTCATAGCACGGCGGTGCGAAACTGCGTGACACAAGGGATGTTCTATGCGCGACACAAACACAAACACAAACAATGGAGGACATGGAGGCAGTGGTGTACTTGCTGCTCGTTCTGTGGCTTTTTGTCACAAACAAAGCAAAAGAAGATAGTCAGAAAAGGCTGCAGGCGGCGAGACAAAACACAACAGAAAAGTTGTGTGAGTTTTGGAAGCCGTACAGCAGTATGAAGCCGAAGATGAGACGAGTGACGACACTCTCTGACCAATCAGCGGCCAGCAGTGTGTCGACGTCACATTTTAGTACCGGCTTGACTCGCTTGGAACCTCACCAGAGCAGGTACTAAAATAGTACCTGGTACCAGGTACTTTCCCTAGTGGAAACGCAAAAAGAACCGAGGCGAGTCGAGGCGAGTCGAGGCGAGTCGCGCTGGAAAGGTGTAGTGGAAAAGCGCCATTAGACTCCCATGGCAGGTAAATAATAACAATAATAATAATAGGAATTCATACAAAAACAATAGGTTGTCTCGCAACTTCGTTGCTTGACACGCAATTAGGGCATTTAGCAGACGCTTTTATCCAAAGCGACTTACATCGGTTAATACACACATTGACACACCGACGGCAGAGTCAACCATGCAAGGCGACAGCCAGTTCGTCAGGAGCAGTTGAGGTTAAGTGTCTTGCTCAGGGACACATCAACACTCAGCTAGGAGGAGCTGGGGATCGAACTAGCAACCTGTACTGGATTTATCAATGCTGAGGTTAGGAGGAGACCGCAGATCGAGGAAGAGGAGGAAGAAGAGATGGAGGGTGTTGAAGCTTTCTGCTGAGCAGGATGGTTGTAATACCGCCCATTAGGGGAGGGGCCGCCAAGGGGAAGGTGGTCCGTAATCACCCATACGGATTGAAATACTTGAATACTTAATAAATAACACATAAGATACGATCAACATTTTAATATATACTACTTTTACGGTTCTAGATACGGTGAATACGTTATTACATACCACTTGTACAGTTCTAGATACGGTGATTACATTAATTTATAACGCTATCACAGTCCTAGATACGGTGATTCCATTATTTAAAAAAAGCCATTACAGTACTTGATTCGGTGAATAACGTTATATTAATAAATACCTCGAACGCTGTATTGACATAGTAAGCCCGTTTTAAAGATCAGGTTTGAGGGGTACAACATGCTGTGAACCTTATGAACTGGCAGCGGGTTTTAGTCACACTCACATGCTGTAGGGCCCGGTACCTGCTTCGCTCCCGGACCGGTCTCCTTCCAGAGGTGGGCTCCTGGGGAGCCTGGATTCGGGCCAACTTCATAAGCTCAGGACACACATCTGGTCCCGTGTTCTCCCCGGGTACTTGTGTCTACACGCCGAGCCTGGCCCGGGACGATGTTCTCTGTGAAAGTGGTTGGGTTTGTGTTTACATGCGTCACTTGTTCGGTCGTGGAAACAGAGTGAAGGCGGAAGGAGATCAAGATTGCTGTTGAATATTATCTACAGTTTGATATTTATAGGAAGTTATCGTCTTGGATTCCGGTCGAAGCTCCGCCCCCCGCCACTGCACATCTGCGCGTGTGTACGTGTGTTTGCGTACATGCGTGCGTGCGTGGCGTGTGCGTGTGTGTGCGCGTGTGTGTGTGCGTGTGTGCGTGTGCTGTGTGCGTGTGTGTGTGTGTGTGTGTGTGTGTGTGTGTGTGTGTGTGTGTGTGTCATTGCGGCGTTTCGCTGAAAGTCATGACTTGTTCATGACTTGAACAAGTCAATGACCTTCTATTGGAACAAAAGAAAACACCTAAGAACATAGATAGAGGGATATGTTATTTTTTCGTCCCGAAAGGAGAATGTATATACTATATATAAATTAATAAATATATCGCATTAACTGTAATAGGTGTGATCTAGTGGTCAAATGACACCAATAATGTAATGTAACTTATAATACAATATAAGACGTACATCTAGTGGAGAAATAACTTTAACAATATAATATAATAAATATTGTAGTTTAACTTATATTCTTAGTGAATGTATTGTATTCTTTAACCAAAACTTTGCCATCTATTGGTAAATAAAACTAAAATAATTGGACTAGAAATATAACATGACTTGTAATATAACATTATAAATATCTAGTAGTTATACATAATATAATATAATATATATTATATATATATCTAGTAGATATATAACTATAATATAATTTCACTTTGGCTATAAACACGAAGTAAGCCAATTCTCAGCAGCCCTTTGACAAAGCATAAGCAAACTACATAACCAAACCTGCCCAACAGCTTTTTCTTATTCAGAACCTGTAAACCTATAATCAAACGTGTCGGCAAACCCGCCTAACAGGAATAATATAACAGCAAGCAATATCTCCTGGATAAATGACTACTATAGCTAATATCATAATATATACGTAATGAAACAGGAAACAATGTGTAACACTCTCAGTTGTGTATAATGTATAGTATTCTAGACCCAGAGATACAACAATGAACAATATACAGTATATGAAAATATAATATAGAATTTATGATAAGAATAATGTTTAATATTGTAGTCAGACCCAATAATGTTTGATATCATATATAGTGTATAAAATAATCAATATATAATATTGTAGACCATATAATAATGGATGAGAAATATAATATATTATATTCTAGGCCTAGAGATACGCCTTTATGGCACACCTTCAGGATGTGATCAGAGAGGAATGGGCAGTGCTCGTTGGTTTTATTTGTTGTTTATTTTCTTTGTCTTCCTGCTGCAGTTATGAAATGATTTCTCAGAAGCAACAAAAATACCACACGCGTCGCCTGATTATGACATCATCACATGGTTTGGGGCGGCAGTGCTTCATGGGGTTAGGGAGGGGAGTGGCATAAGACCTCGAAACATTCTAATTGTATTGCGCTCTGCTCCTATTGGCTACTACAGATTGAGGCCTCAGACCCCCTGGGGAGAAAGTAAAGTGAATATCAGGTTCCTCCCATCCCTCCCCCTCATACGGTTCCTATTGGAAGACGATCTCAGAGGCAGTAAGACCTGGCTTTTGATTGGTTCATTCATTCGTAACTCGGTGACCAATGAAATTAAAACACATCAACTAGGGACTGATAGTCACCCTCCATGACCTCCGACCTCTCCGCCCTGACGTCTCAGGAAGACCCCAGGAAGGACGGCCCTGTCGCCACGACTACTTCCTGTTGTGTGGTTGTAGCATGGGACCACACCTACTCTCCGGGTCTCTGGCTCCTGATGGCAGGTTTATACCTACTGTCCACTACAGGCCGTGGGAATCTAAAGGTCTAAAACTGGGTCTAGCTCTAAAGGTCTAGCGTGGTCTAGGTCTAGAGGTCTAAAGCTTGATCTAGGTCTATTGCGGTCAACACATGATGAGCGTCCAAGTTGGGCCTTTACAATCGAGCCAGCCAGCAGTCGGGCGCTCAGCCCTTTGGACTCATAAAGCATTCATTAGCATTGAGATTCTTTATGTTTTAGAACATCAAATGTAGCAGTCATCTGATTGGACGCTCTTCAGAGTCCAGCTTGTCAGAGTTTAAGTAGTTTAAACTTTGAGCGCAGCATCAAAGTGAGGAATCCAACCTCACCTCCTCCCTTAGGGCAGTGGCAATGCCAGGTTGGGCTAGCTCAACCGGCCATGCTGGCCACGCTGACAACGCTGAAAGCTCTTCATGAGTAGGCGCCTCAAAGTCTTAAAAGTTCTTGTCTCAGTCGAAAGCTGGGTCTGTCTGAAGCTGGGTCTGCATCTAAAGCTGGGTCTAGCTGGGAAGCTGGGTCTGTCTGAAACTGGGTCTATGTCTAAAGCTGAGTCTAGCTGGCCTAGCTCTGAAACTGGGTCTAACTGGTCAGCTTTGTCAAGGTCTAGTTGGGTCTGGGTCTCATGGTCTAGTTTAGTCTAGGTTGACAGGTTTAAAGGTCTCTCTTGGTCTAGGTCCTCATGTTTAAATCCTAGCGTGGTCTAGGTCTCCAGGTTTTAAAGGTGTCGACTCTGGTCTAGAAGGGTGACTACTCCTCATCTCCTAGTTCAACACGGTACTTCCCCCCCCCCCCGCCCCCACCATTCGGTTATATAGGCAGTGTCTGCTAACCCCCCCTTTTATCTGGGAACCCCGACCCCTAACCCCAATGAGAGATGATGGTGAGGGTCTATTAGTATACATATTGTACAACATCTAGTAGTGGGGGAGAAAGTGCAGTTTGGGACCTAAAATGGCTTCAAGTTCTCACTCCGTCGTCATGGCGATGATGGGTGGTCTCACCAGGGCTTTTGCATAAAATGTGATCAAAGTTCTTCTTACTTTCCTCAAAATAAAAATTAATTCCATTTTTTTTAAACATTTGAGCACAGGCAAGAAGAGGATTTTTTTTCTTAATTTTTGCTTTTAATTTGTGTTTTGTCGCTGACGGGTCGTGGGGTGGCAGTCGTCATGGTAATGGTAGTCATGGTAACCATGGTAACATTTGTGTCTTTTTGTTGTCATGGTAACCATATTGGCTGCTGTCGTCTGTGTCATCATAATGTAATAGTAATGGTAATGGAGGTGGTTGTCATGGTAATCGTGGTAATTCTGGTTGACGCTGTTGTCATGGCCATGGTGGTAAACATGGTGGTGGCGGCTGTCTTCATGGTTACATTTCTAAAGGTGGTGGCAGTGTTGTCATGGTAAACATGGAGGGGTTTTTGTCATGGTTAAGGTGGTAACCGTGGTGTTTGTCATCGTCATGGTAACCGTTGGGGAATTTTTCTTCATGGAACTAGTGGGAACCGCAGTGGCGGTTGTCGTCATGTTACAGTGGTGGTGTTTGTCATGGTAAACGGGGTAGTGATGGTCGTCACGGTAGCTGCGGTTGTCGTTGTCGTCGTCATGGTAACCACTGTGGTTGTCAACATGTCAACCGGGGTGGCGGTTGTGGTGTGCGTGTGGCGGGGGAGGTGCTGTGGGCTACGAGGCCTCCTGCCGGGTAGAGTCCTCCTGCTGCAGGTCCTGTTGTCCTCCCTTCTCCCCGTCCTCCTCCTCTCCTCCCTTCTCACCCTCCTCCATGTTCAGCTCCGAGTCCTTAAGACGCCCCTCAATCTCATGGAGAGACGGTTCCTTGTACATACACACTACACACACACACACACACACACACACACACACACACACACACACACACACACACACACACACACACACACACACACACACACACACACACACACACACATCACACACACACACACACACACACACAGCACATACACAGGCCCGCACAGCAACAAACACACACACATATACACACACAGTTAAAGCTAGGGTAGGCGATTTTTTTACTGAAATATTTAGCAAAAATGTCATAATAGCCAGTCAGCTATATGTAGGCGAAGTGCTCTGAGAATATCTGCACATCACTTTGCTCTCCCCTGCCTCTGTGTGCCCCCCCAAAAAATTGCCACCCGCTCTGCTCACTGACTACACTGTTGAGCCAATCAGAAGCGAGGCTCCCGATTCTCCGTTTTTATTTGGCCTGTGGGGACTGTCTCCGTCAACTTTGCGACCGCACGACGTTTTGTGCATCCCTGCGTGAGCGTTCACGAGAGCCTAGCAGCTTATGCTAACACAATTACAGTTGCCACTTAGGTTTGCTAAACTTGCTTGGCTGATACAGCTACCTTTCTACCATCTACCTATGTCTGTGAGTAAGATGTTGATGCTATATATGTTCTTATGCAGTTATCAGCACTAATGTTTAATTACCTCGGAATCGGACATGGTGTTTCGTCTTCCTATCAATGCAACTGAATTCACATGAACGCGCCTCACTGACGTGCGGAGGGAGGAGCTACAGCAGGTAGCGCGTGGGAGGGAGGGACCAGAGAGAACGCGACAGAATCTCAACGGCTGTTTTCCCCAAAATCGCATACCCTAGCTTTAAATGTGGGGACTTGTTTTAAAAGTATGATTGCATACATCTATATATATATATATATATATATATATATATATATATATATATATTATATATATATTATATATTTATATGTGTGTGTGTGTGGTGTGTGTGTGTGTGTGTGTGTGTGTGTGTGTGTGTGTGTGTGTGTGTGTGTGTGTGTGGACCTTCGATGGGCCGTGGTACAAAGTGGGAGGAGGGTTTGGTCTTCTTCACTCGGTTCCCCTTCATGATGCCTCCGTCCTTGTTGATGCCCAGGAACCAAGCGCGCCCGGACTCATGCTGCCGGTACAGTGTGGAGGAGTAGATGACGTAGTAGTTCTCAAACACCGACTCCTTGAACTTACACTCTGCTGTGAAGATATCCTGGGTGGGAGAGAGCGAGGAATTGAGAGGGATAGAGAGGGGGAGAGAACAAGGGAGAGATATATATTTATAATTTTATAATACATTTATACAATTAATACATCTTTATTTGTACCAGATAGACTACCGAGGGCCGGTTTCATCTAAAAAGGTAACTCTTTTTAAACCCATACTGGAATGACCAAATCATCTGGAAGTTCACATTTACAAAAAGGGTTAAAAATCCAAGGGAAAATAAAGCCTACCTAAAGAACACATCCGTTTCATTGGGTTTTTGAATTCTATATACACATTGCGTATATGTAGGAGGTCCCTTTGCTCTTGCAAAGGGCAAAGGGGGAGATATTCTCTTAAGCCGTCCGAGTGGGGACCAGGATAAGGACAGGCTGGGCCCTCAGGGCTGTCTCAAGAACATATGGGTCAACTCATTTCAAAACCTGAGTTGTGAAGGAGGCCTCACTGGCGGGATCCATGACACTGTATGTGTGTGTGTGTGTGTGTCAGAGGCGATTGCTCTAAGACTACAGGGGAAGCTCAGCCTCCCCTAAAATATCACTGGCAATTTCGTCAAATACTACCGAATTTACATTACTATTCCAACTAAAATGTGCTAGAACATGATCGACTTCATGGCTAGTTCTTTAATAACACAATCGTTAATAAGTTTTAGCTGTTCGTCTATCGTGATTTTTTTCTCATATTGGCTGTGAGGCGGTACGTCCGTTTAAAAAACCCATTGAGGCTCGGCTTCAATGGACTTTTCAATGGGGCTTCAGAGTGGGCTGATCTTAGGGCAACAAAGCTAGAACATTTATTGGGACAAACGCTCCAAAATCGTCACTTCCAGGAAAGCCGGGCGTCTTAGGGAGTGAATGGGCAGTGGGATGTACCAGGACGCCGAGGCCTCTGTATATGATGATTGGATGAACTGTTTAACGTGGCTGGAACTCGTTTGTGATTGACAGCGGCTTTGAGACTATACTTCTGCATCGAAGGATTTTAGGTTAGTCCCATGCAGATATTTGGCGAGTGAAGTTAATACCATAGGGTTAATACTAAGCTACTGCTCATTATCTGTTGCGATATAGTGCACTATTTTCATCTGTCAAAATAAAATCGTGAATATATCGCGTTCTTGACCTTTGCTACTTGTTTCATTTCAGTTTTAAAAGTTCGTGTTCGTTTATTTGCACTTGTAGGGGGTAAACTAGCCAGCCAGCTAGCTAGCTGTGCATGATGGCAGACAGTGCTGTTGACTTGATTTTGGCAAGGCCATTTGATGTTCTTCCTTATGAAGAGAAGCTCAGAATTAAACAGCAAGGCAGACCAAAGCCTAAGATTGATTTAGTTAAAAGCAAAGGGAAACATAACAGGTCTTTTCAACTGTCCTGGACGAAGTTGATAGCGTAAAAGTTGAATGAAGTTTTTACGTTAAACGGTTCAAGCTGAATTAATTAAATGAATTTTGGTTAGAAGAATGATAATAATAACACGAAGAACACTTCTGATAACAGTAGAGTGCATTTTCATGCACTGTAATTAACTGTTTAAAATATAGCCTACAAAGTGTAGCCTTCATACAAAATATACTACTAGTAGTAACAGACTAAATAATAAACAGGCATAATAAAAAAGGCAAATAATCATAATAACTATAAACATAGGCCTATACAATAAAAGAAGAATTAATTAGTAACCCTGTTAAATGTAATGATGTACTAATTGGCCAATTTTACAAAACTGGGCTTCCCTTATTTGAAAGACCAGCAGCCGCCACTGGTGTGTGTGTGTGTGTGTGTGTGTGTGTGTGTGTGTGTGTGTGTGTGTGTGTGTGTGTGTGTGTGTGTGTGTGTGTGTGTGTGTGTGTGTGTGTGTGTGTGTGTGTGTGTGTGTGTGTGTGTGTGTGTGTGTGTGTGTGTGTGTGTGTGTGTCTCACCGAGGTGTACAGGTAGCCCTCTCCATTCATGGCCAGATAGAGTCCAGCCTTCACACCTTGCATAGCCACCACCCTCAGACCCACCGGGATCAGGTTGAAGAGAGCTACACAGGAACACAGGTGTAGAGACAGAGATTTAGGTCGAAAGACAGACAGGTAGAAAGGGAGACAGGTAGAGAGACAGCTAGACAGACACATAGACAGGTATAGAGACAGAGAAACAGGTAGATACACAGACAGGTGGTCAGACAATAAGACAGGTAGAGGAACACAGAGACAGGTATTTTTATAAATAGTAAACAGTGTTTGTTAATGAAGTGTAATGTTGGTTTATAAAGAGTAAACAGTTTTAATTAGTTTGTTTGTTTATAAAGAGTGAACTGTGTTTGTTTATAAAGAGTAAACAGCGTTTGTTTATGAAGAGTAAACAGTGTTAGTTGGTTAGTTGGTTTGTTAAAAGAGTGAACAGGGTTTGTTTATAAAGATTATACAGTTTTAGTTGGTTAGTTAGTTTGTTAAAAGTGAACAGCGTTTGTTTCTAAAGAGTGAACAGTGTTTGTAGATAAAGAGTGAACAGTGTTAGTTAGTTAGTTCATAAAGAGTGAACAATGTTAGTTAGTTATAAAGAGTGCACAGTGCTTGTAGATAAAGAGTGAACAGTGTTAGTTAGTTTCGTTCATAAAAGAGTGAACAGTGTTTGTTTGTTAAAAGAGTGAACAGGGTTTGTTTATAAAGATTATACAGTTTTAGTTGGTTAGTTAGTTTGTTAAAAGTGAACAGCGTTTGTTTCTAAAGAGTGAACAGTGTTTGTAGATAAAGAGTGAACAGTGTTAGTTAGTTAGTTCATAAAGAGTGAACAATGTTAGTTAGTTATAAAGAGTGCACAGTGCTTGTAGATAAAGAGTGAACAGTGTTAGTTAGTTCGTTCATAAAGAGTGAACAGTGTTTGTTTCTAAAGAGTACAATGTTTGTTTATAAAGAGTAAACAGTGTTAGTTGGTTAGTTAGTTTGTTAAAAGTGAACAGCGTTTGTTTCTAAAGAGTGAACAGTGTTTGTAGATAAAGAGTGAACAGTGTTAGTTAGTTAGTTCATAAAGAGTGAACAATGTTAGTTAGTTATAAAGAGTGCACAGTGCTTGTAGATAAAGAGTGAACAGTGTTAGTTAGTTCGTTCATAAAGAGTGAACAGTGTTAGTTAGTTAGTTCATAAAGAGTGAACAGTGTTAGTTAGTTATAAAGAGTGAACAGTGTTTGTAGATAAAGAGTGAACAGTGTTAGTTAGTTATAAAGAGTGAACAGTGCTTGTAGATAAAGAGTGAACAGTGTTAGTTAGTTCATAAAGAGTGAACAGTGTTAGTTAGTTCATAAAGAGTGAACAGTGTTAGTTAGTTAGTTAGTTCATAAAGAGTGAACAGT
>OLKM01000291.1:225389-267889 GCA_900291075.1 Melanogrammus aeglefinus | reverse complement strand
CACACACACGCACACGCACACGCACACACACACACACACACACACACACACACACACACACACACACACACACACACACACACACACAGACATTCATCAGAACACTAAACAAAAACACAACAAAGCAATACAACAACACAACGAAACTCCAACAAAACACAGCAACACAAACTCTACCCAAACTCCCCGACATGTCTCCAGTCCAACGTTAATATCCATTCCACAGGGTGTTCATACGAAAGATGAAATATTAATAACATAATGGGCTGAGAGTAGCTCTAGAGCTTCCTGACATCCACTGACCACATACATGTCTGTCTGCCTTTCCATTTATCCATCCATCCATCCGTCCATCCAGCGGGGTCGGGGTTAGGGTGAGGTGTCTTGCTCAGGGACACCTCATCACTCTAGGAGGAACCGGGGTTCAAACTAGCAAACTTCCGGTTACAAGTCAACCCCGCTCTACCTCCTCAGCTTCTGCCGCCCTAAAACTCTGTCCCCCACATATAGTCACCCCTTCAAACTACAGTCACCTTAACTACACTGACACTACTGTTAACTAGACCACCTCAACATGTACGCTGTGTCAGTGTGACACAGTGTGTGTGTGTGTGTGTGTGTGTGTGTGTGTGTGTGTGTGTGTGTGTGTGTGTGTGTGTGTGTGTGTGTGTGTGTGTGTGTGTGTGTGTGTGTGTGTGTGTGTGTGTGTGTGTGTGTGTGTGTGTGTGTGTGTGTGTGTGTGTGTGTGTGTGTGTGTGTGTGTGTGTGTGTGAGTGTTTGGTCTATTTAGAAAGGGCGTAATTGTAAATAATTCAGTGGGATGCTGTCTGTCTCTCTCACTCTCAGTTCAATTGTGAAAGCTTTATTGGCATGGAAACAAGTGTTCACTCTACTCAGGCCGCGATCCGTCCCCCATACCTCCAACCTCCTCCCCTTCCTTCTCCTCCCCCCCCCCCCTTGATGGAGTTATCGACGCGCAGAGAAGAGCCTCCACTGCTGCACTCTAAGCTCTTAGCGGACTGATGCATTTAGTAGTTGGTAGTTAGTATCAGCGATAAGTAATTAGTGTCTCTGGAGCCATGCTCGGCACGAGGAGATAGGGATAGGGTGAAGGGAGGTAGGGGGTAGGATGGAGGGAGTAGGGGAAGGGATGGAGGGGACAGGATGGAGGAGGTAGGGGGTAGGATGGAGGATGTAGGGGACAGGATGGAGGAGGTAGGGGGTAGGATGGAGGAGGTAGGGGGTAGGAGGTAGGGGCTTAAAAGGAGGTGGTGTTGAAGGTGGTAGGATGGAGCAGGCAGGAGGTAGGTGTGTTAAACGAGGAGGTTTGTATGGGGTTTAGGGGGTACGAGGTAGGGGTGCAGGGAGGAGGCTTAAAGAAATATACTTTTTGGGGAGTTATTTACAACTTTGCACCCTCGTAGATAACAGATCTCCTCCCCATCGCCACTCCCCCACTCCCCCACTCCCCCACTCGCCCACTCGCCGCCTACGCTCCGCTGATGCTCACCTCCATCACCAAGACCAAGTATCGCACCCTGGGGGACAGAGCCTTCGCCACCGCCGCCCCCACCCTCTGGAACGCCCTCCCTCTGGCCATCCCAAACTCTGATACACTCAAAAGTCAACTTAAAACCTATCACGTCAGGACCACCAACAACATTTGACAAATCATCCTCCGCCATCTTCCACTCTCTTCCGCTCCCTTAATGTGTTGCCGATTGTTGTGGTGTTGTTTATTTTTTTCCCTTTTTGTTTGATTGTCTGTATTGTCTGTATGTATTCCTTTCTTATTTGTAAAGCGTCTTTGAGTACTTAGAAAAGCGCTATAAAAAATAACAATTATTATTATTATTATTATTTACCACATACTTAAACGAGAAGCACCGGCCCATGTATTTACCGTTCAGCCCTGAGCTTGATTAGACAGCGTTAGCGTTGGACAAAGTCAGCTAGAATCAATGGAAGCAGATAATACAGATGAGCGCTTTCAGTAAGAGCAGGCGAAAAGTGAACCTCAATACAACATCATCCAGAATGCGTCACAGCTACATTAGCCGTTTGTTTACCCTTCGTCCATGTTTGACTCGAATTGTAAAACTGAAAAAGGAAACCTCTAAAAACAAAGCTCTGAAACATTCAGGATGACGTTTTGTTTATGGAGATTCACTGTTCGTAACGAGAGAAGGGAAATTACATACCAACATATATTCAGTTGGAGAAGCTGCCCTGGTGTAGCTTACCATCAATTAACTGACATAATTTGACTTCTCTGCTTCAATTGATTTTGGCTAACTTGGTCAAACGCTAACTTGGTCGTACAATTGAACGCTGGGCTGATTGAGAATAAACAGTATGTACTGCTTGTTGATGATATGGAAATATTGATACGTGATATGTGTGTGTGTGTGTGTGTGTGTGTGTGTGTGTGTGTGTGTGTGTGTGTGTGTGTGTGTGTGTGTGTGTGTGTGTGTGTGTGTGTGTGTGTGTGTGTGTGTGTGTGTGTGTGTGTGTGTGTGTGTGCGTGTTTGTGTGTGAGTGGGTGTGTGTGTGGGTGTGGGTGTGGGTGTGGGTGTGGGTGTGGGTGTGAGTGGGTGTGGGTGTTTAGCCCAGGAATAAGGCTGAGACAACAAACAGATCATTTGGCTCCAGAATCAATATACGCTCGTCAAAACAAACATTGAGTCTGTTGGGCTCACATTTCCTTGTCCCTCTGCCTGGCTAATGCTACGTAGCAACAGACAGTGTGTGATTGACACCATGGCATTCGGAGGCACTCATTCTACCGATATCTTAGCAGCACCATCAGAAGTGCTCGTTTCAAAGGTTTTTATCAGGGTCGTACTGGAGCTAAAAAGTGTTGGGGTTACGGAGTGTCGCGTCATAATTAGTGTCTGGGTCATACACCGTGACAGTGACACAAAAAGAGTTGCGCATCCGCATTAAGTGAACTCTTTGTTGTCCATCCTTGACAACTGATTCTGTGCTTACATCAAATTTGAGTTAAAAGTCAAACATCTTTCCTACTTATAAGGTTCGCACATTTCAACGTCCTCGCCATATATAATGCTGGCTTTACATTTTTTGCTATAACTCTATACTAGTATACTTTACTAGTTCGTTTTTTGACCCATAAGGTCAAGGAAGTCATCGTCACTTCATTTGACGAAGGCAGGTGGGGCACATGATCTGACTCCGACCCCTGGAGAAGAGACCATAGGGTGGTGTCTTCAGAAAATTAAACAGAGTGGCTACCCTCTTGAGATGTTTATCTGTATACATAATAAAAAGCAGTGGGACCAACTAAGAGCAACCCCAAAAGTTTATCTGGGAATTCAGAATAAGGAGCAAGTCGCTGAAACAATATGGTCGCAAGTCGGCTGCTTTAAATGCTAGAGGCTGAAGAGAACTGATTTAGTTTGTTGGGCTTTTTGGATTTTGGGATGGGTATTATAGTGGATGTTGTCCAGATTGTAGGTATCTGGCCAATTTCGGCACACATCTGGAAGAGTTTAGTGAAAAGGAAGGGGTTGGAGTTATGAGTGAGGTCAGGGTAAGAAGAGTTAGAAGTGTGATCAGTTGAGTCAGGAAAGGAGTTGTGTAAATGTGGAAAGATTGCATTTTATAATTTTAATACAATTTTGAAGTGTTTACCGGCCACCAAAATACCGGAGAACGATGTAGTGTTATCTATCATATGTATCCCCCCCCCCTCTAAGGGGCCTCTTGGACTTAAAGAGTTCATGTTTCTGCGATTAAGGTCTTTGTTACCACTTGACTAATACTGCTGCCATTAATATTAAGACCAATGTCAAAGTTTTACCAACTAACTAATCTGTGAAGACATATATTTGATGAAGCATATTTTTACTTATAAGCAGTGAAGACAGTCCCAAAACGAGGATCTGGAATTATGGAGGGTAAGGCCCAATCCCATTTCTACCCCTCACCCCTCCCCCTTGCTTAGAAGGGGTAAGGGGGAAGGGGGAAGGGGGAAGGGGTAGAAATGCGATTGAGCCTAACAGTGGAAGTTTGTTTTGGTTTTTTCTGTCGTGACTGAATACAGGATCTATGGGATGGATCCGGGAGGGGACGGACTTCCCTGACCTCCGGGTTCTGTTGTCCCAGGTGATGTCCCAGGTGATGTCACAGCGCCTTAGCTTGATGTGAATGGTTCCTTACTCTTAAAGCAACACAATCTCCCAGCAACCAGACACTCGTAGCACGATGTCTGCCTTTTCACCAACTTCCTCACATCTATCTCAAGACAATACTATCGACCAATAAACACCATGAACCATTAAATAGCATTAACAAAATAAATACCATTTACCAATAGATAACATTTATCAAAACGTTTTTCATCCGGACAACATGATGAAGGGCTTGGGCTCTGGGATAAGAGGCCACTTCCTGCCAGGGTGTGTTGATAACGCAGGATACTCTACGATGTTGTTAAACCTCTTCAAGTTGTTACCATCTCTCTCTCTCTCTCTCTCCATCCCCCTCTCCCTCTCCCCATCTCTCTCTCTCCCTCTCCCCACCACCCCATAACTTGCCTCTCTGAGTGTCGGGCTACCCCATCTTATCCCTGTCTCTATTCCCAATCTGTCTGTCTGACAGTCTGTCTGCCATCTTGCCTTTTGCCAGTCTCAGTCTATCTCTCTCTCCTTCTCTTGCTCCCTCTCTCTCTCTCCCTCCATCTCTCGCTCCATCTCTCTCTCTATTTTGCTGCATCAGTTTATTTTCCGTGTCGCGGAGTACTACCAATCGATCTCTTCCTCCTCCAAAATAAACCCCGTAAACACCGCCATCCCATAATAACCACACCTCAACTCTCCGCTGCAACAGTGCGTGTGAGCGGCACGCGGCCCGTCCTGCGCACCGCTCCCACTACCGCATAGCGCCGCACCGCGCAGCCCACTGCCCCGACCCCGCGACGACACACCACCCACCCCTCCATCTATCCCATCAGCCTCAGCGTCTTCCCCCCTCCATCCATCCATCCCACCTTATCTTCATCCCTCCATCCATCCCTACCTAAGTCGCTCAACCCTCCGTGTCTTCAGCCCTCCATCCATCACTCCATCTGTGTCTCCCCCGTCTGGGTCTCCACCCTCCGGGTCTCCATCCTCTGTGTCTTACCTCGCGGTGCCTTATCTTTCCCCTCCATGCCACGGGTCTGTCTCGAGCCGGTTGCGTCGGGAGCTTTAGGGTCAACACGCGCCAAGCCACTCAATCAGCTGGTGATGATCAACAGTATCGATACGGTATCGAACACAGTATCCTGCTTCTCCGGACGGTAGTCTGTCGTTGGCGGGAGTTTCGGTAACAGCCGGTCTCTGCGGCTCGTGCATCTACCTGTACCGTATCCGCGCGCCTCGCCGCTGCTGTCCTCTCCCGCTGTGGTGTCTGCTGCAGCTCGTTGCGAACACACAGGTGACGTCATCACCGCGTCACTGGAGGAAGCTCTTATGGGACTAGAACTTATGGAACATATAGAATTATAAAGACATGATGGATCTAGACCAGACCTGATAGATCTAGACCTTATAGAGCTAATATACCTTATATAGGTAGACCTATATTATATCAGTACCTTGCTTATTTGTAGTGACAAGGATTGCCTGTAGTGTATTACCATATCAGTAGGCCTACTAATATAGGCCTAGTACTTTAGTTGTACTATATAATAACTATAGTATATAAGTGCTATAGTAGTACTGTGGGTTAACTTGATGAGGTATATACTGCGGTAGTACTGTTAGTACTATAGTAGTACTATGTTTAAGTGATGAGGTGTGTCTGTTCTGTGGTAGTACTATTTACGTGATGAGGTGTGTCTGTACTGTGGTAGTACTATGTAAGTACTAAAGTAGTACTGTGTGTAAATGTGATGATGGTTGTCTATACTGTGGTAGTACTGTGGTAATACTGTGTTTACGTGGTGAGGTGTATGTACTTTGGTAGTACTATAGTAGTACTGTGTTTATGTAATGATAGGTGTCTGTACTGTGGTAGTACAGGTATTACTAGTAGTGTTTACAATGTGTTGTAGTTATAATGTGGTAGTACTGTTAGTACTATAGAAGTACTATGTTTATGGGATGATGGTTGTCTGTACTGTGGTAGCACTGTTAGTACTATTCTAGTCGTGTTTAGGTGGTGAGGTGTAGTTATACTGTGGTAGAGCTGTGAGTACTATAGCAGTACTGTGTTTACGTGGTGAGGTGTAGTTATACTGTGGTAGAGCTGTGAGTACTATAGCAGTACTGTGTTACGTGGTGAGGTGTAGTTATACTGTGGTAGAGCTGTGAGTACTATAGGTGTACTATGAGGTGTAGTTATACTGTGGTAGAGCTGTGAGTACTATAGCAGTACTGTGTTTACGTGGTGAGGTGTAGTTATACTGTGGTAGAGCTGTGAGTACTATAGCAGTACTGTGTTTACGTGGTGAGGTGTTATACTGTGGTAGAGCTGTGAGTACTATAGCAGTACTGTGTTTACGTGGTGAGGTGTTATACTGTGGTAGAGCTGTTAGTACTATAGCAGTACTGTGTTTACGTGGTGAGGTGTAGTTATACTGTGGTAGCGCTGTTAGTACTATAGCAGTACTGTGTTTACGTGGTGAGGTGTAGTTATACTGTGGTAGCGCTGTTAGTACTATAGCAGTACTGTGTTTACGTGGTGAGGTGTAGTTATACTGTGGTAGAGCTGTTAGTACTATAGCAGTACTGTGTTTACGTGGTGAGGTGTAGTTATACTGTGGTAGAGCTGTGAGTACTATAGCAGTACTGTGTTTACGTGGTGAGGTGTCTGGTCTCAGGAGTACCAGGGCGCAGGTGTGTGACAGAGCTGAGACAACAGGAGCTAAAAATACCTTCGGGGTTGGGGGTGGGGGGGGGGCGTAACGGTGTGTGTTAAGAAAGTTTAGAAAAGACAACATGCTGATCCGACTTATTAGAAACCACGTCATCATCTCTGTGTTCTGCTTTTTATTGTTTTTCTATCTTCATGTGGCTCAGTTCTTACCGATGGGGGCGTCTCTCATCCAGATGGAGGCGGAGTTAGCGTGCATACAGTGGGGGTTGCTGGGGAACAATAAGCAGGACAGAGCCTCCATGGTTCAAATGTCTTTATTAGTCAAGTTTCTGTAGTGTGACACTCTTCCAGTGCTATTTACAACAGTGTATCGTATCAGTGGAGCTAACCCCTAGCATAAGCTAGCCAGTCCTGGTGGCCACTCGCCATTGTCCACTAGCCAGCGCCTGTGTCCAAACGGCAGTGTCCACCCGAGACCCGCCTTTAGTCACCCCCGGCTGGGGGGAAAATCAAAGGGCAAACTATGGTTACGGTTAGATTACATCTAGGTATTTAGAAGTGAAATGACAGGACATTTACAGCATTAGACATGGTTATGTTTAGAGAGTATGTTGGGAGTCAGAGATGGTTAAGTGTGAGCATAAGTTGGAAATGTTTATGTTTGGGTGCCCAGTGAGGGGTGCTTCCTCGGAGGCCTCCTCCAACTAAGGTGCCTAAGGTGAAGACCCCTCTATCGCAGGAAAACTAGCTCTGGAGACCATAGCGCTTGGGAGGAGCTAGCTTCATGTGGACACAAGTCTAAACAACAACAACAAATCCAGCCAAGTTTTCAACAGAGACAAGAGGAGTTCAACATGGAGAGGTGAGCGTGTGACAAGGAGGGTGTGACTAATTGCACTTCGGGAGGGTGCAGTGCACGATACAAAATAAACGAGGTGAAGGAAGTCCGATCCAACCCTGATAGTTGTAGCCATGGTTACGGTCTCATGGTCACTTCTTTCTAGTAGCGGTTGGACGGAGGGAGTGTGTAAACACGACAACAGCATCCATTAGAGAAGATGCCAGTTAGCTTGGAGGAGCTAACCATACTCTTAGTGCAGGTGTCCCTACTCTGGGTTTTACTGCATCCTGTACCTTTAAAAGTAGTAGTATTACTTGGTACCACATTGAGAACCTGTCGACAGCCAGGTTTAGTGTTACTAGTCATCAGACTGACACACAATCCTCTTCATAAGAGCGAGGTATTCATGATAAAGAATTTTTTTTACATTCTGTGCAAAATAAGAATAAATCAACACATTGTCAGTTTTCTACCTAGCAGTGTAACGACTTAGCTACCTAGCCCTCACCCCTTCATCAGTCCATATTTCCAGGTGGATCCAAGCTACTTAGCTCTCACCCCTTCATCAGTCCATATTTACATATGGTTCCTAGCTACCTATAGCCTTCACCCCCTGGTCAGTCCATATTTACATGTGGTTTCTAGCTACCTAGCCTTCACCCCTTGGTCAATCCATATTTACATGTGCTTTCTAGCTACCCAGCTGTCTAGCTACTTATCTAGGGGTGAGCTACCGATCGACCAACCTGGCAAGGGGGCCTTGGTCAGGCCATATCTATTGACCTGTACTTATTTTCAGCGGTAAGACATTCCAATGGGAGGCAAGTTCATCTGAAACCCACCGGTGCGCTAATTTAGCGCTACATTTATCTCTAATATAGCCCAGCACCAATCTGGACTCAAACATATTTATGATCCGTTAGTGGGACATGAATGATTCTCAACAGTTTTGGTTAGTTCGAGACCGTGGGTATCTTGTAAGACTCGGAACACAGGACATTTCACATTTGAAGATAAAAGCATTGTGGGGAAAAATGCCCTGTTGAGCTGCCATCTTAGCGTCTGGAACCAGCTCGCTGATTGGACGATGACAAACAGTTTTATTTTTAACCTTCAGCTTCAAAGCTGAGCGTCAGTAAAGGCCCATAGGAACCTTAGATCACAGAAGACAAGGGAAGGAAAGAAGGAAAACAATCATGTAACGTCACTTGGTGAAAAAATAAAGATAAAAAAATATCCATCCAGTTAGAGGAGAGGCCACTAGGAGGAGAAGGAGAGGAGAAGGAGAGGACGGGAGTTGTGGAAACGCGTGTTCTCAGAAGAACTTGTCGTCGATGCGGAAGTGAGGCCTGGTGACGTCGTCAGGGTTGATGAAGACGGAGATGGACTTCCCCGGGTTCTCCGTGACCAGCTGCTGGAGCTTCTTGGCCAGCCGGTCGTCGGGCTGGCTCTCCCCGCCGGCGTCCGACTGCGGCGAGGGCGGGTTGCTGCCCCCGCCGCGCCACTGCAGCTCTGAGCTGAGGCGGTTGGCGGCCTTGGCGTGCTCGATGGTGGAGCGCAGGTGCTCGGCCGGGTCGGAGCGCACCGACGACAGCTTGCGCGCGTGCAGCATGGCCGCCTCATCCGAGAGGTGCTCCAGCATGTTGCATTGCGGGATGAAGTAGTTGGGGCACATCTTGTTGAGCAGGCAGTGCTGCAGGTCGTCGATCAGCCCCAACAGGAAGTGGGCCGAGAAGTCTTCCTGCGAGAGGTAGGGGGCGGGTAGGCGGTCGCAGGCCCACAGCATGAGGCTGCGCAGCAGGTAGGGGCTGACCGCCTTAGGCCGCGACAGCAGCTGGATGATCAGCGCCTTGCAGGCCTGGTACGCCTGCATCAGGCTGGACGAGATGCACTTCTTCAGCTGCACCTCGCTGCGGGCGAACGACAGCCTCCACTCGTTCTCCTTGCGGCCCTTGAAGGAGGAGGCGGGCAGCAGGTAGAAGCCACTGATCACCTCCTCCTCAGTGATCTTTCCATCCCAGAAGTGGTTCTCCATGAGCCAGCTCTGGGCCACGGCCGGCCAGCCCTTGAAGGAGACCACCGGCACGATGTCGTAGAGCATGCGGCTGCTGCCCACGCCCAGAATGACGGAGATGATGGTGCCGTTGCGCTCCACCTTCTCCACCCGCGGCATGCCCCTCTGAGGCTTCTTCTGCACCTCCAGCAGCACCAGCGAGATGGACTGGTAGAACCAGTCGGCCACCAGCGTGGGCGAGAAGAAGAAGTTGGTGGCCCCGTTGATGTGGTCCACCACGGTGCAGCAGTCCTTCCACCTGGCGATGGTGCCCTCGTCGAACAGACGCAGGCTCAGCCAGGAGTGGCACAGCGCCGAGTGCCGCATGTCCAGCGTCACCGGCTGGTTCCGGTCGTGGAGTTTGAGTGCCGGTACCAGCAGGGTGAAGTCCATGTCATAGTCCGTTCCCCGGGCGTAGACACTCAGGTCGTCCAGGTCCATGTCCACAACGCCCTCCCGAACCCCTCCTGACAGCAGCAGGTACTCGTTGGCCACCGGCAGCTTCTGGTCCAACTTCTGAACCATGCCTACAGGAGAAGACAGGTAGAGGTCAGACAACCCCCATCAAACCTGGAGGGCAGTCGGTGAGAGGTGTGTGCCTTACTAACAACCGAGGTCACACACACACACACACACACACACACACACACACACACACACACACACACACACACACACACACACACACACACACACACACACACACACACACACACACACACACACACACACACACACACACACACACACAATAGTTCAGGTTCAGGTTTTGAACAGGCTGCAGAATACCAGACACTAAATCCTAATTTAATTATAAGTTTTAATTTATGATCTAATAATCGTATTAGTGATGATCAGCGAAAAGATATACCTTTCAGAGGGGAATATTATGGGGTAGGTAGCAGAGACGCGGCAGGGAGTAACAGTATAGCATCTGTCTCAATGTTATTCCCCAGTTAGATCACCTTCGCTGAGCTCTCAGAAAGGCTTTTACAGCTGACCGGTAATGGACTGGAACTCATTTAGAGATTAGTTGTGGAACAGGTTTGGTTTTCATATTGATTCTGCTCATGTTTCTTGTATTGGTTGGATGTTTTATACAGGGTTTTATACATACAGTAGCATTTGATAGTTCAATTGGTTGGATACGCAGAGTTAGTCAAGGGTTAGTAGAGAGAGATTGATGTTATGTAGACTTCAAAGAATTTACTTATTTGATGCACTCATATAAACGGATACCACTAGATTACTGTAATTTGGCCTGTTTTACCCAGATTCAGAGTTGGTGAAATTTCAAATTCTCGTGAGCAGCCGTAAGGGGAGTTTGCTCGATAAGTCACAATAATAGTATCATTTTAGTTCCTAGTTCACTACAGTATCAATTTAGAATAATTCTGCTATAATATTTTGTTCCTAGGTCACTACACTATTAGCGATGATAGAAGTATAATATTAGTTCCTAGGTCACTACAGTAATAATAATGGTAGTATAAAATTGGTTCCTAGGTTACTTCATTACTAATGACACTAATTGATATTAGTATAATATTATTTCTTAGGTCACTACAGTATTAATAATGACGCTAAATGATAATAGAATAATATTACTTCCTAGGTGACTACAGTATTTATAATGATGCTAAATGATAATGGTATATTAGTTCCTAGGTGAACAGTATTAAAAATCCTCATCCTCATCTTCAAACCGCTTATCCGGGGTCGGTCGCGGTATTAATAATGATAATAGCATAATGTTAGTTACTAGATCACTACAGTATGAATAATGATGATAGTATAATTTTAGTTACTAGGTCACTACATTATGAATAATGATGTTAAATGATAATAGTATAATATTAGATCCTAGGTCACTGCAGTTGTAATGATGATAGTATCATTTTAGATCCTGGGTCACTATCGATAATGATGATAAATGATAACACAATAATATGATTCCCCCCATCTCTTCCGGTCGTCGCCACCAGTGGTATCGGTCTTGCTACATGGAGACCACTGTAGTGGAGCGTACACTTTGCCAGGCCTCGCCTCTCTGCAGGGGGTTCATGTGGGTGAGAGCAGGGTGAAAGAGGAGTGGTCTACCCCAGCCCTGGCTAGCGAGGTGTGGACTGGGTCAAATGAAGTGGAAGACAGCTGATTTGATGTTGAGTGTTCCTGGAGGGGGTCCAGCTGCCGGTGCAGCCCTAGCCCGACCCCCGATCCGCTCTACATCATATCAACCACATGAGCACTTCATAATAATAGAGCAGATGCAGATACGGAGAGACTGGTTGTCTATGGTTCTCACCAAGCATGGAGAAGATGAAGTCCTTGGCCGTGTGGATCTCCAGAGCCCGCTGGTCGTCATACTCACGCTGGTCATGTTTGCTAAACTCCTGGATGAGGCGGTTTAGCTCGTCCACCCGGGACCCGGACCTGAAGTCTAGCTCTGGGCAGGCTTGCAGGCTCTTGTTGTTGTTGTTGGAGGAACCGGGGGTAGCCGTGGGGCTGCTGCCGAGGCTCCCCACCGACCCAGCCCGACTAGAGAGCGCAGGGGCAGCCATGTTACAAACACCTCCTCCGTCTGTTGGGCGGAGGGTTTGGCGGAGGAAACAAGGAAAACTAACGCAGCCGTTTGCTTTCACATTAAAGGTCCTAGTTACCGTCATCCCGTCAATTATTTAACAAGATATTATTTTGTATACTTTATTCGTTCGTTTTGTTGACTGCTGTAGTGTAATCTTAACACAACATCATTTTTCCATCATTCATATGTATAACGCCTTGGGGACTTGCCCAGATCCTAGTGCATTTTATTGTGAAAGCAATATTGCTACCGTACATCCTGTAAAGTTTCAGCTATTGACTTGTTATTTACTAAAAAGCAATTGAATCATGTTTTTTGTAATTAAAGCTATATTTGAATGGTTTGAATAATCCTTCATTTTTCAATCCATATTTAAATTAATTTAAAGTACTTTTTGTCCATGACACACTTTTCCTCATATTATTATTCTAAGCATTATTATTAGCATTACTTTCATTGCTATGTTTTATCATCATTTTAATTAACATTTTCTTTATCATTATTACTATAATTATCAATAACATTATCAATATTATTATTTTAATTATTATAATAATTTGCATGCTATATTTCTAGGTGTATTACCAGTTTTGGCCCTAGAGGGGCGCTTGTTGTCCATTACCAGTTGACCCGGAAGAGAAGCAGTGTGGGGTTAGTCAGGTTACTCGGGGTTACTTGGCTCCATGGCGTGGAGTGGATGTGTATTGAGGTCCTTGGCAAGACAGGAGCTCTTGTCTTCAGCCTCCAGGACCAGGTAGTTCAGTTTGTATAGAGCGCTATGATGTGTTTAATACTCTATGCTAGCCGTGTGGCTAACTCGCTAGTTAACTAAACCTGACAGCCTTTTCAACCATGTCAACACCTCCAGGTTGATATCATTCATCATTCATTCATGCTTTCGTTCGTTCATTCGTTTATTCATGCATTTATTCAGTTGGTAATTTAGTTAAACTGTCTTTCAGTCAGTTAGTTGGTTAATTGATCAGTCTGTCTTTCAGTCAGTTTGTTGGTTAATAAGTCAGTCTTAATTGGTAATTCGAGTTGGTTTACGTTATTCTACGGTACCTAAAGCTAATGCTTACCTCTGTGTTTAGAATCCGTGTCAGTGTCCTGCTGTTGAGCCTAACTTGTAATGTGTGTTCATATTTGTTTTGGTTGTGCTCTGGTCCCGCCCACCTGCTCCCCCTGTAGACGAGCGGTTCCCAACCTATGGGTCGGGAACCACTCGTCTGGATGCAGATGTGCTAAAAATGTCACAAGTTGAGGACAGAAGCCCTCACTGTGGTGTTACGGGACTCACTGACATTTCATCCCGGCCTCAGGTTGAAGCATGGCTTCCAGCAGCGCAGTGCCTTCAGGAGACCAGCAAAGAAGACGGATGCGAAGAGAGTGGAGGAAGAGGTGGTCCCCTCTCACACAGAAGCCAGTGAAGCATGGACCACCAAAAGGGCGGTGGACCCCCCACAAATCATCAAGATCCCCAAGACCCCACCCAGGAACTTTGGTAGACTGGTCAAACCTCTGGTCTTCACAGTAGGGGTAAGAGATGATAACTGTGTGTGTGTGTGTGTGTGTGTGTGTGTGTGTGTGTGTGTGTGTGTGTGTGTGTGTGTGTGTGTGTGTGTGTGTGTGTGTGTGTGTGTGTGTGTGTATTCTAGCTGCTGTCATTTCTTTCTTCAGATTATTAGTTTGTTTCAGTAAAATGTGTGGTCCTCAGAGACTGTATTCTGATTGGTTAGTTTTCAAGCTTTAACCTGATTGGTTGTCAACAGCTGTAATCGTATTTGTTAGTTTACAGGCTGTATGTGATTGTTTGGTTTACAGGCTTTATTGTGATTGTTCAGTTTACCGGCTGTTATTTGATTGGTCAGTTTACAGGCTGCTCGTTTGCGGCCGCGGCCATCTGGCAGTATGAGTCACTGAAGTCCCGTGTCCAGAGCTACTTTGACGAGCTGCGAGCTGATTGGATGGAGAAACTCCGCCCACAGAAACAGGGCGACTTCCGTAAAGAGGTGAGGTTGGCTTCTGTTCGGTGACATGATCTCAACCCCGGGCACAGATCCTGAGGGGAACAAATGATGTTATTCTAAACAGTCTGTCTTAAAGAAATGATTCAGACATGTTTACAGAGAAAACATCATTCACCATTTAGAATACCATAAACCTGAATACACTGACTGAACAACAATAATCCTCCATCTCTGATTGGTTGGGGTCGGGTTTCAGATCAACCAGTGGTGGAACAGTTTGAGTGAGGGCCAACGCACTGTCACAGGTGGGTTTTGTACCAATTGTAATAATGCATTGTCATGACCGGTCTGTCCTTCATCCAGAATGGAAGAAACTAGAACACTTTTTTGTCCTAATGCCAAACTTGGAAGCGTCTGTCCTGGGAATGCTAATGATGCTTAGATTAGTATTTAGTATTAGTTCATTAGTATCGTTAGTAGGTGTTCATGGCCCGTGTTTAAAAAGGTTAGCTTCTTCCCTCATTCCTTATATTCCCTATGTAGTGAACACTATAAAGTCCACTGCAGATGGTACTTGGGATTCTTCAAATCTACATTTTGAAATTAAAAGATAAAATATAATAAAGATAAATGAAAATAAATATATTTATGATTTTTAAGTGTATAAATAGTATTATGGCTCATTATTATGAAAAAAATAGTCACCTATTGCATTCTATAGTATGTTCTCCATTGAGGTTTTGTGTTCATTTGTGTTCCCTAATTAAGCACAGTGGGAAGGTAGAAGTGTAGAAGACAGTTGGAAGGAAAATCAGTTGCCGACACTTCCAACTGGCTTCCAACTGGCCATGGCCTTCTTCCAGTAGCAATTGTTTATAAAGGGGTGCTGGCACTCTGCTCAGCCACTGCATATGTATTTCTATAGTTTTTATGGTTTGCATATGAGGAGGCAAAAGGTCTTGATGACCTCTTTTAGTAGAACTACTAAAGTCCCTATGCTCTGAACACTATCAGTGTTCCCCCATTTCCTATTCCTAATGTAGTGAACACAAGGGAACACTATATAGTCAACACTATAATGAGTGAAACTCAATTTGAGTTTCCCACTTTTCTTTCAGTTTTTGCAACCTCACCGCTAGTTGCTACTATATTATACACACTGGACCTTTTGAGTAGTGAACTAAATGGGAACCAATTCTTACCGTCAAATTGAGACAGAACACAATTGAGACGGTGCTTCCCCAAATAGTTCACTATGTAGGGAACGAGGGGACCGATTGGCTACCCTGTCCCGTAGCACTCAGGTCAAAGGTCAAACTCTTGAACTCAGACTGTTGTACCTCTGTATACAGATAGCTTGAAATAAATGGTTATCCTCTTGTTTTCGACCTAAAGCACCTCCACTTGATTGACTGAGGTGTGGCTTCTCTTCCATCTTCTCAGGGATCATCGCTGCTAACGTGGTGGTCTACTGCTGCTGGAGAGTACCGGCCTTGCAGCGCACCATGCTGCGATACTTCACCTCTGACCCCAGCGCCTCCAGTCAGTCCCTCCGATTATAACACACACTGGATCCAAATACACACTTGATAATAACACTAACAGTGGATACACACCGAATCAAAATAAACACACTGGATTCAAATACAAACCGGATTATAAAGAGACCACTGTGTGATCCAGACTCCCTAACATATCGGTCCCGCCTTACTCGTCTCCAGAGGCAGTGTGTTCCTCCATGCTCCTCTCCACCTTCAGCCACTACTCCCTGCTCCACCTGGCAGCCAACATGTACGTTCTCTGGAGCTTCTCGTCCAGCGCCGTCTCCATGCTGGGGCCAGAGCAGTTCCTCGCTGTCTACCTCTCCGCGGGTAAACCTTCCCCTCCCCAACGCAGGGATTCTGTCCATCTGCATGTAACCCATTTGTATGTCTTTACCTCTCTTCAAGTAAATCATCCGTTTGTCTGCTCCACTACTTGTCTTTCTGCTCCACTACCTGGTTGTCATGCCAACCAGCTGTGTTGTGTTTCAGGCGTCGTCTCTACAATGGGCAGCTACGTCGCCAAGACGGCCTCGGGCAGGTTTGGCCCTTCTCTTGGAGCCGTAAGTCTTTCTGAGCTAACCGGTCTGGTTCATACTGGTTAGAATGGGCTCCAGTTGTTTGAAGTGGTTCTTAGTGTTCACAATGGTTTGAAGTGGTTTTTTTCGTCTTGTTTCCCAGTCCGGAGCAATCATGACTGTCCTGGCTGCTGTCTGTACCAAGATGCCTGAAGCCAAGCTGGCCATCATCTTCCTCCCCATGTTCACCTTCACTGCAGGAAACGTATGTCAGCCATTGCCTATAAACACTCCTCACAATGTCCCGCCTCCACACCCTCAACCTAAGGGATTGGTTCTCCTTTATCCCCGTGACAGGCGCTGAAGGCCATCGTTGCCATGGATGCAGCAGGTGTGGTGCTCGGCTGGCGGTTCTTTGACCACGCTGCCCACCTGGGAGGAGCTCTGTTCGGCATGTAAGTCTCACTCCAGTATAGTCCGTTTTTAAGACCAGTAAGACCAGCATTGACCACGGCATGCCAGCAAGTGTACTCACGGCGCCTTGTGTTTGACACAGCTGGTACATCATGTTTGGCCACGAGCTGATCTGGAAGAACCGGGACTCGCTGGTCCGGGTCTGGCACAACCTGCGCACCAGGGGCCCTGGGGGCCCAGGGGGCGGGGCTAACGGAGGAGCAGGCTCCGCCTGAGGCTAGACTTCACCACCATCACGTCACGACGCGACTTGGGCCGCCCGCGCGCGATGTCGGCATCTCCAACCCAGGGCGTCCTCGCCTCCACCTCACGACGTCATCGCCTCAACCACATGGTGTCATCGCCACCACCCCATGACGTCATCGCCACCACCACATGACGTCATCACCACCACCACATGACGTCATCACCTCCACCACATGACGTCATCACCTCCACCACGTGATGTCATCACTTCCAAATCTTTTTAGCTTAGGTAGGAATTTATAATTCCAACATTGGATTAGGAATGCCGGATCTTCCTTATATGGGGATAAAAAACATTTCCTTCTAAATGCAGTGGTCATGGTAACCTTGAGTTAATACTGCCTCTGGAATTAAACATGGGTTTCCGTGGAAACTGGAATAAACGGGTAACCATGGAAACCAACCCCAGCGAGGGACTTTGACCATCAGGGTGCTGGTGTGAGTTGTTTGTGTTTACCCTGTGTAACCACGGAAACCTGCCTCTTTTAAACAGGATGTAATGTCATCCGCTTTTCCTGCCTATGTTGATGACGTAGAATGTGTAGATACACGAGGTAGGTTAACGGTGTACGAGGTGCTCTGGTTCCCCTGGTGGTTGTATAATGTCAGCTCTAGACCAGGTCCCTCCATACAGAGCACAGCCCATCCCTGGACTGATGGATGGCTACAACATAATGTGTTGACACAATGAATATTTTATCTTGAACTGATTAAAAGTTGATTTAAACTCTTAACGTGTGTTGAGATCATTTTAAAGCATGACCTGCTGCATTCACCTGACCTCCACCGGTGCTCAGAGAGACCAAAGGGATGGACACCAACTCGCCATTACATAGGGGTGTGTGTGTGTGTGTGTGTGTGTGTGTGTGTGTGTGTGTGTGTGTGTGTGTGTGTGTGTGTGTGTGTGTGTGTGTGTGTGTGTGTGTGTGTGTGTGTGTGTGTGTGAAATGCTGTAGTTCTGCATGCAATCAGGAGATGTGTCTGCATGTTTTAGGTACTACTGTAGATGTTGTCTTTTGAGATGTTGTATATGTCTCCTAAATGTGATCTGATCTATAAGGAACATGTCTCCAAGACGTCCTCCAAATCAAACTGTCAGACGAGGATGGGTCCACAGTTCCTATGGTTTTATTTCTGCTCTTAAAACAGGTGAACTGCAGGGCCAAACGTTATCCTAGAGGGACCTAGTCCGCTCTTGTGTGTTTGTAGATTGGGTTTCACTCTCTGTGTTTGAGTCTAAAGTCCTGAAAACAACTCTTTTGATCGTTGCTGATACAACAGGATGCCTACAACAGAATGCATGTCTTACAGTCCTGTCAAGGTTCATAGTTGGGCTCCAGCCCGGGACATTGTACTGGGGATTCACCTTGACCTCCGTTAAGAACCAGTTAACACTACTGGTGAGTCACCTTGACGCCTGTTTAGAACCAGTTAACATCAGTGGGTTGCTTTCTACTTCCTGTCAGGTGACGGTTGGCGGGTGTTTGTTCATGAGGTCCCTCTCTGGGAGCAGTGACCCCAGGATCACTGAAGCCGCCGACATATACCCCAGGGACCAGGCACATGCCATTACACGAGAAAACCTACTGAAGCACCAGACCTTCTCTGGGACTGCTGCATCCCGGACCTACTCTAGACTTTAAGGACTGCGGTGGGACCAGATATCTAGATCTACAGTAGGCCTACTCTAGGAACTAAAGACCTGTTGTAGGACAGATCTACCTTAGGAACAAATAGCTAGATATAGAGTAGGACCAACCCAGCTCAAGGACCTACAGACCTGCCGCAGGACCAGACCTGCGTAAGACTGTCTCAGGCAGACCTGCGGAGCGGCTGGAAGGCGGAGGTTTAACCATCCGAGAAATTGGGACAGGAGGTCCACAACGCCGTTTAGTCCGGTAAGATCCATCTTCCGGAAGATCAAAGGAGGACGGTGGTGTCCCCTGGAATGTGTAGACGTGTTCCTGGGGTCCAACCAGGAGACAATTGAGGGGAAATATAATTTCACAAAATAAGATGAGATCTGTCATGGTCATGAATCTTACGTGGTTACTTTCTAGGAGGATACTAAAGTGTGTGTTGGATAGTAGTAGATGACAGTAGTAGATCACAATTTTGGCCTGATGTCATGTTCTGAACCCTGAGAGGATTAATTATCTCAGGGCCAATGTATCTCCTGCATTATTCATCAGCCGCTTCAGGTTTCACACGTTACACCTTATTGTATGTATAACCAAATCAACGCATCAGTAGGATGACATCGGCAGCTACCCTCTGCCTATTGGTCAACAGGGTCTTGGAGGGCAGAGACATGGCGATGGCCCTGCAGGTGGTGGGTGTGGTGCTGGGGTTGGCAGGCTGGTGCCTCCAGTCCAGCTGCACCAGCTCCCACCGCTGGCGTGTGCGTAGCCAGGTGGACTCGGTGACCACGAGCCAGTGGATGTTCGAGGGACTCTGGATGAGCTGCGTGTCCTCCGCCCTCGGGTCCACGCAGTGCAGCCACTTCAAGTCCCTCCTCGCCCTACCTGGTATAGTCGCCTCTCTCACTTCCTGTCTGCCGTTGGGACTTCGTCTTTGTCTGAGAGGTGTTACAATGCCTTGTTCTTTGACTACAGTGTTCTGTTGTAAACTACATAAACCAGAGACTGACCGTTGTTCAATTCCCATTGGCTAACTTAGTACTTCCGGTACAGGTCTCCAGACTGACTTCCTGTGTCTCCTTTGTGCAGTGTGACTTCCTGTCTGCATACTGACCTTATGTGTGTAGTCTGGCTTCCAGTCAGCATACTCACTTCCTGTGTGTAGTGTGACTTCCTTTTTGCAGACTGACTTCCTATATGTAGGCTGACTTCCTGTGTGTAGTGTGACTTCCTGTATGCAGACTGATTTCCTGTGTGGTGTGACTTCCTGTGTGTGTGTGTGTGTGTGTGTGTGTGTGTGTGTGTGTTGTGTGTGTGTGTGTGTGTGTGTGTGTGTGTGTGTGTGTGTGTGTGTGTAGTCCACATCCAGGTGTGTCGGGGTCTGATGGTGGTGTCTCTGCTGGTGGGTCTGGTCTCCCTGGTGCTGTCCGTCATGGGGCTGCGCTGCACCCAACTGGGCCGGGTGTCCCCGCAAACCAAGAACACACTCACCCTGAGCGGGGGAGCCCTGTTCCTCCTCTCAGGTAACACACACACACACACACACACACACACACACACACACACACACACACACACACACACACACACACACACACACACACACACACACACACACACACACACACACACACACACACACAATTTAGGACCAGCTAGTCATTAGAGAGTAAACGGACAGGTCATTAAGGAGCAGGTACTCTCTCTCTCCTCAGGTACGTTGAGTCTGGTGGCCGTGTCGTGGTACGCCAGCCGAGTGGTGCAGGAGTTCTACGACCCGTACTCTGGCGGAGTCCGGTGAGTTACCATGGAGACCACCTACCTAACCTGGCCTGCACCCTAGCAGGTCCATGATTGGTCATAATAGGATCTTGGGTGTCCGGGGGGATGAACTAGCTCTAGTGTTAGCGATGATGCTCACGCCAGGCTATATTCTGTGAGCTGTAATGTTAACTCTTAGCGGTAAGGCTAACCTCAGGCTGTATGCTGTATTAAAGCACACAGGCTGAGGTTAGCATTACCGCGAACAGTAGTGCTACAGCACACTACTGTTCGCAGTAATGCTTACCTCAGGCTGTGTGCTGCAGGTTTGAACTGGGGGCGGGGCTGTACCAGGGCTGGGCTGCTTCCGGTCTCTTTCTGCTGGGCGGAGCTCTGCTCTGCTGCTCCTATAGGAAGGAAGAGGAACAACACCATATTCAACGGTAATAAATACGACGATCTAACACTACACTTAGTTTACACAGTTACATATTTAATACAATATAATTTAATAATTTTTTTTTACAGTTATATATTTAATACTACACATAGTTAATACAACTATATATGTAATACTACCCATGGTTTATACAGTCATATCATATTTCTTAGAAGTTAGACACATGGGCTGACAATGTCATCTAAGTATATTGACCTACTTATTTCCATATGTGTCAGATTGGTCTATTTGTCCTTGGACTTGATGTTGTGGTTCCTCAGGTTCTCCTATAAGCACAGAGCCCCCTCTCCAGGCCTCCCCATCTACAGCCTCGCGCCGGCAGGGGCCGGCACTGGCAGCAGCAAGGCCTACGTCTAGAACCTGCATCAGACCAAGACTAGCACCGGGACCAGAACAAGAACATGCCCAGACCAGGACAAGGACTGGATCAGACAAGGACCAGGTCTAGGATTAGCACTGGAACAGGATCAGAACTTGAGACAAGCACATGACGACGAGGACCAGACCAGGCCTAAGACCCAACCAGGATCAGGCCTAGGACCGGACCAGGACTAAGACTAGCACCTGACCAGGGCCAGACCAGGAAACGACCAGGACCAGACCAGGACCTGACCAGACCAGGACTAGGACTAGGACTAGAGGCTGACCAGGACAGGCTGTGCTACTGTGTTGTTTGTGTAAAGTGTTTATGAAATGTGTGTCATGTTGTAAATAAAAAGCAGCTGGAACTTTCTTGTCATCTACACTCTCCTAGCAACAGGTGAATCTGTTGTGTACACACACACAAAGACACACACTTGTGTGTAAGAGAGAGTGAGGGATGGAGAGAGCGAGGAAGGGGAAGAGCGAGAGAGGGAGAGAGAGAAAGTCAAATAGGTATATTGTGGAAGTCAGTTTAAATTAATAAAAAAGAATAGAATAACACTACAATGATAGGTAAAAGTATTAGGAACTAATAGAGATTGACCAAACAATCACTTTTAGGGACCTGGTGGCAATGTCTTGGATTGGTCCCCATAAAGGGAAATTGATAATGCTAATGAGTATCACTTTAGGTAGGTGTGTCTATCCCGCCACTATTTAAGCCATAGGTCATCGCCCGGATGATGTCATTCTACTGCGACACTCCAGGAAGAAGCGGTCGGAGGCAAAATGGACGTGAAGTCGAAGCAAGAGACCGAGGGAGCTGGCGTCGGCTAAGTCCTGAAAATAGCATCGTCTCGAGTCAGCTTAAACCCCAACCCACCGGCCAGCGTGCGAAGGTCTACTAGTCGGCGAGAGGAGTCCATGCGGTGAGGATATGGACCTTTTCGCCTGTAGCTTCGAGCCGGGCTAGCATGCGGAGCTAATCAACATTAGTGCTGGGGTCGGCGGGGAGTCACGAGGGTTTGTTCTGAACTGAGATGGTTGTCTAGCTGTAAGATAACGAAACAGATGTGTTCTTCATATCGCTATCGTTGAGGACATGTGTTAGTTGGACGTTACTGGGTGGGTTTTCTTCCGTAGATGGCAGAAATCATCCAGCACTACTGCTCTTTAACCGACCTCTAGTCTCGTTTTCATGCACTTTCTGGTTCACACAGCACTTGATTGGCCCAATCTACGTGGACTCTTAAGTTGTATTTGGTTTTTTATGTTAGGCGGCGATGGCGGACCGACGTGGGGACACCTGGAAGAGACACATCTCCGAGCAGCTGAGGATGCGGGACAGAGTCCAGCGCCAAGCCTTCGAGGAGATCATCAGCCAATGTAAACACGGAAGCAGTGTAATGGTGGTTGTTATTATTGGTACTTTGGCGCTGTAATGATGGAGTAGGCAGGGCGACTCATTGTGGTTCGGACCCCGAGGTTCATTACGGTAGCTAATGAAGAGTGTTTGTGTTCCTAGATAACCGTCTGCTGGAAAAGTCTGACATGCAGGCCGTTCTTTCGGAGCGGTACCAGAGTGATGGACCCAGAGCAGCCCAACTCAGGTAGCCTTGCTTCCAGGGGGGCCTCTTAACATGAGTACTATTACTTTTTGCTGAGCCTTTCTCCAAGGCACCCTCTTCACTTCATACTTAGTCTGGGGACCTCATGGTAACATCTTGGGTGTGTTGTATTGGTTATGGCTCTAGATGTGTCTGTGTGGGCATTATCATGGTAATGACTCATTGCGAGTGTAATAATTTGATTGTGTTGTTATGGCAACATCAGTGTGGCGGATGGGGGAATGCGGGGAGACATCCAGCAGGAGATGTCCCAGATGAGGATTAAACACCAAGAGGAGCTCACGGAGCTCCACAAGAAGAGAGGAGAGGTACAAACGCACTACACACACGCACCCTGAATAGCATATCTTGGAAGTCATCCTGCTGTGATGGAGTCGAGCTGAGTAGATCTCTGGCAGATCATGGATGAAGTCGCTAGCAAGATTTAGCCGCTAGCTCATTGTTGTGCAGGGCTTTTTGCAACGGCCTTGTCACTGTGCCATTGTGTGCCTTGGAATGTGGACTCGGACAGCGTTACTAGACACGTTCTGACATGGGAGTAACAGCGTGCATACAACCCCTCCAAATGGACAACCACCATTTCATACAAGAGGTGTTCTCCTTAGGAGTAGCCCTATTTTAATCATGGTCAATGATGAGTTCCGTAAAAGGTCTGATTACCAAGTCCTCTAGCCCCCCTCCGCTCCCAGCAGCCCCTGCTCTACCCAGCATGCTCTAGTTGTGCAGCGCTGGTTTCAGGAGCTGCTGACACACCGGATGTGACATCACAATCTGAGTCAATCAGAGATCCCATTGGCTCAGTGTGAAAATGACTTGCATCCCATAGAACCAATTGTAATGGAGCAAAGGGGCGGGGCAGAGGACAGGGAGCTGATCACAAGTTTTCAAGCTGAGACCAAAAAATCTTTTTTAAATACCTTATGAAAACAAATGTATGATGTTTAAAATAGTATGACAATTTCAGCATGCATGACATCTGTAAATCCAACAGATTGCTGCCCAAAGGCGAGGAAGAAACACAATTTGCTAACGAAAGATTATTTGTGTTCTAGTTGGCCCAGAATGTAATCGAGCTGAACAACCAGATCCAACTGAAGGACAAGGAGATCCAGCGCAATGAGGCCAAGTTAGTACCCTGTCTCTCTGCTTATTTGCCTCTCTGTCTACCTGCCTATGTCTCCCCTTGTCTCTCTTCTTGGCTGTCTGTCTCCCTGCCTGTGTCTCCGCTTGTCTTGTCTCAGTCGTCTGTCTGGTTACATGTTTGTAGTGCTGCTGTTAAAGGATGTTGACTTAGTTCTGTCCCTCAGGATCTCGGAGTACCAGACGCAGATCGCTACTCTGGAGGGAGACTGTCGAAAGCTTAACACTTTTCTCCAGGTAATCGGGAAACCTTTGGGCTTTATTGTGCTGTCTTATCCGGTCATGTGACTAAACCAACCAGATATTTTAGTCGTTTATTTGATCATGTATATTGTGTTATGATTCTATTTTTTATAATGTGTGATTATTTTAGTTTGTATATTTCATAATGCACATTGTGTATATCTTGTATTTTATGCATTTGATCCGTGTAATTTGTTACATCTGCAGGATCTAGAGTAGACCTTATGTATATTTGTTTCTTGTCTCTGCAGGATCTAGAGCGGGCCAATCAGATGCTGAAGGACGAGTACGACGCTCTGCAGATCACCTTCAGCGCTCTGGAGGAGAAGCTGAGGAGGACGACGGAGGACAACCAGGAGCTCGTGTCTCGCTGGATGGCTGAGAAGGCCCAGGAGGCCAACCGCCTCAACGCAGAGAACGAGAAGGACTGCAGGTGAGGCAGCTGGCCACGCCCACTACAGCCACCTCTGCCACCTTCTTTTCTGGCTCAATGTTCTGGAAGACTATCTCGGTGTGTTTGTGGGACTCGCCGAACCCTCTGACAACAGTGTTCACTGTGCCAGGCTAGATGTTGTGTTGATCGTGACTCGCCTGCCCTCTGTTTCAGGAGAAGACAAGCCAAGCTGCAGAAGGAGCTAGCAGACGCAGCCAAGGAGCCGCTGCCCCTCGACCCGTGAGTTGCCAGCCGTTCTGCATCAGGGCGTTGATTTAGCGTGGTAACCAGGACGATGGCAGACCGCCTTAAGTCATGGTCGATGATGAGACGTAAAAGGTCTGATAACCCGTAATCCTCTAGCCCTCACTCCGCTCCCAGCAGCCCCTGCTCTACCCAGCATGCTCTAGTCGTGCGCTGCTGGTCTTCAGGAACTGCTGACACACAGGATGTGACATCACAATCTGAGTCGGTCAGAGATCCCATTGGCTCAGTGTGATGATGACTTGCATCCCACAGAACCAATCGTCATGGAGCAAGGGGGCGGGGCAGTGGACAGGGAGCTGATCACAAGTTTTCAAGCTGAGACCAAAAAATCTTGGTACATGTTATTAAATTGTGAAGGTATCACAAAACGTGTATCCAACCATAGCTTCACTAGCGGCCATGTTGGATTGAACCCCAGCTTCACTAGCAGCCATGTTGGATCTAACCCCAGCTTCACTTTCAGGGACGACGACATCGAGGTTCTTGCAGAGGATGGCGGGAAGGGGCCGGGCGAGGCCTCGTCTCCCAGTCGATCCCTGAGTCGGACCCCCAGGTGAGAGGAGGGGCGATGCCTGCTCTATTAGACCGTCTAAGCAGATCTACTAGACCTCCTATAACATTGTGTGTTCTTAACTAGCTGGGTGGGGGACCTTGATGTAGAGTTCATCTAGCTTTTAGAAACGAGATAGAATCTGGAGGTGATTTATTTTGTTTTGTTCTCCCAGTAAGAGGATCTCTCAGGTTCCCCCTGGTGGCCTGCTGGACTCAATCGGCAACATATTTGGGTATGTGTCTAACTCATGGTTATGGCAAGCTGGCTAGCTCTCTGGTCTTACTAGTGGTCCAGTGTTCTGTCTTGTGTTGTGCGTCATGTCACCGTCGGTAAGCTCACGGTTAGCATCATTCAAATGACTGACCTCATCGCCATGGCAACCTGTTTAGCCAAGGTCTATGTTGAGCTCTGTAAAAGGTCTGATTACCCACAATCCTCTAGCTCCACCATCGCTCCAAGCAGCCCCTGCTCTACCCAGCATGCTCTAGTCATGCACCATTGGTTTTCAGGAACTGCTGACACACAGGATGTGACATCACAATCTTAGTCAGTCTGAGATTCCATTGGCTCAGTGTGATGATTGACATCCAACAGAACCAATCCACATAGGGCGGGGCAGAGGACAAGGAGATGATCCCTCATTCTGTAGCACACCCAGCTTGCCATTAGGGGCAGTAGGGGTTCAGAACAATAACACTGGAACGTGATGTTTGTCTTGTAGGCGTCGCCCTGGTAACTCCCTGAGTGCGTCACCAGAGAACACAGAGGCGCCGATGGGAGGGGTGGAGGTTCGAGTCCCATCCACGGCACTGCACGTCTTTGTAAGTATCAGGCAGGCTGCCGCCATCATTCTGATTCTCTGCCGCTGTCGGTCTCACTGCCTGGGGTTCATAAGCCTGTCTCCGAGAAAATACAGCTGTGGGTTGGGTTAACCAAGAGTGCAAGGCTTTGGGTTACTGTGGTAATCGGGAGCAAAGGCTTATGGGTAACCAGGAATACAGCAGTTTTAAAGTCGTGGTCGATGATGAGCTTCTGTAAAAGGTCTGACCCAGTCCTCTAGCCCCCCCCTCCGCTCCCAGCAGCCCCTGCTCTACCCAGCATGCTCTAGTCGTGCTCTGTTGGTTTCAGGAGCTGCTGACACACAGGATGTGACATCACAATCTGAGTCAGTCAGAGATCCCATTGGCGCAGTGTGATGGTGACTTGCATCCCACAGAACCAATCTGCATTGGGCAAGGGGGCGGGGCAGAGGACAGGGAGATGATCACAAGTTTGAGCTGAGACCTAAAAAAAAATAAAATAAATAATATCGCCTCAAAATTGCACAAGCATGAACTTGTTTGTGTACTTGGACTGTCAAATGAGAGGACGTAGTGAGTGTTGGGCTGAACACTGCGGACCGTCCTGTCTCCAGGAGGCTCACGATGGAGAGGTGAACGCAGTGCGATTCAGTCCCGGCTCTCGTCTCCTGGCAACCGGAGGCATGGACAGACGGGTCAAACTGTGGGAGGTTGTGTCTGGTAAGCCCCTCCAGCTGAGGAACCAATCGGTACCCTGTTTGGTTTTCACTTTATCAGGATAGTTCAGAGCAGCAATGTTTCATTTAACTCGACCCTTCATAATGATATAGGATCATTATCCCTAAGGATAGTATTACCCATCATAACTATGTTTGGGCAATTATAGGTAGCATACTCTCCATAGTATTTTTTTTTTTTAAAGATCTTTTGTATAGGGTGTCCGCATCCTTAAAAAGTCTTAAATTCATGTTTCTATATTTAAGGCCTTAAAAAGTCTTAAATTCGTTACAAATGTCATATGCTGGTCTTAAATACTGTAACTCAAGGTCTTAAATTTCTCGGGGCAGGACTATATATTTTAAAAAAAAATCCGAGTGACTATTCACGGAGGACATGTAGAGAGGCTTCTTTCTTGCTAGCTGCATATATAAACGATTATCTGTGTGCTTGCTAGCTAGTCTGCGACAATGGGTAGGTGCAAATTCAAGAACAGTTGGCTGGAAGACGTCCGTTTCCGAAGTTAGATCGCGTCTGTTGCCAACCCCCACCATCGCCTGTTTTAGGTCTTAAATTTCATTCAAGGTGGTATTAAAAAAAGGTCTTAAATTTGACTTGCTGAAACCTGCAGATACCCAGTTGTAGTATTCACTAAACAAAATAATTAAATCATTCTTTAGTATGACAAACGCAACATTGGATAGTCAACATATAAACTTCTCATTCCTGTAGGCCAGGCCTGTGTGTTATACAACATCTTTATTTAGTTGTCAAAATCAATAATGCCAAACGTACTGATCTCCAATCTGTAACAAATCAAACTAAAATAAAGAAATGTATAAAAGAACAATTTGTTGCTCTACAAAATGTAGATAACTTGGTTGTAGTTAACATGTCGTGACCTGTCCTGAGGTCCCAGGCAGTATCTGTTTTTAGCTCTGCTGCAACTCTGCCTGCTGCATGTTTTGAATAACTCCGGCAGGGCGGCCTGGCCAAAGTATGTGCGTGATGTCATGCTGTACCGTTGGGCCACGGTCTTTCCCCAAGCCGTGAACCCCACCTTGGTAACAGTGTTGAGGGGCCTCAATCCATCCCTATGAACTCGCCTTAGTAATGGCTTCATAACTACGTTTGTGTGTAGGTCACTGTGAACCAAAAGGAGCCCTCACTGGGAGCAACGCTGGCATCACCAGTATAGAGTTCGACAGCGCCGTAAGTCCTTCAGCCCGGCCTCCATGTTTCTTCCGTCGGTGGTGTTGGCCTGTGATGATGAGTGCATCTCTGTCCCTCCCTCAGGGCTCCTACCTGCTGGCGGCCTCCAACGACTTTGCGAGTCGCATCTGGACTGTGGACGACTTCAGGCTGAGAGTGAGGACCCCACTGCCATCTGGGGGGGGAACAATGGGCTTGGTGTGTGGCCGTGTTGTATAACCTGTGCTCTGGTTCCAGCACACCTTGACGGGCCACAGCGGGAAGGTTCTGGCTGCTCGCTTCCTATTGGACAATGCCCGCATCGTTTCCGGGAGTTACGACCGCACCCTCAAACTATGGGACCTACGCAGTAAAGTCTGTATGTGATTTAAGCTTTGACTTATGAATATTCAGAACTAAGGAGTGCTAAGCCTATAAGCTTTTCTGGCAGCTGCCCAGCACAACTAGTTATACTGGGAGCTTCCCAGTAGACGTATGCTACTGGGAGATTACCAGTATAACAAGTCTACTGCAGGATTAACTGGGAGCGGCTTATTAAAACCAGTCTCCTACTGATTTCTCAGTTTACCAGTGTACCTGTTCTTCTAGTGAATATACTGGGAGATGACCAGTTTGTGTGTTGCAGGTATGAAAACGGTGTTTGCGGGCTCAAGTTGTAATGACATCGTCTGCACCGAGCAGTGTGTGATGAGCGGCCATTTTGACAAGAAGGTTCGCTTCTGGGACATCAGGTGAGTGTTTCAAAAATGCGAAGGGGTGAGCTCAGAGGTGGTTATTGGGTTGGCGCTGGTTCACTTTAGGCATTGGGTTTCAGAGGTGGTCGATGATGAGACGTAAAAGGTCTGATAACCCGCAATCCTCTAGCCCCCCCTCCGCTCCCAGCAGCCCCTGCTCTACCCAGCATGCTCTAGTCGTGCTCTGTTGGTTTCAGGAACTGCTGACACACAGGATGTGACATCACAATCTGAGTCGATCAGAGATCCCATTGGCTCAGAGTGACGTTGACTTGCATCCCACAGAACCAATCGTAATGGAGCAAGGGGGAGGGGCAGAGGACAGGGAGCTGATCACAAGTTTTCAAGCTGAGACCTAAAAAAATAATCTTTGTATATTGTGTGATAAGAACCAAACAATATGAGGTGGTCTAAATCCAGAATTAGGAGTTGGCAATCATATGGTGTGCATGGGAGAAAAAAAATCAGGGGTTAAATGGTGTGAAGATTAAAGGTGACGTGGTTTGCAGGGCAGAGAGCATCGTGAGGGAGCTGGAGCTTCAGGGTCGGGTCACCTCTCTGGACCTGAGCCAGGAGCGTACCGAGTTGCTCACCTGCTCCCGGGACGACCTCCTGAAGATCATAGACCTCCGAACCAACGCGGTCCGCCAAACCTTCAGGTGGGTCCCCCAGCACTGCGATCTAACGGTGAACTACGTCACTGTTCTGTGAGTCGGTAAACTACGTCGTTCTGTGTACCAGTAAATCACCAGTGTGAACCACATGGTGATGTGTGCTGTCTACTAGGTAACTATGTCACTGTATTTTGTGAAATGTCACCGTTTTGCGTCCAAGTGAACTAGGGCTGGGCGATTAATGATTTTGATTTTGGCGTCAAACGATCACAAAATTAACATAATCGAATTTTCGTTTTTTTAACGTATTTTATTTTATGTTTTGTAGAATTGGCCAGCTGCATACATCTGTTTATTATTTTTAAGTTGGACCATTTTCTTTTTGACCATTTTGTGTATTCTTTTTAAGGGGAAGTTCAAAGATCTAGTTACAATGTTGTTGTTTTTTTGGGGTAGAGACATGCTGAATAAATTCATCTTTATCGTGATCTCAATATTGACCAAAATAATCGTGACTATGATTTCTCCCATAACCGAGCCGCCCTACAGTGAACTACATCTCTACTTGTGAAAATCAGTGTTCTGGCTACTAGTAAGCTGCTTCCTGCTGTAGCTTTTGCGTGCTTGCGTGCGTGCGTGCGCTGTGTCACCATGGCTGTTCCTTGAGCTTGTGATCAGTCAGACCTCTTCCTCACACCATCTCACTCTCTTTCCCTTTTATTTTTTTTATTTCAGTGCTCCGGGTTTCAAGTGTGGGGCGGACTGGACCAGAGTCTGCTTCAGGTAGGTCTCAACAGCGCCCACTGGTGGAGAACTACACGTGGTGCTGTACTACAATGTGTGACTGGTTCTACAGGACTGGGCAATTGTTGTAGGCTGAATATGTACCATGCCCCTTTTAAATTCTGATGTTGTGATTGTTCTCTAGTCCTGACAGCAACTACGTGGTGGGGGGTTCTGCGGACGGCGGGGTCTACGTGTGGAACGTTCTGACAGGGAAACTGGACCGCCTCCTGGACAAGCACCACAGGTAAGAACCCTGGAGAACTAGCTCATTAGGGCTGGCTATAGGCACTGACTTCCCGTTTAGTTGGATACTGTTTCCGTTGGGGTCATTTCCTTTAGGGTTATTTCATTTATCAACCGCTTTGATGAGATGATCTGTTAACTAAAGAGGTGACATTAACGGCGAACCCTTTAACGAGCTGTTCCAATAAAAAGGTTCTTGCTCACTAGGGAGGCAATCACAGCTAACAATTTTTATTTCTTTTCAGCTCGGCAATCAACGCAGTGTCCTGGTCTCCGTCAGGAACCTTCGTCCTCAGCGTGGAGAAGGGAAGCAAGGCTGTGCTCTGGTCCGACCTGTGATTGGTGGCTTAGCACTTTGTTTTCACGACGTGGGATTGGCTGCTCAGCACTTTGTTCCGACCTGGGATTGGCTGCTCAGCCCGCCGGTCCGACCTGGGATTGGCTGCTCAGCCCTCCGGTCCCACCTGTGATTGGCCACAGAACCATCCCAAAAGCTTGAACTTGCCGCAGCTGTTCAGACTGTTTAAGCAGCGTGCTGCTGCTGCTGGGAGCTCTGGAGGCAAGGGGAGGACTCCACAACACGAATATATTCATGTATGTGTATAGATGTACATCTATATATCACGCAAAGACTATTCTCTAAGCAAGCAGAGAAATGCTTTTAAGACTGCTGTTGATTTAAACATTGGCTTTTAACGTTTGGGAAGCCTGTGTACAGTGTTTTAATGTGCCGTTGTTGGTCCCTGTGACCCCCCCCCCCCCACATATTGTCTGCTGCGTACGTGTGGAGGAAGTCACTGAAGTAAAAGTTCACCCACCAACCTTTGTCTTGGTGTCTTTTTGTACTAGGCTCGGCCAATGAGAACGTAGGAGTCGTCAACAAGAAAGAAATGCACATGTATCATGTTGCTTAACTTTATTGGTCTTTGCTGCTAGGTTAACTGCAAAGGTGGGGTCCCCCATCTGTAACTAGCTGGTTAACTCTGCTTTGCAGAGTTAACCAGCTAGTTACGGGTTGGGGATCCTGCTGTGCTGGAATCTTCTAGGGCAAAAACTTGGTAAGATTGACCAGGATCCGGCCTGGGATTTGATCTCGCCGGAAGTCAATGGTCCAACTAATCAGTGTATTTTGCCAGAACCTTAATATATTTGGCATCAGGCCGCTAGCAGTGCTCTTAAACAAGGATGTTCTCCATCTTTTCCCTTTTATATATCTTATCCACATCACGGCCACAATATCAAACTAATTTGAGCTGTCTGATTAGCTAGTATACAACCCTAAGTCCAGTGGTTGCTTTTAATAATGCAACTGATTTATCAAACTTTTTCTGGCTCCACCTGCTGGCAAATGTTTTTCTATTGCTATCATTTAATTGACAGCCCAGGGATATTGGTCTTACAACTTTGAATATAATTCATCACACACTACGGGTGCAGAACCACCAACCTTTAGGACTAGCCCCTGTTTGAACTCTCTGACCTCCCCTGGCCAAACCTTCTACCTGTCACTCCCACCTGCATATCTGCCCACCTGCCTGTCCTCGGATAAGGAGCTTCTGAGCTCGGCCACTAAACTGCTGAGTCTGATAACATGGGTTTAAAGATTCAGTCTCCACTGTCTATGCTTATTTAATCATGGCTTTGAACACTGGATTCTGATTGGTCAATCACAGCTCTAATCCTAATTCTGTTGAATAACTGAACTGGATCTAACAACTTTGTGGAAGAAATAAAGATTTCTTAAATGCATTTTTGCATGAGATTTAAATTCTTTAAGGAGACGTCTAACATGTCTTCTCGTACATTTGTGTTTCGTTTGTCCTGTTTTTTTGCATTTCCTTAGGTCCAGAAGGGAAGTAATGGCAGGCTCTTATGAGGGCTCGGTTTCAGCCCAGTAGTGTTATGTTGTGCCTACCTGAATCGTAGGTCTTCCAGGGCGATTCTCTAATGAACTGCAGCTCATCCAATAGGGAGCTGTACAGGATTGGTAAACAACCATGGTGCATGTGTAGAATAATTGCTGCTTGACCGCTGGGGGGGGGGGGGGGGTTATGTGGATTATAAATTGATCCTTGGAATGCAAGCCGTCTATTGTCAGCACAACAAGGAGAAGGGTACGTCTCTAGGTGAAATTGTCTAGTTAAAACTGAAATGAAGCAGTGTTTTAAAGTTTAAACCTATCTTTGTTTTCCTTTTTTGCTTTAGTATAGCCAAAGCTCCCCGTCGGTTGAGTCCAGGTCATCATGAGTCATAAACATGTCATCTTTAAGAAGATTTCCAAGGACAAGTCGGTGAGTAAACAGTAATTTAAGACTACTATGAGTTGTACTTATTATGAAAGTTATATAATCATAGTATTAGTAGTATTCATTATGTAAGTAATATAATAGTATTAGTAGTACTCATTACATAAGTAATATAAGAGTAGTAATAGTTATTAAAATTATTTAATCCTAGTGTTAGATGTACTCATTATGTAAGGAATATAATACTAGTATTAGTAGTACTCATATAAGTAATATAAGAGTCTTAAGACTAGCAATAGTAGTACTTATATTGTACGTTTTATATTGCTAGTATCAGTAGTACTCTTATGAAAGTAATATCGTACTAGTATTAGTAGTACTAACCCTAACCCATTACTTATGTAAGTTATACAATGCTAGCAATAGTAGTGCTCTTATAAAAGTTGTATCATATAAGTATTAGAAGTACTCATTATGCAAGTTATATAATACAAGTATTAGTAATACTAATTATGCATGTTATATAACACTCGTATAAGTAGTACTTATGTATGTTATCTAATACTAGGATTAGTAGTTATTATTATGTAAGTAATATAATAGTAGCAGTACTTATTATGTAGTAGTAATATATATATGTATATAGTATTTAGGGAAGTGATATACATCTATGTATAGATTATATGTTTATATTCTGTATATAAATTAAGTCTGTGTGTGTGATTGGTGTAGGTGGGTGTCTACATGGCCAAGAGGGACTTTGTGGACCACTGTGACTTTGTGGAACCTGTTGGTGAGACACACACGCACACGCACACGCACACACACACACAGTTGTAGTGTGTGCTCTGTGTGAAATCAGTTGTGTAGTGTGTTTTCTGTGTATATTGAGAGTTCTGTAGTGTGTATACTGTTTGTAGTGAGAGGTGTTTATACTGTGTGTAGTGAGAGGTGTGTAGGGTGCAAACTGTGTGTAGTGAGAGGCGTGTATTGTCTATATTGTGTTTAGTGAGAGTTGTGTAGTGTGTATATACAAAAAGGTCCCAAGTGGCCAGGACGGTGATAACAAGTAGATGACGAGAGCCGATTTCTGAAAAGCAGGTTTATATTTTCAAGGACTGAAGCAGCACAGCTATTGTTTTGTCTTCCGAAATCCATCTGTTTATTTCAGAATTATCCAGAGTAACACATAGAAAAATAAAATAATAAATAAATAAATATAAACTCTTCTGTAAAGTGTCTGTTAAATTGTCTAATATTCCTTTGTAGGTTCTCTTTACAAATAAAACAAAAAGTGCAATAAAAAGTGAGGCTCACGTGGACCGTTTCCCTCCACTCTTAGTTCAAATTAAAATCAATACACAACTCCTTTTTTATCAAAATCCACATTAAAGTCAAAGTGCCTGTTTCAGCTCATTCGCTGGTTGTTTTGAGCTATCTCACATAGTGCAATTAAATACTGTTCGGTTCCTATAATATAAATAAACATTCTTTGGCTTTAAATCACAATAAACCATAAGAAGACATAAACAGCACCTTGAGAATTTACATTAAACCACTGCCTGAACTACAATGGATGATTTGTCTGCCTAACAGACCGACGCAGCATTTAATTATAAATCATCATATCTACACATCTTCTTATACTCTAAAATATCCTATCGTACCGTCATCTATCTCATAATGTCATTAAGGATGTTGTGATGGCTGTGTTTCTCTCAGATGGAGTGGTGCTGATTGATCCTCTACAGTTGAAGGGGAAGAAAGGTGACTCTCTCCTCTCTGCCTCTCATTCTCCTCTCACACCCTCTCTGCTCCTGTCCTATCCATTATTTTCAATTGTTTTATTATTTGAATATAACGTGTGTGTGTGTGTGTGTGTGCGTGCGTGTGTGTGTGCGTGTGTGTGTGTGTGTGTGTGTGTGTGCGTGTGTGTGTGTGCGTGTGTGTGTGTGTGTGTTGTGTGTGTGTGTGTGTGTGTGTGTGCGTGTGTGTGTGTGGGGGTAAAGTATTTGTGATGCTGTCCTGTACATTCCGGTACGGCCGCCAGGACATGGATGTTATGGGCGTGGTGTTCCGCAGGGACATTTACCTGATGACCCGCCAGGTGTACCCCCCCTTACAGGACCGGCTCGCCCACTCCCCCATGCAGGAAAAGATCCTCCAGAAGCTGGGACCCGACGCCTATCCCTTCTTCTTTGAGGTAATCACCCCTTAACCTTAACCTTATCACCGCTAAACCGTATCACCCCTCACCTTAACCTTATCACCCCTTACCTTAACCTTATCACCCCTCAACTTAACCCTCTCACCCCTCACATTTGACCTTATCCACTCTACTTACATTGCATAGGATAGAGAATGTTGTGCATTGTGACATTTACGCTACAAAATTCCCAAAAACCAAGCCTTTAGGGAAGGGACCTGCACTGCCTTTTTGTATTTGGCTCAACGGCTGAAAACACTATTTTATTCTTCACAATACTAATGAAAGAAATGTAGTTGAAAATCTGTGTTTGTGTTGATGTTGGTGGCAGGGACCTGAAGGATATACTGGACTACAGCACCCATAATGCTCTCTGTCTCTTTTTCACAGTTCCCAGATAACCTGCCCTGCTCTGTCACGCTCCAGCCTGGACCCTCCGATTTGGGGAAGGTACCTGACTGTCTGTCTCTGTCTACCTGTCTCCCTGTCCGTTTCTCTATCTGTCTTTCTCTCTGCTGGTCTGTCTGCCCGTCTGTCTGACCTGAGTGTAATATTTAACAGAAATGTGCGGTGGAGTTTGAGGTGAAGGCGTTCTGTGCTGAGAACCAGACTGACATCAGTAAAGAGTAGGTAGACACACACACCACACACACACACACACACACTTGAACACATGCGCACACACACCTGCATGCGCGCACACATTCACAAACACACGCTCACACACCCACCCACACAAACAGCTACATGCACACGCACACAAACAAGCATAAACACCCCCCCCCCCCCCACACACACACACACACACACACACACACACACACACACACACAGTACATGCCCGCAGGAGCACCTCTTCTCTTGTATTAACGAGTGGTGTCCATGTGTCCTTCTCCCAGGAGCAGTGTCAGTCTGTCCGTCCGTAAGATCCAGTACGCCCCCATGTCACAAGCCCCGCCCCCCTCCGCCAAGAGCACCTTCGAGTTCCTCCTGTCGGACAATCCGCTGCACCTGAAGCTCGACCTGGATAAAGAGGTCTCACTCTCCAGCCGTCTCACCCTCCGTCTGTCTGTCTGACCCTCCATCTGTGTCTCTCACCCTCTATCAGACCTTCTGTCTGTATCACCCCCCGTTTGTCTGTCTCACCCTTTGTCTGTCTGTCCCTCTCTCTCTCTCTCTCTCTCTCTCTCTCTCTCTCTCTCTCTCTCTCTCTCTCTCTCTCTCTCTCTCTCTCTCTCTCTCTCTCTCTCTCTCTCTCTCTCTCTCTCTCTCTCTCTCTCTCTCTCTCTCTCTCTCTCCCTCTCTCTCTCTCTCTCTCTCTCTCTCTCTCTCTCTCTCTCTCTCTCTCTCTCTCTCTCTCTCTCTCTCTCTCTCTCTCTCTCTCTCTCTCTCTCTCTCTCTCTCTGACCCGCTCTCTCTCTCTCTCTCTCTCTCTCTCTCTCTCTCTCTCTCTCTCTCTCTCTCTCTCTCTCTCTCTCTCTCTCTCTCTCTCTCTCTGTCTGACCCTTTGTCTGTCTGTCTAGACGTACTACCATGGTGAGCCTATCAGAGCAAGCGTTGAGATCACAAACACCTCCGGCAGAAACATCAAAGATATCAGCATCTCAAGTGAGTCTAACCAAGCCCCTCTGACCGGCTGTCTGTCTGTCTGTCCGTCTGTCCATCCGTCCGTCCGTCCGTCCGTCCGTCCGTCTGTCTGTCTACCTGCCTGCCAGTCTGTCTGAGCATCCGTCTGACTTACTTTCTGTCTGTCTGTCTCCAGTTGAACAGGTGACCAATATCGTCCTCTATTCCAATGACAAATACGTCAAATCAGTGGCCAAAGAAGAGACCTCGTAAGTAGTGTGTCATTGTGTGATAGAGAGTGTGTGTGTATGTGTTTGTAATGATGTCTGTGAGAGAGTGTGTGTATGTGTGTAATGATGTCTGTGAGGGAGTGTGTGTATGTGTGTGTAATGATGTTTGTGTGTGTGTTTTTTTGTGTGTGGGTGTGTGTGTGTCTGGGAAAGTGTGTGTGTGCGTGTGTGTGTGTGTGTGTGTGTGTGTGTGTGTGTGTGTGTGTGTGTGTGTGTGTGTGTGTGTGTGTGTGTGTCTGTGTGTGTGTGTGTGTGTGTGTGTGTGTGTGTGTGTGTGTGTGTGTGTGTGAGTTTGTGTGTGTGTGTGTGTGTTTGTGTGTGTGTGTGTGTGTGTGTGTTATTGTGTCTGATCATGTGTGTGTGTCCAGGGACTGTGTACCTGCCGGGACGGTCCTCAGAAAGGAGTACTTAATGCATCCCCTCCTGAACCAGGAGCGCCGCGGGCTAGCGCTGGACGGAAAACTCAAACACCAGGACACCAAACTGGCGTCTTCTAGCATGTAAGCTAACTGCTCTGTGCTACTGCAGTTAGCCAGTCACAGAAAACTCCTTACCCTAACTGCTACAGTGATAAACCTAGCCTCTAACTAGGCACAGTGATAAACCTAGCCCCCGCTAACGGTATGACGCTAACCCCTCTACCTCCCCCGGCGTCAGGGTGCTTCAGTGATCAACCTCCCCAACTGCTCTAGTGATATAAATAGCCTCTAGTTGCTACCGTGATAAACCTGGCCTCTAACTAGGCACAGTGATAAACCTAGCCCCCGCTAACGGTATGACGCTAACCCCTCTACCTCCCCCGGCGCCAGGGTGAAGGACGAGGTGCTGAAGGAGGTCCAGGGGATCCTGGTCTCCTACCGGGCTGTGGTCAGGATGATGGCCTCTGGGTGAGTCATCGCAGATGGAGGGTGATACGGGCGGTGGAGAGGGTGAGACCGGGGTGGAGGGCGACAGGAAGTGTGGAGGGTGAGCATGATGGTGGATGGTAAGACAAGTGGAGGTCGAAACAGGGGGTGGAGGGCGATTCAGTTGGAGTATGGAGGGTGGAGGCTTATACAGGTGGTATAGAGAAAGACAGGTGGTGTAAAGAGTGAGACTGGTAGTGAGGGGGGAGGCAGGTGGAGGATGAGACATGTTACGCAGAGAGAGTGAGACAGATATTGCAGTGAATGAGAAAGGAGGTGGAGGGAGATGCAGGTGGAGTGTGCGACAGGTGGTAGAGAGAGACAGGTGGTAGAGAGAGACAGGTGGTAGGGAGAGACAGGTGGTGAGAGGGACAGGTGGTAGAGAGAGACTGATGATTAACTCTTCTTCTTTTTGGTCAACAGAACGGTGGGCTCCAGGTAAGATTGTCCTATCCACAATACTAGTATACTACTACACTACAACACTACTACTACTACTACTACTACACTACAACACTACTACTACTACTACTACTACTACTACTACTACTACTACACTACAACACTACTACTACTACTACTACTACTACTACTACTACTACACTACTACTACTATTACTACTACACTACAACACTAATACTACCCTACACTACTACTACTACTACTACTACTACTACTTCTACTACTACTACTACACTACTACAACTACAACACTACTACTATTACTACACTACAACACTACTAATACCACTACTACTATTACTCCACTACAACACCACTACTACTATTACTACTACACTACAACACTATTACTACTACTACTACTACCATTACTACACTACAACACCACTACTACTACTACTACTACTACTACTACTATTACTACTACACTACAACACTACTACTACTACTACTACACTACAACACTACTACTACTATTACTACTACACTACAACACTACTACTACTACTACTACACTACAACACCACTACTACTACTTCTATTACTAAACTACAATACTACTACTACTACTACACAACTACTACACTACAACTACTCCTACGAACTGTATCATAGAGTAGTGTATATATATAGTTTGTCTTTCTACCTGTCTGTCTGACTACCTGTCTACTTCTCTGTATCCCTGTGTCTACCTGTCTGTCTCTCTGTCTACCTGTCTGTTTGTGTGTCTGCCTACAGTGAGGTATCTGTGGAGGTTCCTTTTAAACTGATGAATCCTAAACCTGAACCAGGTAACAATCATCACACTCCTCCTCTCTCCTCTCTCATCTCAGATTATTAATTCTTCTGATGGCAGCAGAGTTCAGACATTCTCAATTCTGTCTAATCCCCCCCCCACACACACAAACACACACACGCACGCACGCAGACACACACACACACACACACACACACACACACACACACACACACACACACACACACACACACACACACACACACACACACACACACACACACACGCACACACACACACACATGCACATGCATACTAGCAATCAACACACATTGAAATATTTAAGTCTTAACTTGATGTCTCCCTTTGTCTACCTGTCTACCTAAATGTCTGTGTCTGTCTGTTTACCTGTCCACCTGCCTGTCCACCTGACTGTCTGTCTGTGTGTCCAGCCAAAGAGAGGTGAGTTTGTTTGATGCAAGGCTGTCATTACTACTATTACATTAGTAGTACGTTATCATAATACAATATCACATTTTACTACGTTATATTAGATTCATAACATTAGTCATACAATTTCATGGCACTACATTTAATTAGTAATAAATTATCCTACTACTTCATTATAATATTCATAAAATGAGTACTACATGACAGAAGTACTATACTATCCTAGAACTACATTATCCTAGTACTACATTACAGTAGTCTGATGGGTCTGACTCCCTGATAAGGAAAGACTAAACAAACGTCCGCCGTCTCTCTACCTGGTGTCTATCTGACTGTCTGTCTCTCTCTCTCTCCCTGTGCATCTCTACCCTCCTGTAACCTCACCTGTCTGTCTCTCTACCTGTGTCTTTCTCTCTACCTGTGTGTCTCTGTACCCGTCTGTGTGCCAGTGAGTCTGCTGATCTGGTGTTTGAGGAGTTTAAAAGGGACTACATGAGGGGAGTGGTCGGGGAAGATGATGAGGATCCCTAGGAGGCCAGAGGATCCAGGAGGCCAGATCACCCCTAGGAGACCAGATCACCACTAAGAACTGGATGACCACTCAGTCTTTAGTATGTTGTTACCATGGTCAGGGTAAACCCTTTATCTCAGCTTGAGGGAGTAGAGGTGAGCCAATCAGAGCGGTGCTATGCAAATGGCTGGTCTAGACCCCAGTAGATGACTGCTGAGTTGTAGATATGAAGTAGACATGCTGTACGGTTCCTACCTCCTCACCAATAAATACTGTTCTATGACTGCACGAAAAATGACTCTTTTCTTTTTGTATTTATGTGTAACCATACTTACACATAAATTACCCCATCCATATGTCATCAAAACATGTATAATTGTATTTATATTTTTTATTATTACATATATCTTCTAAGAGAATCATTACATTTTTCTAGCTTTTTAATTCTTTATTGTTAATCTTTCGTTCAAGGGACATTCAAAAGGATAGACTTTGCCGTAGTTACCAGCAGAAAGAGAATTAAAGAACCAAAACTATTGGTTCTACTGGGAGCTGCCCCGTACAACCAAAGTCTTTCCACTGGTTCTCCTGGGCTGCCTAGTACTACCATAGTCTTTAACTGGTTCGACTGGGAATGGCTCGGTACAACCACAGTCATCTACTGGTGGCTCCCGCACCATCCAGTCAAACATTGTGCAGGTTGAGGGATGAACCCGTGACACTGGGTGTTTCCCTTCGGTAAGACGCCTCATCAGGTGTGGCCCCTGTCTTTGTCATGGACATCCAGTGCTCCATGGGGGGGGGGGTCTGCTGATAACGTCCAGGGAGCATCAGGTAACCCGGCGGTTAGCAGTTAACAATGGACTGGAGCATATCGCCAACTAACTAGAGTAACATATAAACGAGAATCGCTGAAAGTAACTAAAGTAAATATACTACAGAATCCCTGTATCCAACTAGAATAACATATATACCAGAGTATATCTGTAGCTTGGTAATATATATACAAGAGTGTCCATGTAACTGACGACAGGCATATTGGACCAGAGCATATATGTAACTAACTAGAGTAACACATATACCAGAGTATCTCTGTAACTAACTACATGTTTATAGGACCAGAGGAAAAGGAGTAAGAAGGAGTCCTGTTTTTGCGAAGGCTTGGAGAAAGCGTCTTTCTTTAATGCCGTTGCACCGAAAGAAACACACACATGAAAGGAAGCTATACAGATAAAACATGAATCATTAAAGGCTTTGGCCAGCAGAGAAAAAGTTGTAATGAACAGCAGAATATATTCTAGGTTTATCCTCCTCAGACCCACAGGGGGGGGGTCATTTACTCTTTAGGCAGCTACAGGGAGGAGGTGCTCTCGCTCAGCCTCCCAGGGAGCGTTTGCTCCAACGACGGGGTCCGCTGGTGGGGTGACTGGGTTCCCCTGCGGTGTCGCTCGGTCACTCGACGGGGGTGTTCTCCGTTGGCTCAGAGCTGATCGTCGCGTTCGGGCCGGGGCCTCCCGGCAGGGTACCCCACTCGTAGGGGCCCCTCGCCACGGCGACGGGAAACAAGGGCTGCCTGAGCTCAGACATGTAGCAGGAGTCGGGGTGGAGCAGGTAGCCCGAGAAGGTGCTGCTGGTCTCGCTGCTGGCGTACATGCCGTTGGTCAAGTGGTCCCTGACCTGCAGCCACACCCCGTCGCCTTGCACCAGGCTCAGCACCAGCTGGTGGGAGGCGGTGGCCAGCTGGGCGGGGTGGGTGGTCTTCACCTGGGGCACGTAGTTGTGGAACAGGCCCACCTTCAGGATGCGGCTGTACACCGCCAGGGAGTAGCTGAAGACGTAGGTGCCGTTGACGGGGGCGGTGTAGACGCCCTCCAGGGGGTCGTAGTGGCCCTGCCGGTTGTTGAGGACCCGAGTGAAAGCCACCGGGGCGTTGGGAGGGGGGAAGGAGACGGCCAGGCCCATGGCGAAGGAGGACTGGATGGCCGGCATGCAGGGCCCGGGGACCCCCCTCACCCCCATCTCCCCCATCTCCCCCAGGTCTCCCTTGGCCCCTGGCTCCCCCGTCTCGCCCCTGGGGCCGGAGGGGCCGTCCGCCCCCCCCTCCCCCTTCTGCCCGCTCACCCCTGGGGGGCCGGCCGCTCCGTCTTCACAGGAGCAGTCTCCCTGCGGCCCCGCCTCGCCCTGGCTCCCCGGTTCTCCGGGCGCCCCCTGGGGTCCCAGGTCTCCCTGGTCTCCCTTGGGGCCGCTGTCCCCCCCTTTACCCCCGGGGCCCGGCAGCCCTCTAAGCCCGGTGGATCCCGGGAGTCCTGGTCCTCCTGCGGGCCCCTCCACAGGCGCGCAGGTCTCGGGACACACACCGTCGTCTCCTTTGCCCCCCGGCTCCCCAGTCCGTCCCTCCAAGCCGGCCTCCCCCTTGTCACCTGGGGAACGCAGGTCAAGGGTCACGTCTCCATTGTGCCAGGTCAGGGGCCACATCTAGAGGTC
>OLKM01000291.1:187216-224784 GCA_900291075.1 Melanogrammus aeglefinus | reverse complement strand
TCGTTAACGACAAGAAGACGAGGTGCATGAGCACTGCAAACGTACTCATCTAGAGAGAAAGAGAGAGAGAGAAGAGAGCAGAAGGAGACTTTGAGCCGAGAGAGAGAGAGACGAGACGAGCAGAGGGGAACGAGAACGGGAGAGAGAGAGCAGGAGAGAGAGAGAGAGAGAGAGAGACGAGACGAGAGAGAGAGAGAGAGAAGAGAAGAGAGAGAGAGAGAGAGAGAGAGAGAGAGGAGGAGAGGAGAGATGAGAGAGAGAGAGAGAGAGAGAGAGAGAGAGAGAGAGGAGAGAGAGAGAAGAGAGGAGAGAGAGAGAGAGAGAGAGAGAGAGAGGAGAGAGAGAGAGAGAGAGAGAGAGAGAGAGAGAGAGAGAGAGAGAGAGGAGAGAAGAGAGAAACGAGAGCAGAGGGACGAGAGGACAGAGGAGAGGAGAGGGAGAGGAGCGGGGAGAGAGATGAAAGAATTTGATATTGACGAATACTTCATATATGATAAATTAGCTGTCCATAGAGACACACACACACACACACACACACACACACACACACACACACACACACACACACACACACACACACACACACACACACACACACACACACACACACACACACACACACACACACACAGCGCTCCCTCGTGCTCACCCTACCGTGTGTCCGGGTGTCTGGTCTTCAGGTGAGTTGGGGGCCACCTGCGGGTAGAGCATCTTATACCCCCCCCGCCCCGCCCACGCCAGGCCACACCCTGCCCACTGTGTTTGTGTGTGTGTTGAAGGCTCTGAATGTACGGTTTAGGGAGGGTCCGGGGGAGAGTTGACCTAGCAGGCTGGAGGCTGCAGTGAGCATAAAGGTGTGTAAGAGGAGCCTGGGATCTATAGAGCTCTTTATGGGGTCCTCCTGGGACCTGTAATGAGGCCACAGCACATCTCCCTCTCACTAGAGAGAGAGAGAGAGAGAGAGAGAGAGAGAGAGAGAGAGAGAGAGAGAGAGAGAAGTAAAGGACAGAGAAGAGAGAGAGATAGAGAGAGAGAGAGAGAGAGAGAGAGAGAGAGAGAGAGAGAGAGAGAGAGAGAGAGAGAGAGAGAGAGAGGGAGAGAGAAGTTAAAAGTACAACAACCGACAACTAATTGTACAAATATTTGTATTTATAAGAAAAAATTATTACTTCATATAATATACATTGCAATATAGAACATGCAAAACAACAAAACACACAAGTAGCATTTGGTTATTTGAAAGTGCGATCTTATTAATTAGATAAACCAAATACATATTTTTTTTAGTTTACAATAAATTTATAAAATTAGATATAAATAAATACAAATAAAGATAAAATGCCTAAATTAGTAACAAACACGCACGCACGCGCAACGGACGCACACACACACACACACACACACACACACACACACACACACACACACACCACACACACACACACACACACACACACACACACACACACACACACACACACACACACACACACACACACACACACACACACACAGGATGATATGCTAATGGTTGGTTAGAGGCAGGAGCAATACTTGATACCTAGGCTAATCAAGATGAGTAGCTATCACTAAGACGGACGTAATTCAGAATAAAACTTATCTTTTTCCGAATATCTGCCGTTGTAAAGGAACTACTTACGCTAGTATTTGCCTCATAAGCAATACTTCAACATTAAAGCTGATACGTCACCATAATAATTGTATTATTACATATGCATTACATATACCTATGCATATCTTTGTATTGCCTAATGCCAACAATGGTGTCATCTATTATTTCAATTGTAGTTGTGCTTCTCCTGGTGGGAGCAGCGGCCCTGTGAACAGGTGACAGGTGACAGTGGACAGGTGAGTGGCAGATGGGTGAAAGGTGACAGGGTGACAGGTGGACAGGTGAAAGGTGGACAGGTGAAGTGATGCTGCTCCTGAAACGACCAACCTTCGACAGATTTGAAACCTGAGAAATATCTTTATGATGATCTCCCAGGAGTCTCAGGTTGACAAAAAACTGATGACATGGAGATAGAGATTTACAATAAACAGGGTGTGTGTGAGCACGAGGGAGCGCTGTGTGTGTGTGTGTGTGTGTGTGTGTGTGTGTGTGTGTGTGTGTGTGTGTGTGTGTGTGTGTGTGTGTGTGTGTGTGTGTGTGTGTGTGTGTGTGTGTGTGTGTGTGTGTTTGTGTGTGTGTGGAGGGGGGTGGGTGGGGGTCAATGATATATTCAATGAAATAGGTGATTTTCTGACACTATCTTCGTTTTTAGATCCTTTCAGAGTTGAAAAGTGACCCCCGCCGTGCCACAAAGAGCAAGAACTATGGTCCACCACACCTCGTCGCTGACCCGGTTCTCCTGACACCTCCTCTCCCCTCTCCTCAGCAAACACACACACCATCCACTCAGTACGACCAGCGAATCTGACACCACCCTTGTCCTGGAACTCCACCTCAGTATAATAGCCTATTTCTTTGTAATAAGATAGATACATAATTCATCATCTCTTTAAACCGTCCATAGCGACGGCCGGGGATACTTCCATTCAAATGGATATTTTTTCGAGTAGCTGTATTGCCCCTGGGCCGCCACTGGGTGGCGCCCGCCCCCAGTGGGTCCCCTGTAGTGGAGCCCCGGGGGTCTGGTGGCAGGATGGCCGAGGCTGGGGGACCGGAGTCCGCGGCGAGGAGTCTGGAAGAGTCGTCAGACAGCGACCCGGAGCAGGAGCACGGCTCCCCGCAGAAACTGATCCGCAAAGTGTCGACGTCGGGTCAGATCCGAAGCAAGGTAGTCCCGTTATATTTTATTCTCTAGGATGTTCTCGGGTTGTTTTCATTCAGCGGAGCTGGGCCACTTATTCTCCATGTTATCAAACTCCTACAGAACTAGTTTTACTACGGAACACTCCGCTATGCTCCGGTTCTCTGTTGTTCTATACGGTGTGCTAGAGCTGAGAATATACCTTGTTTATAACATAGTATTAACAAACATAGAAACTATGAATCACAGATTGTATCAATGATAGTATCTGATTAGTGCAGATCTAGGTCTTTAACATCTGCGAGACTGAGTCAGACCAGTAGACGTACTGGTTCCCTACTGGACCAAACCCCTTAGAACCATGGCCCGGAGAAAAGATGATGAACTGTGAACAGGTCTGATTGTAAACTGCCCTGTGTACCCGCTAGCTGGCTATGCTACAGGGAGCTGGCAGGTAAGACGGGAGGCCGGGCGGGAGACCTCGGCCTTTCCCATCCCGGTCACCCGGGTCGGCAGCCTCGTGTCCCGGGATGGACTGGTCAGGTCAAGCCGGTGGTGACGCTTCACTTCCATTTGCGTCGAAGCCACACATAACGGTCCGGTTCGGTTTGACTGAGTATACCTGCACTTGGTTAGAAGGGAGAGTTGAACTTTGAGCACACAAGTATTTATTTGAGTAAATGAGTAACACATAATATAGAATTGAATTGTACTCTTTGATCTTTAAAGCAACATTTAAAAAGATAACTTCAGCCAGGGGTAGGGTAGGGGGGCTGTTCTGGCTCCAACACTGACGTGTTCGGATCTGTGACACACAGGAAGCGGTCTGGCCCAAGAACTGATATCACCGACAAAACTATCTGTTATGTTTACTATGTTTATTCTCTAACTATCTACCTACACAGCTTTAGATGTTAACCATACTATCTTTAACTTTCAAGTATCTCTAGTACCAGTATAGAGAGAGAGAGAGAGAGAGAGAGAGAGAGAGAGAGAGAGAGAGAGAGAGAGAGAGAGAGAGAGAGAGAGAGAGAGAGAGAGAGAGAGAGAGAGAGAGAGACCCTTTTAGTACTTCCTTGTAAACAGGAAGTGTCATGTGCGTCCAGGTTTCTATTTCTGAACACCGTGGGACTCTAATGGAATTTAACGGCCGAACAAACACTCAATCTCAACCCTAAAGTACTCACCCTCCCTCACCCCGCCACTCCTTCCTTCCTCTCTCCCCGTCCTCTATCCTCATCTCCTCTCCTCTCCACTCCTTCGGTTCGCCCCTCTGCCCTCCTTCCCTCCCCCCTCTCAATTCCTCTTTTTGTCATCTTCCCTCATCCATTTCATGTCATCTCTCTCCTCCCTCTCTCCTCTCTTTCCCTTCTCTCCCTCTTCTCCTCTCTCTCTCCTCTTCCTCTCTCCTCTCTCTCTTCCTCTCCTCCTCTCTCCCTCTCCTCCTCTCCTCTCTTCCTCTCCTCTCTCCTCTCTCCTCTCTCCCGCTCTTCTCCTCCTCTCCTCTCTCCTCTCTCCTCTCTCCTCTCTCCTCTCTCCTCTCTCCTCTCTCCTCCTCTCCTCTCCTCTCCTCTCCTCTCCTCTCCCCTCCTCCGTGTTAGTTAAGGATAGCGGTTGAGCTCCTTGTACATGTATTCTCTGATGACAGCATCATATTCTGTATCTTGCGCTGCACTTGGTTGCTCAGGGGTGTGTGGTGGACCTGTTTCAGGGTGGTGGAGCAAGGTGGTGGAGGAGAGGAGCTTGGTTAAGGGGAAGTAGAAGGGGAACATCATGCCCAGCTGCTTTCTAATGTAAGGGTCACGCTTCATTGCTCAAAGAAATTACTGAAAAGTTGTGACGTCATCCGTCCAGGATCAGTTCTCCAGATCTGATTCGACTTCGTCATGGACCGTTGACGTATATTTCTCTGATTTGTTCTCAGAATCCAAAAGAAACCAGTTCTCAGAGTCAACATTGCAGACCTTATGAGGTGTTTCCCCTTTTAGGGTGGTGATGGAGGAGGTCTTGGTTCAGGGTTGTGTAACGGAGCTTGGTTCATCATGGAGCGGCCAGGATTAGAGCTGCTGAATGCTGCTATTGTTGCCTGGATCACAAGCGGGTGGTGTGGTTGATGTGTCACCATGGCCCACCAGGTCTCCCTGGTCATGTTTCCGGAGCACCAAGCCACACGTCTCCTCAGAGGAGCATTCGCAGACTAGCCTTGAGCTCAGAATGTTCTCTTAGACTCTTGGCAGGGCCCATGTGAGGTCCTGAAGTCTAGGAGGAGAGAGACCTAGACTCTTATGTTCTATGGTCTAGCGGTTCTCGTGTCCAGGAGGAGAGAGACCTACTCTCAATGTTCTACAGACTAGGTCTAATAACGTCTAGGAGGAGAAATACCTACTCTCTTATGTTCTACAGACTCTAGGTATTCTAGAGGTTAGGGGGAAAGATAGCTTGACTCTATGTTCTGCAGTCTGGGTCTCCTCGAGTCTAAGAGGAGATAGACCTAGACTCTTTGCTATGCAGTGTAGGTCTTCTTGGGTGTAGGAGAAGAGAGAGCTAGACTCGATCTTCTACAGTCTAGGTCTTCCAGGGTCTAGGAGGAGAGAGTTCTAGAGTCTATATTCTACAGCAGGACTAGGGCTTCTCCCTGTTTGCGAGAAAATATGTAAACAGTGTCCTCTTGTGGCGAGATGAGACATGCAGGACGGCTTGGAACAAGTATCTGGAAAGACTAAAATGAGGAGAAAGACCAAAAGGCTAGTCTATATACTATATCTAAATCACCATTATGTATGTATCATATTTAAATCACCATAATGTATGTATTATATCTTAATCACTGTTATGTGTGCATCATATCTTTATCAACATTATTTAAGTATTATATCTTATTTTAACACCATAATGTATGTATTATATCTTAATCACCATAATTTAGGTATTATATTTAATTTCATCACCATAATGTATGTCTCATATCTTGCAACCGCTTGCATATGTTTAATGTTGCGGTTGATGTTAATGGCTGCGTCCCAGAGTGGGGTTAAGCATCTTGGACACGTATAACAACCACATTGTTACCACATTAATACTCAATACTCAATGGTGTTTACAAGCTAAGAAAAAAGTACCACAGAGTTACTGTGAGCCGTAACCACAGGAACTTCAATCCACCCCCCCTTAGTCTAAGCCAAAATGTTTTTATTTGGATTTCAGAGTTTGAAATTGAGCAGAAACAGGGAAAACCTGCACTTTAATCATTTTGACGTATGTATTCTATCCTATTTAACCCATTTTTGTTGTGTTTCTTTGCCAGACTATCCTGAAGGAAGGGCAGCTCATGAAACAGACCACCTCTTTCCAGCGCTGGAAGAGACGTTACTTTAAACTGCGAGGGAGGACGCTGTACTACGCTCAGACCGCCAAGGTAGCAACACAAAGCATATCGCTAACCCAATCTAGCATGTGGTTTTACACTTACACCGCCAAGGTAGCAACACATAGCACCTTTCTTACCTAGCCTAGCATGCAGTTTTACACGGGGTCATTCCTATGTTCCCCGGGTGCAAAGGGTTAGGGTCAGGTTTAGGGTTATGGTTATGGTTAGGGTTAGGGTGAGGGTTAACCCTAAACCTAACCCTATCCATAACCAATCGGAGGAGAGCCATTCTAACCAATCACAGGCGAATCAGAGGCGAAAAAGGCGGTACTTGCCCCTACCATCCTACGAAAAAAAGATTTGCTCACAGGGTCCTATGTTCCCCGGTCACATACAAAGCGGGGAACATAAGACCCGGGGAACATAGGTACGCTCCCGTTTTACACTTAAATTGCCAAGGTAGCAACATATAGCGCCTTGCTAACCTAGCCTATCACTCTGTACACCATTCAGACTGATAACATCGCTTTATCCTAACCCAGCACGTTGTTCTAGACTCAGCTTGCCAAACATAACCACACATGGCACTTTGCTAACCTAGCCTAGCAAGTTGCACTTTGTCAGCCCACCAACGTAGCATCACATAGCATCTTGCTAATCTAGCCTAGCATGCTGTTCTATGCTGAGACTGCCAAGGTATATATATGGTCTGATATAGAATAGAATGAGTGCTAACACACTTTAAGCTAACCTAGCCTATGTAACTTGTGTGACAGACTCCTAGCTAACGTTCTCGACTGATCTCTCCTGGTCTCTCCTGGTCTGTCCTGGTCGCTATGGTCTCACCTGGTCTCTCTTGGTCTCCACTGGTCTTCAGTCTATCATCTTCGACGAGGTGGATCTGACGGATGCAAGCGTAGCTGAATCCAGCACCAAGAACGTCAACAACAGCTTCACGGTGAGCTCCGCCCCCTCTAACAGCCACTGTAAACAACAGCTGGCCTTTTGACCCTGTGTTTGCGTGTGTATGATGGCTCCGTGATCTCAGAATGAATAACGTAGTAACGTCATCGAGGGTCGCCATGTTTATTGTGAATTCTTTAGAGCGCACTCTCATGGAATCCTCCGGTAACACGTGTAGTACTTCCCTGTACGGCTGCATGTATTTGTCTCCACAAACACATTGTTAGAAGGTGAGTATATCTCCGGCTTAAGACTCTTTTCCTGTCTGTCTGTCTAGGTGATAACTCCTTGTAGGAGGGTGAACCTGTGCGCTGACAACAGGAAGGAGATGGAGGAGTGGATGGCAGCCCTGCGCAGCGTCCAAAACCGAGAGCACATGGAGGTCTGTGTCTACCTGTCTCTCTACCACTCTGTCCCTTTACCTGTCTTTTTACCTGTCTGACCCACTACCTGTCTACATGACTACATGTCTGTCTTTCTGCCTTCCTGTCTGCCTGCCTGTCCCTACACCTCTTTCTCTACCTGTGAACCTGCCTGTCTGTCTCTCTACCTGTCCCTCTACTTGTCTGTTTCTCTACCTTTCTGGCACTCTCCCTGTCTCTCTACTTGTCTGTCTCGCTACCTTTTTGTCACTACCTACCAGTCCCTTTACCCAGTACAGCATGGATTATTTCTGTGTGTGTGTGTGTGTGTGTGTGTGTGTGTGTGTGTGTGTGTGTGTGTGTGTGTGTGTGTGTGTGTGTGTGTGTGTGTGTGTGTGTGCGTTTGTGTTGGTTGTTGTGTGTGTGTGTCGCGTCTACCCAGTGCAGCACGCATGGATCATTTCAGTGTGTGTGTGTGACACCAGTCTACCCAGTACAGCATGGATCATTTCAGTGTGTGTGTGTGTGTGTGACCAGTCTACCCAGTACAGCATGGATCATTTCAGTGTGTGTGTGTGTGTGTGTGTGACACCAGTCTACCCAGTGCAGCATGGATCATTTCAGTGTGTGTGTGTGTGTGTGTGTGACCAGTCTACCCAGTACAGCATGGATCATTTCAGTGGGATGCATAACTGGTACGCGTGTTCCCATGCGCGGCCAACCTACTGCAACGTGTGCAGAGAGGCTCTGTCTGGGGTGATGTCCCACGGGCTGTCCTGTGAAGGTAACAGAATGTAGAACGATAAGAATATACCACATATGATAATAATTATAGAATTATTATATCATATATACTGTCTGGGCTCACATCCCAAGGGTTTTGCTTTGAAGGTAATAGAATTTTTATTATATATATGATATTAATATATATATTTATAATATATAATATATATAAATATATCCTGATATATATGGACATGTGAGTCCTGTGAATGTGATATTTAATAATATATCTAATGATATAATTACGTTTATTTAGTCATCTGTTATGTTGAATATACTGCATGATGTTTAGCGTAAAATTGTGTTTGTTTGTGTGCGTGTTTGTGTGTGTGTATGTGTGTGTGTGTGTGTGTGTGTGTGTGTGTGTGTGTGTGTGTGTCTGTGTGTGTGTCTCAGTGTGTAAGTTCAAGGTCCATAAGCGCTGTGCTGTGCGCGCGACCAACAACTGTAAATGGACCACGCTGGCCTCCGTAGGGACGGACATCATAGAGGACGAGGAAGGGGTGAGGGAGAAAATGAGTTAACTAGTTAGTTGGTTAAAGAGCTAACAAGTTAGTTAGGTAGATGTTGAACTTGTTAGTTAACTAGTTAGTGAGGTAACTTTGTATTTTGTTGACTAGCAAGTTAGTTCACTTGTTTGTAAGAGGTAGTTAGTTAGCAGAATATGACGTCAAAGGGCTCCCTGCTGAACTTCCTGTGACGTCACAGGGCTCCCTGCTGAACTTCCTGTTACGTCGCAGGGCTCCCTGCGTTGCTTCCTGTGATGCCATAGGGTTCCCTGTTGAACTTCCTGTGACGTCACAGAGCTCCCTGCGTTGCTTACTGTGATGTCACAGGGCTCCCCGCTGAACTTCCTGTGACGTCATAGGGCTCCCTGCTGAACTTCCTGTGACGTCACAGGGCTCCCCGCTGAACTTCCTGTGACGTCATAGGGCTCCCTGCTGAACTTCCTGTGACGTCACAGGGCTCCTTTTTGAGCTTCATGTGGCTAACCCTGCGGCGCATCCTGTCTCCAGGTGTCCATGCCCCACCAGTGGCTGGAGGGGAACCTTCCGGTCAGCGCCAAATGTTCCGTCTGTGAGAAGACCTGCGGCAGCGTGCTCAGACTGCACGACTGGAAGTGTCTCTGGTGCAAGGCCATGGTAAAGAGGGGGGGGGGCGGTGGTGGGGGGCTCATGGTGAGGGGGGGGGGGATATACACGGTGAGAGGGGGGGGGTGGCTGAGGTTGAGCTATGTTAACACTGTGTCTGTGCGTTTGTGCGTGTGTGTTTGTGCGTGCGTAGGTTCACTCTAGCTGTAAGGAGCAGCTGTCCATCAAGTGTCCGCTGGGTCAGTGTAAGGTGTCCGTTATCCCCCCCACCGCCCTCAACTCCATCGACTCTGATGGTAACTATATACTCTACGACACACTTGTTCACACTACTACAGACTACACACACTACTAAACACTGCTACACACACTATTAGACACTACACACACTGCTATACACTATACCCACTACTAGACACCATAAACACTACAATTTAAAATACACACGGCTATAACTTCTAATGAATTGAAATTAACTACGCTAATGAAGGAAAGATAATTGAGTCCAGGTCATTATAGCAAGCAGGGTGTCCGCGCATCCTTAAAAAGTCTTAAATTCATGTTTCTAAATTGAAGGTCTTAAAAAGTCTTAAATTCGTTACAAATGTCATATGCTGGTCTTAAATACTGTAACTCAAGGTCTTAAATTTGTCGGGGCAGGACTGTATATGGACTGTATATTTTTTTATTTTTCTCGAGGGACTTTTCAGGAAGGACATGTAGAGAGGCTTCTTTCTTGCTAGCTGCATATATAAACGATTATCCGCGTGCTTGTTAGCTAGTCTGCGACAATGGGTAGGTGCAAATTCAAGAACAGTTGGCTGGAAGACGCCCGTTTCCAAAGTTGGCTCGTCTGTTGCCAACCCCCACCATCGCGTGTTTTAGGTCTTAAATTTCATTCAAGGTGGTATTAAAAAGGTCTTTAAAAGTCTTAAATTTGACTTGCTGAAACCTGCAGATACCCTGGCAAGGCTCAGCCATAATGACGAATTAATACGCAATGGATCAATTAAAATGACCCAGTACTTTGCTTATAGATGTTCCATGTAGATTTATTAGATTCCTTTTTATTCCACCTCTCTGATGAGTGAGGAACCTAAATGCACCCCTTAACGTGTTCAGGGTTCTGGAAGGCGTCCTGCCCCCCCTCCTGCACCTCCCCCCTGCTGGTGTGTGTGAACTCTAAGAGCGGAGACAACCAGGGGGTCAAGTTCCTCCGGCGCTTCAAACAGCTGCTCAACCCGGCACAGGTGTTCGACCTGATGAACGGAGGACCGCACCTAGGGTACCAGTCTGCCTGCACGCACGTCTGTCTGCATGTCTGTCTGTCTGTCTGTCTGTCTATCTGTCTGAATGTCTTTCTGTCTCTCTGTATGTCTGTCTGTCTGTCTGTGACGTGTCTCTCCGACTGTTTGTCTGCATGCATGTCTGTCTGTCTGCATGTCTGTCTGTCTGTCTGCATGTCTGCATGTCTGTCTGTCTGTCTGTCTGTCTATCTGTCTGAATGTCTTTCTGTCTCTTTGTATGCCTGTCTGTCTTGTCTGTGACGTATCCCTCCGACAGTCTGTCTGCATGCATGTCTGTCTGTCAGCCCCTCTGCCTGTCTGTTTGTCTGACTGCCTGTCTCTCTCCTCAGGCTGCGGTTGTTCCAGAGGTTTGATACCTTCCGTATCCTTGTGTGTGGGGGGGACGGCAGTGTAGGCTGGGTCCTCTCAGAGATAGACACACTGTCTCTACACACACAGGTAACACACACACACACACACACACACACACACACACACACACACACACACACACACACACACACACACACACACACACACACACACACACACACACACACACACCTGTGCCAGTTAGGTGTCCTCCCCTGGGTATGTGTTAATGTTTTCGTTTGTGCGCGTGATTGTGGGTGTATGTGTATCTGCTTGTGTGTGTCTGTATGATTGTGGGTGCGTGCGTGTGTGTGTAGTGCCAGCTGGGGGTCCTGCCCCTGGGCACGGGGAACGACCTGGCCCGGGTGCTGGGCTGGGGGGCGGCCTGCGACGACGACGCCCAGCTGCCCCAGATCCTGGAGAAACTGGAGAGGGCCAGCACAAAGATGCTAGACAGGTGGGCTGTGAGACAGGTCACTGCACGCTGGACAGGTGGGCTGTGAGACAGGTCACTGTACGCGGGATAGGTGGGCTGTGAGACAGGTCACTTTACGCTGGACAGGTGGGTTGTTAGACAGGTAACTGTACGCTGAACAGGTGGGTTGTTAGACAGGTTACTGTACAATCGACAAGTGAGCAGTTAGACAGGTCACTGTACGGGTACGCTGGACACGTGGGTTGTGACTCTGTGAGACAGGTAATTGTACGCTAGACAGGTGGGCCGTGAGACAGGTCACTGTATGCTGGATAGGTGGGCTGTTAGACAGGTGGGCTGTTAGACAGGTACCTGTACGCTGGATTCCTGGGCTGTTAGAAAGGTATTATAATGTGACACAGGTAATATGAGGCAGAGGATAACGGTCTTTATCTATTACAGATGGAGTATTATGGTCTATGAGACCAAGTTTCCACGGCAACACTCCTCCTCTACCATCACTGACGACTACAGCGACACAGAGGTAACAGGAAGTACCTGTCTTTTCCCCTCCCTGTCTGTCTGCTCCGGGGGCCTGTCTTTGTGCTCCGGGTACCGGTCTGTCTGACTCCCTGTTTGTCTACCTTGGTACCTAGTTTTCCTGTCTGTCTGCTCCAGGAACCTTTCTGTCTGACTCCCTGTCTGTCTCCTCCCTGTCTGTCTGCGCCAGGTACTTGTCTATCTGATTGACTACCGGCCTTTCTGACTGCCTCTCTGTCTGCACCATGTTCCGGACTTTCTGATCCAGTTACCTGTCTGTCTGACACCCTGTCTGTCTGACTCCCTGTCTGTCTGACAGCCTGTCTGCTTGATCCAGGTACCTGCCTGGCTGACTACCTATGTGTCTGTCTGATCCAGGTACCTGTCTTGCTGACTTCCTGTCTATCTGACTGCCTGTCTGTCTGACTACCTGTCTATCTGCTCCAGGTGCAGCAGATCCTGACCTATGAAGACTCGGTAGCTGCTCACCTGTCCAAGATCCTGACATCAGACCAGCACTCTGTCGTCATCTCCTCCGCCAAGTAGGTTACCCGTCTGCCTGTCTGCTGGTCAACCATTCAATGTACCTGTATATCTGCCTGTTTTACCGCTGATATATGTGTGTTTCATATATGTTGATGTACCATGTACCTTCATATGTGATCTATATGTGGTTCTCAGAGTTCTGTGTGAGACAGTGAAGGACTTTGTGGCTCGTGTTGGGAAGGCCTACGAGAAGAACACAGAGAGATCTGAAGAGTCCGATGCCATGGCCAAGAAGGTTCCACCTCATACATAATATACATCTATACACTATATCATTCTAATCAAGACCTTCTCTAGGAATGGTGTGGCTTCAATGAAAGATGATCTAAATGTTCTGATGGTTGTGTTCTAAGGTGTTAGGTTCTAATGGTTCTGGGGGTTGTGTTCTACAGTGGGGGGTTCTAATGGTTCTGGGGGTTGTGTTCTACAGTGGGGGGTTCTAATGGTTCTGGGGGTTGTGTTCTACAGTGTTCGGTTCTAATGGTTCTGGGGGTTGTGTTTCTACAGTGGGGGGTTCTAATGGTTTCTGGGTTGTGTTCTACAGTGTTCGGTTCTAATGTTCTGGGGGTTGTGTTCTCACAGTGGGGGTTCTAATGGTTCTGGGGTTATGTTCTACAGTGGGGTTTCTAATGGGTTCTGGGGTTATGTTCAAAATGGGGGGTTCTAATGGTTCTGGGGTTGTGTTCTACAGTGGGGTTCTAATGGTTCTGGGGGTTGTGTTCTACAGGGGGGTTCTAATGATTTCTGGGGGTTGTGTTCTACAGTGGGGGGTTCTAATGGTTCTGGGGGTTGTGTTCTACAGTGGGGGGTTCTAATGGTTCTGGGGGTTGTGTTCTACAGTGTTCGGTTCTAATGGTTCTGGGGGTTGTGTTCTACAGTGTTCGGTTCTAATGGTTCTGGGGGTTGTGTTCTACAGTGGGGGGTTCTAATGGTTCTGGGGGTTGTGTTCTACAGTGGGGGGTTCTCTATGGTTCCGGGGGTTGTGTTCTACAGTGTTCGGTTCTAATGGTTCTGGGGGTTGTGTTTTACAGTGTTCGGTTCCTAATGGTTTCTGGGGTTGTTTCCTACAGTGGGGTTCTAATGGTTCTGGGGGTTGTGTTCTACAGTGGGGGTTCTAATGGTTCCGGGGGTTGTGTTCTACAGTGTTTTGGTTCTAATAGTTCTGGGTTGGTGTTCTACAGTGTTTGGTTCTAATGGTTCTGGGGGTTGTGTTCTACAGTGGGGGGTTCTAATGGTTCTGGGGGTTGTGTTCTACAGTGGGGGGTTCTAATGGTTCTGGGGGTTGTGTTCTACAGTGCGGGGTTCTGAAGGAGAAGCTGGACTCTCTCCTGAAGACGCTGAACGAAGAGTCCCAGGCTTCCAGTGTGGTCCCCGTCGCTCCTCCCCCTCCTCCACCCCCCCCCACCATCGCAGAGGAGCAGGAGGAGGAGGAGGAGGGGGTGCTCCACCCCCCCCGGCCCACCCCTCCTCCCCCTGCCTGCTCCCCTCGATGTAGCTCCGCCCCCCCGGCAGCCATCTTTAAACCCAGAGAACAGCTGATGCTCCGAGCCAACAGCCTGAAGAAAGCCATCAGACAGATTATAGAGCACACGGAGAGAGGTGAGACAGGTTATAGAGCACACGGGGAGAGGTGAGATGGGTTATAGAGCACACGGAGAGAGGTGAGACGGGTGGACAGGTTATAGAGCACACTGAGAGAGGTGAGACAGGTAGACAGGTTATAGAGCACACTGAGAGAGGTGAGACGGGTAGACAGATTAAAGCTCACACGGATAGAGGTGAGACGGGTAGACAGATTAAAGAGCACACGGATAGAGGTGAGACGGATAGACAGATTAAATAGCACACGGTGGGAGGGGAGACGGGTAGACAGATTAAAGAGCATATGGAGAGAGGTGAGACAGGTAGTCGGGTTAGAGCAGGCAGAAAGGTGAGAAGGGTAGACAGTTTATAGAGCATACGGAGAGAGGTGAGGAGTTTGACCGATTCTAGGGCACAAAGAGAGAGCCGAGACGGGTTGACAGATTATACAGCACACAGAAAGAAGTGAGACAGGTCATAGAGGACGCTAAGAGAAATGAGACAGGTCACTGAGAACAACGAGAGAGGTGAGACAGGTTATAGAACACAAAAAGAGACGGTGAGACAGGTTGTGAAGTGCAAAGAGAGAGGTGAGAAGGTTAAAATGGTTGTGGTGTGTTTGTGTGTGTGTGTGTGTGTGTGTGTGTGTGTGTGTGTGTGTGTGTGTGTGTGTGTGTGTGTGTGTGTGTGTGTGTGTGTGTGTGTGTGTGTGTGTGTGTGTGTGTGTGTGTGTAGCGGTGGATGAGCAGAACGCTCAGACCCAGGAGGTGTTTTCTCTGGGCGGAGCTCCGGATGAGGAAGAGGAGGAGGAGGTGGAGGAAGACAGAGTGTCTCTCCAGGCGCATCACAACAGTTCTGCTTACCCCCACAGTCGCACAGGTCAGGACACACACGCAATGCTAGCATCACGGAAGGTCTTTTTATGGTCCCACGTTCCCGCAGCGCAATGACCACGCAGACGCATCGATCGCAGTCGTGAACGTTCATGGTTCTGCGACGGGTTTTAGTGAGCGGACCAATCGCAGCCCTTGCTGCTGCTTCGCCTCGACAGATGGTTCCGATCTTTGGGAGGCGCAGGTCCGGCCCTTGCGGTGGACGCAAGGGGTCCGTAACCCCCTTGCGTTGCGTGAACGTGGAACAATAAAGAGCCTTTAACACTCGTTGCACTGCTAATACCTTGAGCATTGCTGCTTTCCAAGCATCGGTATCAACAACCCTAGTATCGATTTTGCCGCTAGCATTCTTAAAACTGTTAATATTGTAATAAAACTGTTAATAACTGTTTAACTGTTAACAATGCCTAGTAATGCTAGGCATTGTTAACACTTAGCATTACTCACACTGCTAGAATTAATAACACCTAGCATTACTCACACTGTTAGCATTGATAAAACAGCTAGTGCTGACAGTGCCAAGATGAGCACATTCTGCTTATATATGGCTATGGAACATATATAAATGATAGCATTCTTACAGTTGACCATTTACTGCCATGCCTCTACATGTCTAATTTAATTCTGCCTGTCTGTCTACATGTCTGTCTGTCTCCTCAGTCAGCAAAACCCCCTGTGAGAAGCTCATAATGAAGGGCGCGCTCTGTCTGGGCAGCTCTGCATCCCTTCCTGCCCAGACAGTAAGCAGGGACCATATGCTTAACACAAAGATCCTGTACCCAAGTAAGAGTGTGGCCTTCAGAACCAAATGTTATGATAATGATGATGATTATGAGGACAATGATGAGGGCGCCAATAATGCTAATGATGATGATGAAGATTAGGATAATAACGATGATGTTGACGATAACGTGGATGACGACGACAATGATGTGTCCGTGCAGGTCTGAGAGCGGGCGTGTCCGGCTCTCTCTCCAGCAGCTCTGTCATAAGTCGTCTGCTGGTAAACGCTGACCCTTTCAGCTGTCACCATGACAACATGTAAGTCGTCTGTCTGCCTGCCTAGCTGTCTGTCTGTCTGTCACTCATGTGGATATGTATTCACATCAATTCACAGAGGATTTGATATTTGCGTTGTACATTTTTCCAGTTGTGTATTTCACACATAGTTCCCGGTATATTACTAGGACCATCTGTCAGGAAGCGCTTGGGATTTTCACTATGCACGGCATGCAGCTAGGTTCTGGGAAATTCCCCGCCTTGCACCATTACACACATGGCATAGCAATGCCGGAATAGGTGGGCCAAGAGAGCAGCCCAGCAGATGGCAGTAATGTAAAGCCGCGGACTGAGAAGAGACCCCTCATTTCAAACCTGTCCCGAGGAGCTTGTTTGCCAACAAAATAAGGTGTAATGATATGTTATCATATCACCTGTAAAGCTTTGGCACGTTTAGATGAAACAGTTGCAGGATTCAAAAAGGGGTCCTCAGTGGAGTCCTGTGATTGGTTCGTCTGCTCCACTTGAACGTGTCTTACCTCCGACAGACGTCAGACAGACGTGAGCCTTTGCGTGCCTCTCCCGGCAATGTCACTGCTTTCATTCGCATCACAGTCGTACAGGCAGTGGTCCTGAAATGCCCCTAGGTCTTGAGTAGGCAAATTGCAGCCCCAGATATTTCGGAATATTGATCCCTGTTCCCTTCCCCCGCATGACCCCATGCAGGAAATCTGTGTCAAACTGACTAACTAGGGTTTTTTCATGGACAAACTAACTAGGTGTGTTCAGGCCCTAACTAACTAGGTGTGTTTTCAGGGGCTAACTAACTAGGAGTGTTTTTCATGGACTAACGTACTAGGTGTGTTTTTAGGGACTGCTATACAGAGAAGTGTGTGATGAACAACTACTTTGGCATCGGCCTTGACGCTAAAATCTCTCTGGACTTTAACAACAAGAGAGACGAACACCCGGAGAAATGCAGGTAAGAAGCTAACTAGCTTGCATGCTAAGAGCGCTAGGGCTAGCACACACGCAATGTTTACAATGTGTGTGTGTGTGTGTGTGTGTGTGTGTGTGTGTGTGTGTGTGTGTGTGTGTGTGTGTGTGTGTGTGTGTGTGTGTGTGTGTGTGTGTGTGTGTGTGTGTGTGTGTGTGTGTGTGTGTGTGTGTGTGTGTGTGTTTGTTTGTAGGAGTCGCACTAAGAACATGATGTGGTACGGAGTCTTGGGGACCAAGGAGCTTCTCCACCGAACCTACAAGAACCTGGAGCAGAGAGTACTTCTAGAGGTACTAGAACTAGAACTTATACTAGTAATATATACACACAAACCTGGAACAGCGAGTACTTCTAGAGGTACGAGTACTAGAACTTATACTACTTATACTAGAACTTGTACTATATACACACAAACCTGGAGTGGCGAGAACCAATAGAGTTCATACTTCTACTACTACTGCTACTTCTTCTACTTCTACTAGTAGTACTACTTCTAATAATACTCAACTATATACAAACACTTGGGGTTACACTCTGGGGTTACAGAAAGGCTAGTGCAACGATACTCCAGGAGCTCTCCAGTCTTCTGCTTGTTAACTGTGTGTGTGTGTGTGTGTGTGTGTGTGTGTGTGTGTGTGTGTGTGTGTGTGTGTGTGTGTGTGTGTGTGTGTGTGTGTGTGTGTGTGTGTGTGTGTGTGTGTGTGTGTGTGTGTGTGTGTGTGTGTGTGCAGTGTGACAGCAGGCCCATCCCTCTCCCCAGCCTGCAGGGCATTGCGGTCCTCAACATCCCATCTTACGCTGGAGGGACCAACTTCTGGGGAGGAACCAAGGAGGACGACGTAAGACCCGTCTGTCTGACTGGCTGCCACACTGACCTGTCTTTCTGACACACTGACCTGTCTTTCTGTGACCTGTCTGACTGAACTGTATGTCTGAATGTCTGTCTGACCTGTCCGACTGACCTGTCTGTCCCACTGACCTGTCTGTCTGAAGTACCTGTCTCACTGACCTGTCATCCTGTCCTGAAAATCGGTACTATTTTATTCTAATAATTGTACCATATATTTTATTCTGTCTCTGTCTACTCGTCTGCATACACCAGTCTCTACCTGTGTGTCTGTTTGCCTGTCTGACCCTCCCTGTCTCTACCTGTCTGTCCACCTGTCTGTCTCCCCAGACGTTCTCCGCTCCGTCGTTTGATGATAAGATCCTGGAGGTGGTGGCCGTGTTCGGGAGCATGCAGATGGCCGTGTCGCGGGTCATCAACCTGCAGCACCACCGCATAGCTCAGGTTACTACACTATAGAGTCTATATATTTATCTCAACATTATATACTGTAGATATATACAGTGTATTAACCTGCTATGTCTAACAAGAAGGACGACTTGAACCTTTGATAGATATACATTTGGTTGACTCCGCCTGTCTCTCCCTCTACCTGTCTCAGTGTCGTCAGGTGAAGATCACCATCCTAGGAGACGAGTGCGTACCTGTGCAGGTGGATGGGGAGGCGTGGCTTCAGCCTCCGGGCTTCATCAGGATCGTCCACAAGAACCGCACCCAGACCCTCACCAGAGACAGGGTGAGTACATACCCCCCCAGACCCTCACCCCTCCTCCACCCAGACCCTCACCCCTCCTCCACCCAGACCCTCAACCCTCCTCCACCCAGACCCTCACCCCTCCTCCACCCAGATCCTCACCCCTCCTCCTACCAGACCCTCACCCCTCCTACCCCCAGACCCTCACCCCTCCTCCACCCAGACCCTCACCCCTCCTCCACCCAGACCCTCACCCCTCTTCCATAATAATAAATAAAATAAAATAAAATAAAATAAATAAAATCGACTTCCTCTGCTCACTTTAGTTGTGTGGAGCGACATCACAATGTGTGATTGTATGGATATAAAATGTGTATTTATGTGTTAGAGATGTAATAATGTGTGTATATCTATCGTTTGCGTGTGTGTCTCAGGCATTTGAAAGTACTTTGAAGTCTTGGGAGGATAAACAGCGGTGTGAGTTCAGAGCCCCTGCCCCCCCCCTCTCCCCCCCACAACCCGTCACCCCTCCTCCCCCACTCTCCCCCCACCCTGAGGTGCTCTCTGACGAGCAGCTCGCTCACATCAGCCAGTTTGGACAGGCTGCCGGAGCGCTAATTCACAGGTAGAAACACACTCTTCATGCTAAAGCTAATCCACAGGTAGAAACACACTCTTCATGCTAAAGCTAATCCCTACGTAGAAACACAGTCTTTATGCTAATGCTAATCCACAACATGTTAACAAAATTCGAACGCTACTACAAATATAGCAATGCAGTCTGCATGCTTATACCAACAATGCTACACTTTTAGAAACAAACTCTTAATGCTGCTCAAGCTAATCACCAGGTAGAAACATCACCAGGTGATACCTGTGAAACACCCACATTTCCTGGTTTTCAACATTCCCATGCCCAATGGTCCCAGTTATCACATTTGACGTATGTGTTTGTTTTAGCATCCGGGAGATAGCCCAGTTCCACCACGTCATGGAGCAGGAGCTCGCCCACGCGGTCAACGCAAGTGCTAAGACCATGGACATCGTCTACGCCAACAAGAGCTCATCGGTACCGAACCCAGTTCATTTATATGAATATATATATATATATTATATATATAGATAGATAGATAGATGCCGGTACTATCCTGTAGATAGAAGTGTCCTCATCGCTTTCTACCTGTCTGTGTGTCTACCTGTCTGTGTATCTACCCGTCTGTGTGTCCAGACGCTGAGCTGTGGAGCCGTCCTCCAGATGGTCAGCAATGTGAAGGCTCTGCACAGTGAGACAGAACTCCTCCTGTCTGGAAACATGTCCATGGTACGAATATAATGCTATTAGTCCATGGTACGAATATAATGCTGTATATAGTCCATGGTACGAATATAATGCTGTATATAGTCCATGGTACGAATATAAAACGATCTATAGTCCATGGTTATCATAAATATAATACTATATATAGTCCTTGGTATATCATAGATATAACACTATATATAGTCCTTGGTATATCATAAATATAATACTATATATAGTTCATGGTATATCATAAATATAATACTATATATAGTCCATGGTATATCATAAATATAATACTATATATAGTCCATGGTATATCATAAATATAATACTATATATAGTCCACGGTATATCATAAATATAATACTATATATAGTCCATGGTATATCATAAACATAATACTATATATAGTCCATGGTATATCATAAATATAATACTATATATAGTCCATGGTATATCATAAATATAATACTATATATAGTCCATGGTATGTATATAAAACGATATGTAGTCCATGGTTTATCATATAAATATAATCCTGGTTCTGTCTGCTGGTACTAGTGGTTGATATATTGGGGTTCTAGTGGGGATTCTAGTTGTGTTTCTAGTTAGGTCCTAGTAATAGTTCTAGTGGTTCTAGTGCTTGTTCTAGTGGTGGTTCTAATGAGGTTCTAGTGTTTGTTCTAGTGCTTGTTCTATTGATGGTTTTAATGAAGTTCTAGTGCTTGTTCTAGTGGTGGTTCTAATGAGGTTCTAGTGCTTGTTGTAGTGCTTGTTCTATTGATGGTTTTAATGAGGTTCTAGTGCTTGTTCTAGTGGTGGTTCTGATGCTTGTTCTAGTGGTGGTTCTAGTGCTTGTTCTAGTGGTGGTTCTAGTGCTTGTTCTAGTGGTGGTTCTAGTGCTGGTTCTAGTGGTGGTTCTAGTGCTTGTTCTAGTGGTGGTTCTAGAGCTGGTTCTAGTGCTTGTTCTAGTGATGGTTTTAGTGCTTGTTCTAGAGCTGGTTCTAGTGGTGGTTCTAGTGCTGGTTCTACTGCTTGCTCTAGGGGTGGTTCTAGTGCTTGTTCTAGTGCTTGTTCTAGTGCTTGTTCTAGTGATGGTTCTAGTGATGGTTCTAGTGCTTGTTCTAGAGCTGGTTCTAGTGGTGGTTCTAGTGCTGGTTCTACTGCATGCTCTAGGGGTGGTTCTAGTGCTTGTTCTAGTGGTGGTTCTAGTGCTTGTTCTAGTGGTGGTTCTAGTGCTTGTTCTAGTGGTGGTTCTAACACATCTGTGTTCCCCGTACAGCAGTTGGAGCAGCATCAGGCGGACCAGCTGAACGCTGCTCTGGGTTCTGTTGGGCTGCAGCTCCGCCGTCTGTCTGACATCGCCTGGCTGGCCCCCCTCATAGAACCTTCAGAACACGAGGTAAAGACTAGAACCTTTAGAACACCAAGTTAACACTAGAACCTTCAGAACACGAGGTAAAGACTGGGACCATTAGAACACACACTATTACACTAATAACTAGAACCTTCAGAACACAAAGTTAACACTAGAACCTTCAAAACACGAGGGAAAGACTGGAACCATTAGAACACAAAGTTAACACTAGAACCTTCAGAACAAGAGGTAAAGACTGGAACCTTGAGAACACAAGGCTAGGACTAGAACCTTCAGAACACAAGGCTTGGACTAGAACCTTGAGAACACAAGGTTAGGACTACTAGAATCTTCAGAACATGAGGTAATAACTAAAACATTTGTTACACAAGGTCATATAATGATAGGCAGAATTTGTGCGTGTGTGTGTGTGTGTGTGTGTGTGTGTGTGTGTGTGTGTGTGTGTGTGTGTGTGTGTGTGTGTGTGTGTATGTGTGTGTGTGTGTGTGTGTGTCTGTGTGTGTGTGTGTGTCTGTGTCTGTGTGTGTGTAGGAGGTTCTCGCTGGTTTCTCAGGCAGGAGGTCTTTGGGTTCTAAGTTCCGTCTCGTCCCAAAGTTCAAGAAGGAGAAGTACAACAAGAACCGAGAGGCCTGCACGTCTCTCTCTCTCTCATTACCAGGTATAGTCTCTCTATCCCCCTACGACACCCTACACCTGTAGTAGAGACTTAAATATATATAATTATATAACAGCTTTGAAAGATGTGCGTCTGTGGTGACGTCACTTGGCCTGATCGTAACTCAACAATCACTTACGGTGTTTCCTGTCTGTTTTTTCCTTTCTGCTCCACCTCCTGTGTCTGTTTGGTGACTTCCTTTGGCGGTGTGTGGGGACTTCCTGTGTGTGTGTGTGTGTGTCGTGACTTCCTGTGTGGTTGGTTGGGACTTCCTGTGTGTCTGTTGGGACTTCCTGTGCGTCTGTTGGGACTTCCTGTGTGTCTGTTGGGACTTCCTGTGTGTGTGTGTGGGGACTTCCTGTGCTGGTTGGTGGTGACTTCCTGCTGTCCCAGTGGAGCGGTGGGGAACCCTGGAGGTGGGGGCGTGGCTGGAGAGGCTCTGCCTGCAGGAGTATAAAGAGATCTTCATCAGACACGACGTCCAAGGAGCAGAACTCCTCCTGCTGGAGAGGAGAGACCTAAAGGTAGAGAGGTGGAGGAGGATTGAATTGAAATGTTTATTTGATCCACAATCAGCTCTCTCATACACAGACGAGTGCTGTTCTTCCTGAGGTCCAAAATTCCAAATTGCATATCCCATTTTACATACAATCATGCAATCACACAGCATACAACACAAACAAAACATTCAACAAAAAGAGGAAATGAAAATCATTACTTGATTTAAGTTGGTTAATATTATTCTGAGAAAGAAAAAAAAATCATTTCCCAGTCCACCTTGTATCAACAAATACAATTTCAATTTGACTTTAAAGGCCATCTTACTTGTTTCATTTACCAAAAAACGTGGTAGAGAATTCCAAGCTACCATTGCTCCGTAGTGCCGTGTTGTCTGTCCGGCCCCTGTTTTATAAACAGGCAGTGGAAATCTCCTCTCAGATGACTGACGTGTAGATTAATTGTGCATATCACAACAAAACATCAAGCTATTAAACAGGCTTACAGGACTCTTTGCTGTTATTATATTTCTTAAAAAGCTGACTAGAGAGTAGTGTAACCTATGTTTAACTGGTAGCCAGTTCAACTTATTCAGCATCTCACACACTCTAGTTCTGTATGAGCAGTTGAGCACTGTACGAGCAGCTTTGTTTTGAGCTACCTGTAGCTTATTACGATTGTTTTCTGATGTGTTGGACCATATGACGAGATAGGACTAAAGCTTGCATTAATTGTTTAATTAGGCATCCTGGTCATTTGTCTGTCCATCTGCACACCAAGTAGCCTAACTTCGGTGACCTGTTTGATTTCTTTATCCTCGAGTTTTACATGCAGTGTCGGCTCTACTCTCCCTCCCCGTTTAGAGCGTGATACTATGCATTCAGTTTTTTTATGTTAAGCACCATTTTATTTACGTTAACCCATTTCCTTATCAGCACTAGCTCTTCATTTAGAATTCTGAATAAATGGTTGAGTCGTCTGCGTACATAGCAAAGGATGCATTGGAGGAAAGAGTTTTTTTTTTTTTATCTTAGGCTCATCTCCACGACAACCGTGTCAGCACATCCTGGCAGCAATTTTGGGTGTATCAAGATACCAGGATGGTTCACTAACTCTACGTGTGTGTGTGTGTGTGTGTGTGTGTGTGTGTGTGTGTGTGTGTGTGTGTGTGTGTGTGTGTGTGTGTGTGTGTGTGTGTGTGTGTGTGTGTGTGTGTGTGTGTGTGTGTGCGTGCGCCTGTAGGATCTGGGGGTGACTAAGGTGGGTCACATGAAGCGGATCCTGCAGGGCATCAGAGAGTTGACCCGGAGCAGCACCGATGTCTAGGACCCCCCCCCCAGGTGAGACTCAGACCCCCCAGGTACAGCTCAGAGCCCCCCAGGTAGACCTCAGACCCCCAGGTAGACCTCAGACCCCCAGGTAGGGCTCAAACCCCCCAGGTACAGCTCAGAGCCCCCCAGGTAGACCTCAGACCCCCCAGGTAGACCTCAGACCCCCAGGTAGAGCTCAAACCCCCCAGGTAGACCTCAGACCCCCCAGGTAGTCCAGGTACAGGATGTGGATGGATTGAGATGTCAAACATGGCAATATTGTTGATATGAAGTAAAGTTTTGACCCTTGACCTGTCCAGGTTCACCTCCCCCCTCTTCTGCTGCTGCCGGTGCCCCCCCCTGACCTCTGACCTGTGAACAAGCTCCGCTCCACACCGGAACCCCGACGGGACCAATCACATGATCCGCTAGTGCCTTCTTCTCACACGTCCTGACCAACCAGCATGCAGGGTCGGGACTGAGACGGGCCCACCAGGGGAGTCTTATGGGACTATTATGGGATGGACAGAGTAACCCTTTAATGGCTGGATAGGCAGGAAACAAGAACCCCGGGGTTTTCTACCGAATATTTATTTTCTATATGCTGAGCTTGTGATGTGTTGTCATGGAGACGGAGGTTGAGTTCTGCAACAGCAATAACACCTCTCTCTCTCTACCTCTACCTCTACCTCTCTCTCACTCACTCCCATTCTCACTCGCTCTCTCTTTCCATCTCTCTCCCTCTCTGTCTCTCTCTCTACTTCTCTCTCATTCTTTCAACCTCTCCCTTTTCTACATCCATCTCAACTCAGTCACCAGACCGTTTAGACTTCCAGATCTCTCTTGATTTGAGTTAGGAAAACTAGTTCTAAAAAGACAGTCTAAATAGGTTTTAGAACCAGTCTTCTGCTTGTTGATCACTCCTTTTTATTGGTTACGTCCGCTCCATGCTGTCTCTGTGCTGCTCTGTACATGCGCCCCCTGGTGGAATGTAAATATAACAGAAATATAACAACATGCTGTAATAAAGTTTAATACCGTTAATCTCTATGCTCTCCTGAAGTCTGCTTTGCTGAACGGATTCTGGTGTAACAGCAGTTGTTTTGTGTGTATGTGTCTGTCTGTGTATGTGTGTGTGTGTGTGTGTGTGTCGGGGGGGGGGGGCTCCTGGCCTCGATGCCACCGTCTGGTCAATATTGTTTCTGGTTAAACCAATACATCAGATACTTTATGCCCCAGACTCTCGCTGGTCAACAGCACGTAGAAACAGGTAAGATCTGAAACTGATATTTAACCATTTCATCAAAATCCCATTTGGTACATTTAGTGTAGTATCACATAGTTTTGTTGTTTAGTGTGACATTCCTGTAAAGCTCAGAGCAGAAGAATCAGGTGTCGAGCACAGTTTCACTCAATGACGCGGGACTATTCTATTCTAAATCATTCTGGAGCTAGAGGCTGTGCTGTTACCGTGGTTTAGGGCTGTGTTCTGTGAGTGGTTGCCTTGGTGATAGGCTATGTCTCCATCCACCAGGATGTTGTGGAGGGGGGTCTGGCTTCGGGTGTTCACCCTGACGACGGTCGCAGTGGAAGCCCAAGGTGAAACTCTCACACTGCCTCGTAACTCTGACAACCTCTAGGCGCTATCTCCGGTCTATACCGCTAGTCTATGTATCTAGTCTATCTAGCCTGCATCTCTAGTGTATCTAGCCTGTGTTTATCTTTAGGCTCTAACTCTGGCCTAAATATCTAGTGTCTATCTATCTATATCTAGCCTATATCGCTCTCTCTAAGTCTATATCTAGCCTATTTAGTCTGTATCTCGGGTCTATCCTTCCTGTATACCTCTATCTCTAGTGTCAGTATCTCTAGTCTATCTAGCCTCTATCACTAGTCTATACCACTCTCAAGCCTATATCTCTAGTACCTGTATCTCTCGTCCATCCAGTCTGTATCTCTATCTCTAGTCCATTTAGCCTGTATCTCTATCTCTAGTGTCTGTATCTATAATATGACTATCTCAAGTCTATCTAACCTGTATCTCTAGCTCTAGTCTATTTCTAGTGTTTGTGTTTCTAGTATGGCTGTAACTATATCTCTAGTCAATCTAGCCTTTATTTATATCTCTAGGCTCTATCTCTAGTCTGTATCTCTGTGTATCTCAAATGGTTCTTTTCTCTGTGTATCTCTTACGGTTCTTACCTCTGTGTATCTCTAACGGTTCTGGTCTCAGTGTATCTCTTACGGTTCTTGCCTCTGTGTATCTCTAACGGTTCTTGATTCTGTGTATCTCTAACGGTTCTTACATCTCTTTATCTCTAACGGTTCTTGCCTCTGTGTATCTCCAACGGTTCTTGCCTCTGTGTATCTCCAACGGTTCTGGTCTCAATGTATCTCTAACGGTTCTTGTCTCTGTATCTCTAACGGTTCTTGCCTCTGTGTATCTCTAACGGTTCTGGTCTCAGTGTATCTAACGGTTCTGGTCTCAGTGTATCTCTAACAGTTCTTGCCTCTGTGTATCTAACGGTTCTTGATTCAGTGTATCTCTAACGGTTCTTGCCTCTGTGTATCTCCAACGGTTCTGGTCTCAGTGTATCTCTAACGGTTCTTGATTCTGTGTATCTCCACCGGTTCTTGTCTCTGTGTATCTCCAACGGTTCTGGTCTCAGTGTATCTAACGGTTCTTGACTCTGTGTATCTCCAACGGTCCTCTCCAGTCTTCCTGGACCGGAGTTCTGCAGAGAAGGTTCTGCGCTCCAGGCGTGCAAACAGCTTCCTGCTGGAGGAGCTCCGGCCTGGGAGCCTGGAGAGGGAGTGCTATGAGGAGACCTGCTCTAAGGAGGAGGCCACCGAGATATTCCAGAGCCGCGAGAAGACGGTAGAGCATCCAGAACCTCAGCCCCTGACATTGCACCATAGACCCAGTAGGTCCAGTACTTTCACTGTACCCTAGACCCAGTACTGATACCGTACCCTATCCCCATTATTAATACTACCCTGGAACCAGTACTGATACTACCCTGGAACCAGTACTGATACTACCCTTGAACCAGTACTGACACTATACCCGAGACCCAGTACTGATACTACAGTAGACCCAGCATGATGACTTATCTTTATGTCTAACTGAGCTTCCTGTTTCCCAGATGGAGTTCTGGTATCGATACACTAGTGAGTACAGAAATACATTCTATATCTAGATCTATGTGTACCTGTATTGTCTCTAGATCTCTTACCAATTTTATTTTGTTCTGTACCTGTACATCGTTCTATATGTCTAGACCTGTGTGTATATCTTCTATGTGTTGTAGATCTGAACCTGTGTGGTTCTATATGTCTAGACCTATGTGTGTATATTCTATGTGTTGTAGATCTGAACCTGTGTGGTTCTATATGTCTAGACCTATGTGTGTATCTTCTATGTGTTGTAGATCTGAGCCTGTGTGGTTCTATATGTCTAGACCTGTGTGTATATCTTCTATGTGTTGTAGATCTGAACCTGTGTGGTTCTATATGTCTAGACCTATGTGTGTATATTCTATGTGTTGTAGATCTGAACCCGTGTGGTTCTATATGTCTAGACCTATGTGTGTATCTTCTATGTGTTGTAGATCTGAAGGTGATTCTATATGTTTTAGACCTATGTGTGTATCTTCGTTGTAGATCTGAACCCGTGTCTGAACAACCGCTGTCTGAACGGAGGGATATGCGTGGTGGACGGAGGATACTTCCTCTGCCTCTGTCCACCGCAGTTCCAAGGAGAGTCCTGTGAGACAGGTAGGTGGACAGACAGATGGACAGACAGACACAAATAGAGTTATCATACAGGTAATCGGACAGAAAGACGGACAGAGACAGACAGACAGACAGACAGACAGACAGACAGACAGACAGACAGACAGACAGACAGACAGACAGACAGACAGACAGACAGACAGACAGACAGACAGACAGACAAAAAGAGAATTAACAGATAGGGGATAAGACAGACAGACAGAGGTATTCAGCCAGACCGACAGGTAGACACATACAGGGAGTCGCCATCTAGACGGATAGATAGGTATACACTAGACCATAATAGTATAACAGCCTCATATCCTGTGTTGGTCTGTTTTTAACCGCCCGTCTGTCTGTCTGTCTGTAGAGGTGCAGGACTGTCGCTATAAAAACGGTGGATGTCTCCAGTACTGCAGCGAGCGGATCCAGGACGGGACTCTGGGGGTCCAGTGTGGCTGTGCTGCCGGGTACCAGCTAGACCCAGACGGACAACACTGCTCAAAGACAGGTCTGACCTGGTCTAGCCTGGTCTGACCTGGACCAACCTGGTCCTAACTGGTCTTACCTGGTCTAACCTAGACTAACCTGGACTAACCTGATCTTAACTGGTCTAACCTGGACTAACCTGGACTAACCTGGTCTTAACTGGTCTAACCTGGACTAACCTGGTCTGACCTGGTCTTACCAAGGCTAACCTGGTTTGACCTGGACTAACCTGTACTAACCTGGACACATTGGTCCAACCTGCACTAACCTGGATGTACTTGGACTAAGCAGTCTAACCTAAACTAATTTGTCTAATGTGGAATAGCTAACTTGTTCTCGTTGTGGTTTCAGTCCCCTTCCCGTGTGGAGTGAAGCGGAACCAGCCCTACCACTACAGCAGATCTCTCAATGCTGAGCTGCCCAACCCCTCAGGCAACATCACCACGGAGACCAACATCACCACGGAGACCAACATCACCATGGAGACCAACATCACCATGGAGACAAACATCACCACGGAGACCAACGTTACCACGGAGACCAACGTTGCCACAGAGACCAACGATACCACGGAGACCAACATCACCACGGAGCTCAAGGTTACCGCAGAAACCAGCGTTGCCACGGTGACTAACATCCCCACGGAGACAAATGTTCCCGCGGATACCAACGTTCCCACAGAGACGGGCATTACTGTGAAAACCAATGTTACCATGGAAACCAACATCACCATGGAGATGGACATAACCACCAAGACAAACATTACCGCGGAAAAGGAGATTTCCAAGGAGACCGATGTAACCATGGAGACGGAGGGCACCATCTTGGAATCGAAGCCGGTCGGGGCCTTCAGGGTGTTGGAGGAGGAGAACTGGGCCGCCTACGAGGCAGAGGGGCAGGAGGACACCCTTGATCCGAGGATCATCGGAGGGAACCTGGAGAGACAGGGGGAGAGTCCTTGGCAGGTACTTGTGAGGGCTCACCCTTTTGACTTGCTTCCTTCCACTCAAAGAATCCTCCTTCTGACAGCTACTTCTCACCAGATTGCAGTGTAAGAATTTTGATGTCACCTCAACGTTTTAAATTTTTTTGTGGCGACGGTACTATAACTGAAATTAAATCAATTCAATAGCATGGAAAAAACATTTTATTGCCGCCAAATATTGGCATCCATAACGTCGAAATGCCGGGCACTTTATGAACAGTAAGCAATAATGTTCATCTTTTGAGGAGACTTTCGAGTTCTCACTGTCATCTGGTGTCATACAAGCTGTACCCTCCAATCTCCAATGGAAATGGCGGCTATCGCAAAACAACAAAAATATACAAAAATGTGTGTGCGTGCTTGTGTGTTGGTTTGTGTGTTTGTGTAGGTTCTGCTCCACAGGAAGGATGGGTATGGGTTCTGCGGCGGTACTTTGGTCTCAGATCGCTGGGTCGTGTCTGCAGCTCACTGCTTCGAACAGAGCCCTGACCACGTCACAGTAGGTGAATACCTCTCTGTCTGTCTGACAGCCTGCCTGTATGCCTGTGTGTCTGTCTGCCCTGTCTGTTTGACCATTTGCTCTGTTGGTCTGTCTATCTGTCTGACCACGTGTCTGTCTACCTTCTCCGGCCGCCTGTCTGTCTGCAGGAGATTATGATAAGAAGCGGCTGGACCCAGGGGAGCAAGTAATTAAGGTGGAGAAGGTGTTCCTCCACCCTCACTTCCACTCCTACACCTTCGACAGCGATGTGGCGCTCATCTTTCTGGCCGAGCAGGTGGTGTTGGGGCCCACGGCCCTCCCAGTCTGCCTGCCAACCCCCCAGCTGGCCTCCTACCTGCACAAGGTACTGCTACTGGTCCCACTAGAGCTTCTGGTTATACGGGGTACTGCAAGTGCAACAACTGTCTGCCACTGGTCGGTACAATCACAGTCTGCTACTTGTTCTACTTAGTGGGAGATGTGTTGTTTGCAGGATGACACCTGGGGGGATGTGACGGGCTGGGGGGCCATGCAGTACCTCGGACGCTCCTCTCGATTCCTCCGGAAGGTGGTGGTCCCGCTGGTCAATCGGCAGAAATGCATTGATTCTACAGAACAGGTGAGATGCCTCCTGGTTCTCCTCTTTCGTCCCTGCATCATTCTGTCTCTCCTCTAGCATCCCTCCATCATTCTGTCTCTCTATCATCCCTCCATCATTCTGCCTTTCCTCGACCATCTCTCCATCTGTCATGACAGATGGATGGATGGTAGGTAACAGACGAATGTCAGGGAGAAGGAGGTTCTAAAGCAGTGCTAAAGGGTTCTGATGGGGTTTACTCGTGGTTCTGTGGTCTGCAGGTGATCACAGACAACATGTTCTGCGCTGGGTACCTGGAGGCCGCCCAGGACGCCTGCAGCGGGGACAGCGGCGGGCCCCTGGTGGTGCACTACCGTGGCACCACCTTCCTGCTGGGCGTGGTCAGCTGGGGGGAGAAGTGTGCTGACAAGGGGAAGTACGGCGTGTACACACGCCTCGCCAACTTCCTGTCGTGGATCAACGAAACCATGGACCGGCACGAGAGGAACCAGACCCTGAGCCGAGGAACCGGGCCCAGAACCTGACCGCCGTGGCCCAGGTGGTCTAGTAAGGACTAAGCACACTGTTCTCCCCACAACTCGACATAAGTGACAACAGTTACTTATACAAATGATTTGAATAAAAGTATGTTACAAACTCTTCATACAAGTCTTGACAGGACTTCTTACATGTCTGCAGAAGTTTAAACTTGCTCTATTTTTTTAACGACATTTAAATAATGACAGAGACCGGGATTTTTATCTCCAAATGTTTTTACTTTCGGTACAAAAATGTTTATAGAACCAATTAATTGTCTCAGTTTAATATCCAAGTAGGCTTAACAACATCTAGTGTCTTCAAAACAAACCTCAATGTGAACAGCACCTGGTACAGTAGCTGCTAGCTTATTTAGCTGCCACATAGTTTAGCTTTTGGACATTATGACTCTTCAGAGAACTAAAGATCTATTTTCTCATCCTTCTTTCTCCCTCATCTATGACATACGATTTAAAGCTAGCCTTTACTAAAGTATAAAAGAACCTAAGCTATTACAGAAAGCTAGCCTATTTAACAATATGTAAAGCTAAGCTACTATATGAAGCTAGCCTATATTACAGTATAAAAAACGAAGCTTTTAAATGATGCTAACCTATTAAATGGAGCTATAGGACACTACTATACTGCAGTAATGCTGTAAAGTGGTTCATTATGAGGTAATAATAAAGGAGTGTGTAAAGATCTTCAAACTCAGGTGAGATAGTATCCAGGTCAGTTAGTATCCAGATGAGTTAGTATCCAGCTGATGTAGTTGGAGACTCGGGTGTAGACCCCATACACCCTCTGGCTCCCACAGTCCTCGGGCCCCCCCCATGAAACCAGGCCAAACACGGCCCACCTCTGCTGCACCTCATCCTGCATGACGAACGCCCCCCCACTGTCCCCCAGGCAGGTGTCACGGCCCCCCTCGTAGAAGCCAGCGCAGAACATGTTGTGGGTGATGTTGTAGGCGAGGGAGCGCGAGGCGTAGCTCGCCTCACACTCCGCCTGCTCCACCACCGGCAGCTTCACGTACTGCAGCGTCTCAGAGGTCGTGTTGGGGTTGAAGGTCAGGCTGGGGTTGGAGGTCAGACCGGCGGATGCTTTGGAGGGGGAGGAGATGCCCCAGCCTGCCACCAGTCCCAGCGTGTTGGGGAGGGGAGTCGGCCAGTCGTTCTACCAGGACACAAGAGGGACACTCAGTATACACTAGTACCTCTTAGTCTACACGAGTACCTCCAAATTTACACTAGTACCACTTAGTATAAACTAGTACCTCTTAGTCTACACTAGTACCTCTAAGTCTTGATGATAGACATCCATGGTCTGTAGGAGTGACCTGGTCACGACTCACCTGGCCGTGGGGTTTGGGGAGGCACACGGGCCGGATCAGCCCCGTGAAGCGGACCGGGCGGTCCAGCTTCAGCAGGGCGATGTCGTTGTTGTAGTTGAGGGGCTGGAAGTCTGGATGGAGAAGAACCTGGTCCACCGAACGCCGGGTGGAGTGATGCTTATCCCTGACGTCATGGAGACCCAGAAACACCTGAGGCCAGAGAGAAGGTCACCATCAGCAAGGCCGTGGGATGGTCCGGCTGCTGTTGCCATGGTTACCAACGTCTTCCTCTGCCGTTGTGCCATGAAGTCCCACCTAGTGTTGCTCTGGTGTTGACCACACCAGCCTACGGTCTTAACATCACTAGATCTGTTCAGATAGTCGAAGTGTCAAAAAGTTATAAAGAGATGGATGGCCAGATAGACAGATGGATAGACTGACAGATTGATGGACAGACAGATGGACGGACTGACAGACAGATGGACGGACTGACGGACAGACAGACAGATGGACAGACAGATGGATGCCCTGATAGACAGATGGACGCCCTGACAGACAGATGGACGCCCTGACAGACAGATGGACGGACTGACGGACAGATGGACATACTGACGGACAGATGGACAGACAGACAGACAGATGGACGCCCTGACAGACAGATGGACGCCCTGACAGACAGATGGACAGACTGACAGACAGATGGACGGACTGACAGACAGATGGACAGACAGATGGACACCCTGACAGACAGATGGACAGACAGATGGACGCCCTGACAAACAGATGGACGGACTGACAGACAGATGGACGCCCTGACAGACAGATGGACGGCCCGACAGACACTTGGGCACCGTGATGTGTTCGGTCTCCAGGGGCACCACGCTGGCGTCCCTCCTCTGGGAGTGCAGGACGTGTGCGGCGGTGAGGACCCAGCGCTCCGACAGCAGGGCCCCGGCCCCGAACCAGCGGGCCGCGGGGACCCGGGACACGTCCTCCACCGCCAGCAGCACCTGCCAGGGCACCAGGCCCGGGGGTGCCGCACGGCCCCCCACCACCCGGCGCTGCTGCTGGGCCAGGGGGCGGGACGGCAGGCCGCAGACTGGACACACACACACACACACACACACACACACACACACACACACACACACACACACACACACACACACACACACACACACACACACACACACACACACACACACACACACACACACACACACACACACACCAACACACACACACCCTCATACACATACACACACATAATACATTAACATTCATATATAAACACACACACACATACACAGACATATATAAAAACACATTATATGTCATTTAAACACCTTACACACATAATACATACTGTACACATGTAACACACACACACACACACACACACATACACACACACACACACACACACACACACACACACACACACACACACACACACACACACACACACACACACACACACACACACACACACACACACACACACACACAGAATAGCTTCTAGATATACCCGTAGAAAATGTAGTAAGTTGTGTTATAGTGATGCATATTGTATAGTTAGTGATGTATCTGAGCTGGTTACCTGGTAGACAGGTCGGCAGGTCGGTACCAAGTTCTGAGTTTGTCCAAATTCCTCCTTCAGAACAGTTGTAGGAACCTGAACAGGTAATACTGTTTTATTATAGTAATGGTTAAAAAAATATTGTGTGTCTAGCATAGTGTAATTTAGTTGTAAAGTATATCGTGTAAAGTACATTGTGACTTGAGCATGAGGAAGAGGATGAGGAAGAGGATGAGGCAGATACAGTGTAGTTTATTATAGTTATAGTTATAGTTTAGAGGCCTACTGGTGACGTTGGTCTGGAGCTGGAAGGCGTCTCCTTCACACCTGAGCTGCATGGTAGCGCCCAACCGTGTGCTGTTGTCATGACTACCAAACACAACGCGAGCCAAGGGCGGCACCTCTGGACTCCCACAATCCACCACTGCAGCGGAGGAGAGCAAGGGAGAGGTCGGATTGATCACACTCTCCAAGCCTTTATATTGATCACCTCCTTCATTTATTTATGTTGATAACATCCTAAAAGTATTTACATTGATCACATCCTACAGGTCATTATGGCGATCACATACAAGTCTTTAATGGGGATCACATCCCTCATGGCTTTATGGTGATCACATCCTACACGTCTTCACACTAACTACATTCTACAAGTCTTTATATGGATCACATCCTACAAGTCTTTACATCAATCACGTTCTAAAATCCTTAAAATGTATCACATCCTAAAAGTTTTGACTGTGATCCCATCAGGCCTTTATGACTTCTGTCCCTGCGTCCTGGAACATGTACTAGACAGCTAGAGGACCTGATCGCTGTTAGGTCATTCACCAATGTTGTATAGGGTTCAGAGGTAAATCAAATTGGACTTTGTACTTGCTTCACTCGCTAGCCCTGTCTCCAGCAGTCCGTGAGGGACATGATTTTGTGCCCCACTACTATTTGTTTGTTTTATGCACTTTTTAGGTTTGTTGTATTTTGTATGAACTTGCTATCTGGGCCAAGGCTCCATCGAAAAAAGAAGATATTTTAATCTCAATTGGACTTGCCTGGTAAAATAAAGGTTGAATAGAATAATAATAAAAAGTCAGTCATTAGTCCCATTAGTCACAACGTACAAATGCACAAATACAGCTCATTGAATGTTTAATTTATTTAAAAGTTTGGTCACTAAGAATTTTGGCAAAACCACGTGTGATTGGTTCGTCATCAGTGATGTCATGGACCTATTATACCAGAGCTCTGTGCCAATCACTCTAATCTAAGATCTGATTGGTCAGAAGGTTGGGCTGATATCACTGGCTCCTCCCTGCTCCTGTTTCTGGAGGAGAGAGAAGAGAGAGACACAGAGAGAGACAGAGAGAGAGAGAGGGACGAAAAGGAGAGAGAGAGAGAGAGAGAGAGAGAGGGAGAGAGAGAGAGAGGTAGAGAGAGAGAGAGAGAGAGAGAGAGAGAGAGAGAGAGAGAGAGAGAGAGAGAGAGAGAGAGAGAGAGAGAGAGAGAGAGAGAGAGACAGAGGGAGAAAGAGGGAGAGAAAGCGAGGTAGAGATAAAGAGAGAGAGAGACAGAGAGTGAGAGAGAGAGAGAGAGAGAGAGAGAGAGAGAGAGAGAGAGAGAGAGAGAGAGAGAGAGAGAGAGAGAGAGAGAGAGAGAGAGAGAGAGAGAGAGAGAGAGAGAGAGAGTGAGGGAGAGGTAGAGAGAGATATAAATGACGTAGTAAAAGATGTAATAAAGTATGGAAGGGAGTTTTTAGCATGCTGGTGTTCCAGGCAACCAAACCTCTCTGATGTCACCATGGTGGTATAACGTTAGAAATATATATATCTTGCTATATATTATTATCATGGTTGTGTTTCATTTTAAGGAATAGCAGTTAAGCGCCTTGTTGAAGCTACGGCCATAATGATTGATTGATTGATTGTTCTCAGTGTTATTAGCAAGGGATTTTGGATTAGGTTACATTATATCATTAAGGTCTATAATTAGGGTCTATTGTGAAGTTATATAATATTTAATATTTATGAGATCACTCAGAGATGGTGCAGGTATTATTGAATACTAAATGTAAATGTATTATTGAGTTGACAGCTGCTCCCTGTGGAGGACAGAAGGTGGGGCATGGGGTAGGGATACAGGTGAGTTGAGCTGTTCGTACTGTGACTCTGAGCGATTCTTCCTGTGACTCTGAGCTGTTCTTCCTGTGACTCTGAGCTGTTCTTACTGTGACTCTGAGCTGTTCTTACTGTGACTCTGAGCTGTTCTTACTGTGACTCTGAGCGATTCTTACTGTGACTCTGAGCTGTTCTTACTGTGACACTGAGCGATTCTTACTGTGACTCTGAGCTGTTCTTACTGTGACTCTGAGCGATTCTTACTGTGACTCTGAGCTGTTCTTACTATGACTCTGAGCGATTCTTACTGTGACTCTGAGCTGTTCTTACTGTGACTCTGAGCGATTCTTACTGTGACTCTGAGCTGTTCTTACTGTGACTCTGAGCGATTCTTATTGTGACTCTGAGCTGTTCTTCCTGTGACTCTGAGTGGTTCTTCCTGTGACTCTGAGCAGTTCTTACTGTGACTCTGAGCAGTTCTTCCTGTGACTCTGAGTGGTTCTATCTGTGACTCTGAGCCGTTCTTCCTGTGACTCTGAGCCGTTCTTACCTTGACACTGTGGAACATCACTGCTCCATGACCCGTCTTTCTGGCAGTCCAACTGGCAGTGGTCCAGATACTCTTCACCCTGGAGACACAACAGGATTGTATATATATATATAGTGGAGCTACAGGTAGATACAGGTGAAGCTACAGATGGAGCTATAGGTAGATACAGGTGGACTTACAGGTGGAGCTACAGGTAGATACAGGTGAAGCTACAGGTAGATACAGGTGAAGCTACAGGTGGAGCTACAGGTAGATACAGGTGGAGTTACAGGTGGAGCTATAAGTAGATACAGGTGGAGCTACAGGTAGATACAGGTGGAGCTATAGGTGGAGCTATAGGTAGATACAGGTAGATACAGGTGGAGTCATAGGTATATACAGGTGGAGCTACAGTTAGATACGGGTTGATCTAGAGATGGACACAGGTGGAGCTACAGGGAGATATAGTTGGACTTACAGGTGGAACTACAGGTAGATACAGGTGGAGCTACAGGTGGAGCTACAGGTAGATACAGGTGGAGCTACAGGTAGATACAGGTGGAGCTACAGGTATATACAGGTGGAGCTACAGGTGGAGCTACAGGTATATACAGGTGGAGCTAGAGATAGACACAGGTAGAGCTACAGGGAGATACATGTAGAGCTACAGCGAGATACGGGTGGAGCTACAGTGAGATAGGGGTGGAGCTAAAAGTAGATACGGGTGGAGTTTATACCTTCCGCAGCTTGTATCCAGGCAGACAGGTAACCAGGACGTGATCTCTAAAGCTGTATTCTGATTGGATGGGATTCAGCAGGCCATCGGCAGGACTCAACAGAACCGGACACTGACTTCCTGTTAATACGTAGGCAGACAAAACATAAGCATGGTGTACTTCAGGCGTGCGCACCTGTACTTGTGAAGGTGTGTGTCCCTGTAGTTGTCAAGGTGTGTGTACCTGTACTTGTGTAGGTGTGTGCACCTGTAATTGTATAAGTGTGTGTCCCTGAAGCTGTGTAGGTTTGTGTACCTGTAATTGTGTGTGTGTACCTGAAGTTGTGAATTGTTTGTGTTATTGCGGTTGTGTAGTTTGTACCTGTAGTTGTTGAAGTGCGTATTTACCTGTAGTGTATGTCAGTGTGTTTACCTGTAGTTGTGTAGGTGAGACTCCATCCCAGGTTGTCTCCTGAGTCGTCTGTGTGGAAGTTGACCAACACCAGGTGGCTCTTAGTCACAACCCGACCAGGGGAACGTCCTCCGCAATACCGACCCAACTCTCTGCCTCCTGCATTCACCTACACACATCGGACTAGTTGTAGTAGTAGGACACTGGTAGTGGTAGTATAGTAGTAGCAGTAGTGGTAGTAGTATTATGGCGCATTTCCACTAGCACGGCTCGGCTCGGTACGGCTCGGCGCGCTATTTGCGTGTTTCCACTAGCACGCAGTACCTGCAACCGGGTACTTTTTTGTATCACCTCAGCCCTGGTTTCAAGCGAGCCGAAGCGTTACTAAAACGTGA
>OLKM01000291.1:172216-182216 GCA_900291075.1 Melanogrammus aeglefinus | reverse complement strand
TTAAACTGAATAAACAATAAAGTAAATAGTAAACGAACAACACACATTAAACATGTTTATGTCGAGCAATAACGTGTTCAACATGGGAATTTATAGAAATTCCCCATGATAAAGAAGACCATTATAATGATTAGACTATGATGAATTAGAACTAACAAGATTAGATTATTTTTTAATGAATGAAAATGGTGTGAGGTTTGACGTACATTGTGGTAGAGGCCTGTTGGTGTCACTGTTTTACCAAAAAGAACACGCGTCAGTGCCAAATTTCCAAGTCCGCTTATAATACGCGACTTTGGGCTTAAGAAATCGCTTGGAAAAATGTGGAGTCGCGGGTTGCGGTTTTTTGGGCTTATTTTTAGAAACTTGGTTGCTTAAAGCCAAAAGTAATACGTGACTCGGTGCTTCACATTTTTGTAGGCTGGTGAACAGTAGGCATATTTATTAGGTTAGGATTTAATCCCTTGGGGATCAATAAAGTATCTATCCATCTAATCTATCTATCTAATCAGTTCTCATTCGCGCGTTACTGCGCACGCAAACTCGCTCGTGCATGATACGGTGGGGTGTGTGTGTGTGTGTGTGTGTGATTGTGTGCGTGCTTGTGTGATCATCGAACCACACCATCTGATTAATTAAACCTCTATTCATCACAATTAAATAGACTTTTGTACGAAGCCTCTCTCCCCCTCCCCTCGTCGCCTCCGTCCCGCCGCTCCTGCCGTCTATTTATCTCCTCACTCCTCCTCTCTATTAATTATTAAAGGGGCGTAACTTGGAGACGACAGTCGGCGGTAATCGAACCCTCGGCGTCCGGCCAGCCACCGCATGTGCCCCCGCCACAGGGTCCACCTCTGAGGACGGTCGGTTATCTTTCCTCTTCTCTAGAGTTTAACGCGCGTCTCCATGGGTGCAGCTCAACTTCGTGGAGTAATAACGGTGTGACGTCAGCATGCCGAACCGACAGAAGAGGACGGTGTTTTGTGTGGCAGGTGCCCTGGGCTTCGTTTGTGTATTGACGGTGGCGGTGTCGCTGGGCCTCCCCCGGTGGCTGCACGGTACCGTGCTCTGCCACACCGGGGCCCAGCTGGTCAACGCGTCCGGAGCCGAGCTGGACAAGTTCCTGGGCCGGCTGAGCTACGGACTCTTCCATGGGGAGAGGGTCAAGCAGTGCGGACTTGGCGGGAGACCTCTCCGCTTCTACTGTGAGTCAATAGTTAACATGTTGTTAATATGGTTATTACCGGTAAGTAACCACGGCTTGAATAGCGAAAGCCTTGTCCTAACCTATTCACACCACTTGATAGGAAGTGACGATATGATAAAAGACACCTGGTCCATATTGTGGTTGTTTAGGGATTTGGCAGTAGGCCTACAGAGACATATAATCTTGCAAGGAGCAGGTAAAGGTTAGACAGTACAAAAAAAGGTAATTAAAGAGCAGGTAGGGGTAAGACAGTAGATACATGTCAAAAATTAGCAAGAGGCACTACATTGTTGTTTATATATATTTTTTGGCCTCTTAGTTATGCTGTAGTTTTCTGTTTTAAATTAAAAATTTTAAAAAACTGAATGAAAGCGTCTTCCAGTCTGAATTGTGATTATGGTTGATATCCCTTGGCTACCGACCGCCCAGAAACAGAAGACCTTTGTTAGGAAGACTCATTAAAGCCCAGTTACTTCTGCTCCACCACACATCCCCAACCACACCCACAAACACACTAACACACACACATGTTTACGCACGCACCACACACACACGCACACGCACACGCACACACACACACACACACACACACACACACATGCACACCATAGTTTATGATCTATTCATTTGCTCGCTCCACTGGGCAAGGCGTCGTTTGAATTCAATCCAGATTTTGTTTAATTGCCATGGATTTACCAGCAGTACAGCAACAAGATGAGGGTTAGGGAGTAGGAATATAGATAGTAACATGGTAAGGTGCAGGCCTGGGGCCAGTCCCCTCCCCTTTCTACCTACACATGACTTCCCCCCCCCCCCCTCCAGTCTTCCCAGGTATGCTCCATGTGATCCCAGTGGGTCTCCACATCACCGTGGTCTTCTTCTGCGGCGTCCTGGTGCTCTTCTCCTCGCTGGCCACCGGCTTCTTCTTCTTCAACGCCTTCGGGAGCCCGTATGAGACCCTGCAGGGCCCTCTTGGTCTCTACCTCTGGAGTGCTTCCTGCTGTAAGAATACCACTTCCTGCTAGGAGGAACCTCCTCACCTTGTTCCCAAACTAGTGGTGAACGACTGGAGACTAGGCTAGTGATTACACACAGTAAGTAGTTACACACTTACTGCGTGTAACTACTTCTTGTTTAGCTACTTCCTGTTTGTGTACATACGTAGCTACTTCCTGTGTGTGCAGGTGTGTAGCTACTTCCTGTGTGTGCGCAGGTGTGAAGCTACTTCCTGTGTGCGCGCAGTTGTGTAGCTACTTCCTGTGTGCGCAGGTGTGTAGCTACTTCCTGTGTGTGCGCAGGTGTGTAGCTACTTCCTGTGTGTGCGCAGGTGTGTAGCTACTTCCTGTGTGTGCGCAGGTGTGTAGCTACTTCCTGTGTGTGCAGATGTGTAGCTACTTCCTGTGTGTGCGCAGGTGTGTGCAGCTGCCTGGTGATGATCCTGTTTGCTGCAGAGGTGAAGCTGCAGCACATGTCAAGACGGATCGCCAACTTCAACGAGCTCTTCGATTACACGACGCACAGCGAGACTTACGACGTTTCCTATTGGCTCTTCCTTCTCGTCTTCTTCCTTAACGCACTGAACTTCCTGTTAATCCGTGTGGCTGGGATTGACTTCCCCTTCCGGGAAAACAAGGAGTCGGAGGTGACCACTGGAGCGGCTGACCTCCTGTACTGACCTGCTGTAGGCCCGAAACATACGAAGCGGGAAGTTCGCCTCATATTGTAGCGTGACACAAACCAGAATAAGAATTTAAGTATTAATTTATGTATTAAATGGGCTTCATTGTGCCTTCATGAACAAGCTGGTGAATGGAGACAGCAAAGTGGGTTGTAGAAGAGAGGAAATTACATGTAGCATCGGACACCAGGTGGTAATCGTACCTGGGTTGTTACAAGGCATATTGCTCCATGTTTACCGCATTAGCCTGTTTATAAGGAGGTGTACTCAGGGTCCTGTGGTCTAGAAGGTTCTCTGATACAAATCTCCATCCCTAGAGCTTAGAACAGACAGGCAGAACGTTGAATTACCTGTTGCCAGCTGACTCCGTTACGACCTCCGCTGCTGGAAGTTTAAACAGCAATGATGTCGTTCATCACAACCAACGAAATGGTCACTTCAAACTTAATTTAGAGAGCTCTTAATTCGAAGGAAGTAAAATGGACATCACATCGCTGAACTGGAAGCCAGTGTGGCTGCAGTCCACTAGACTATCTCTTCCTCTCCAATGTCCGGTTTTTATGTCACTTAGACATATGTGGAACTCGGTCAGTACTTTGTTGTGTAAGGGTTAGGATCAGTTCTTTGTTGGTTAGGATCACTAGTTAATTTGTGTTAGTTAGGGTTAGGGTCAATATTTACAGTAGTTAGTGTTAGGGTCAGTACTTGTTAAGGTTAGTTAGGGACAGGGTTCGGGTCAGTACTTTGTGAGGTTAGTTAGGGTTAGATCAAGGTTAGGGTCAGTACTTGGAATATTAGATAGGGATAGGATCAGGGTTAGTCTGTACTTTATCCTGTAGCATTCATTGATATTGGATAGTTGAGGTAGGTTCAAGTTCAGTACTTGGACTGATTACTTTTTCAATGTAATCAGTAGTTCATGTGTGCCATTTTTTTAATGTCATTTTTGAAAAGATTCCATACAGTTAAGTTTTATCACTGTTTTATCCTTCAATAAAATAAAACAAAAGATCGGATAAAGTATTGTCTTTTCTTTTCTTCCTGGTGAATGGCAATTCATACCAAGTAGTACCTAACCCTAACCTGACAACTTAACTGGCAATAAATGTCTTTATGTTGAAAGGGTAAGCCAATAGCAGCAGAGATTATTTGCTCTCTTGCACCACAGTGGTGTGGTTAATAGTGACAAAGACAGAGTGGTCGAGCTTGTCGTACACACATGGCTTTTATTCAAAACAAATTCAGTCCCTCAAACACAAGAACATAGGATTAGTGGAGCTGTGAGGAAACAAACTACCTGAAACACTTGAACTGAAACACTCCACAAACTGAGGTGACTGACTCGAACGCGCCAGTTTGTGTGTCTGTTTGTGACTTTAGAAGCCAATAGAAACCAGGATCACGGTCACGTTGTCAGCGCAGCCCCGCCTCACTGCCTCGCTGGCCAATCGCTGGCAAGCAGCTTCATATCGGCCCTCCTCATTGGTCCCTGAGCCATCGTCCTGGAAAGTAGAAAAAGTCCTCATGTTTCGGCGAACGTGTGTGTAAGTGTGTAAGCGTATGTTTGCTTGTGTTTGTGTGTATGTGTACCTGCAGCAGACTGAAGACATATTTAACAGCTTCCTCAGCAGTAAACACCTTAAAGAGTCCATCACAGGCTAGCAGGATAAACCTACACAAACAAACTAGATATTTAGGCTGCGGGTAGAGCAGAGTGCACTGGGGCTGGTAATTCTTATTTGGATATTTTTGCCATTATAATTCGAAAATACTATTTATATCATACAGTAGTACTACAGTAGTGTATAGGTCCCTACCTGTCTGCGGAGGTGAGACTGCACCTCCGGAGGTCCGGGGTGGAGATGACTCCACAGCGTTTGTACTGACCGTCTCCTAGCGACCGAGAGACCTCCAGTATACCCAGGACCCTGCCCTCCCTGCACACACACACACACACACACACACACACACACACACACACACACACACACACACACACACACACACACACACACACACACACACACACACACACACACACACACACACACACACACACACACACACACACACGGTACAGTTAGATTATGCACAGTGGGGATACAGTACAGTATTCAATACAGTGTTGCTAGTTCGATCCCCAGCACCTCCTAGCTGAGTGTTGATGTGTCCCTGAGCAAGACACTTAACCCTAACTGCTCCTGACGAGCTGGCTGTCGCCTTGCATGGTTGGCTCTGCCATCGGTGTGTCAATGTGTGTATTAACCGATGTAAGTCGCTTTGGATAAAAGTGTCTGCTAAATGCCCTAAATGTGAATGTACAGTGTGACGCTGTTCAGTGTCATGCTGTACAGTGTTATAATGTATAGTGTGATAATGTACAATGTCATCATGTACAATGTCATCAAGTACAGCGGGATAATGGACAGTGGGATACTGTACAGTGTGATACTGTACAGTTGGATAATGTACAGTGTTATAATGTACAGTTGGATAATGTACAGTGTTATAATGTACAGTTGGATAATGTACAGTGTAATAATGTACAGTTGGATAATGTACAGTGTTATAATGTACAGTTGGATAATGTACAGTTAGATAATGTACAGTTGGATAATGTACAGTGTTATAATGTACAGTTGGATAATGTACAGTGTTATAATGTACAGTTGGGATAATGTACAGTGTTATAATGTACAGTTGGATAATGTACAGTGTTTTACTGTACAGTGCTTCATAAGGGGGGGGGCTGCTACCTGACGGTGCCTCCTGCTCTCTGGATTCTGATTCGCTCTTCGTAGAGGGTGGGGTTGTGTTCCCTACTCAGAGCCCGCGACACCACCCTCTGCTCCTCACCCACCTCCTCTATCCGACACAACACCGCCTGTAGCATCAGGACATCCACAACAACACCGTTACATTACCACAACACGTCACAATAACACTGTTACATTACCACAACACCGTCACAATAACACCATTACATTACCACAACACCGTCACAATAACACCGTTACATTACCACAACACCGTCACAATAACACCGTTACATTACCACAACACCGTCACAATAACACCGTTACATTACCACAACACCGTCACAATAACACCATTACATTACCACAACACCGTCACAATAACACCGTTACATTACCACAACACCGTCACCACAACATCACCATTCCAACACAATTACACCATGACATCACCCCAACACGTCATCACAACACTATACCATCACAACCAGTGTCACCACAACACCGTTACATCACCACGACACGTTACATCACCACGACACGTCACATCACCACGACACCCTCACATCACCACGACACCGTTACGTCACCACAACACTGTTACGTCACCAAGACACCGTTACGTCACCACAACACCGTTACGTCACCACAGACACCGTTACGTCACCACGACACCGTTACGTCACCACAGACACCGTTACGTCACCACGACACCGTTACGTCACCACGACACCGTTACATCACCACAACACCGTTACATCACCACAACACCGTTACATCACCACGACACCCTCACATCACCACGACACGCGTTACATCACCACAACACCGTTACATCACCACGACACCCTTACATCACCACAGACACCGTTACATCACCACAACACCGTTACATCACCAAGACACCGTTACATCACCACGACACCGTTACATCACCACAACACCGTTACATCACCAAGACACCGTTACATCACCACAACACCGTTACATCACCAAGACACCGTTACATCACCACAACACCGTTACATCACCACAGACACCGTTACATCACCACAACACCGTTACATCACCAAGACACCGTTACATCACCACGACACCGTTACATCACCACAACACCGTTACATCACCACAACACCGTTACATCACCATTACATCACCACGACACCGTTACATCACCATAACACTGTTACATCACCAAGACACCGTTACATCACCACAACACTGTTGAATCACCAAGACACCGTTACATCACCACGACACCGTTACATCACCACAACACCGTTACATCACCATTACATCACCACGACACCGTTACATCACCATAACACTGTTACATCACCAAGACACCGTTACATCACCACGACACCGTTACATCACCACGACACCGTTTACATCACCAAACAACACTGTTACATCACCAACGACACCGCTTACATCACCCACAACACCTGTTACATCACCACGACACCGTTACATCACCAACGACACCGTTACATCACCAGAAACACCGTTACATCACCACAAACACTGTTACATCACCAAGACACCGTTACATCACCACCACAACACTGTTTACATCACCAAGACACCGTTACATCACCACAACACCGTTACATTCACCAAAGACACCGTTACATCACCCACAACACTGTTACATCACCAAAGACACCGTTACATCACCACAACACTCGTTACATCACCAAGACACCGTTACATCACCACAAAACACCGTTGACATCACCAAGACACCGTTACATCACCACAACACCGTTACATCACCAAGACACCGTTACATCACCACAACACCGTTACATCACCACGACACCGTTACATCACCACAACACCGTTGAATCACCAAGACACCGTTACATCACCACGACCACCGGTTACATCACCACAACACCGTTACATCACAACAACACCGTACACATCACACATTACATCACCACGACACCGTTACATCACCAGAACACCGGTTACATCACCAAGACACCGTTACATCACCACAACACTGTTGACATCACCACGACACCGTTACATCACCACAACACCGTTACATCACCACAACACCGTTACATCACCATTACATCACCACGACACCGTTACATCACCATAACACTGTTACATCACCAAGACACCGTTACATCACCACGACACCGTTACATCACCACGACACCGTTACATCACCATTACATCACCACGACACCGTTACATCACCAAGACACTGTTATATCACCAAGACACCGTTACATCACCACAACACTGTTACATCACCAAGACACCGTTACATCACCACAACACTGTTGCATCACCACGACACCGTTACATCACCACAACACCGTTACGTAGGGCTGTGCAATTAATCGAATTTCGATCGCGATATCGATTTTGGGGTCAAACGATCTCCAAACTCGTATAATCGAGTTGAAACAATTAATTTGACGATGATGATTATGACATAGAAACACGTATAAGTATCCAAAATAAAACCTTTTTCGTGTGTAAGTGTACTGTCTGCCACAACATTCTGAATCTAACATTTGATTTTTATAAAAACATTTCATGAATACAATATAAGAGACGCGCATGCGAAAGCATTCAACGCGGCGAGAGGGAGTACAATCAAACAGGCGTTCTGCATCAGGAAGTATGCCGTTGGCAGGAGGCGGGACATGCCAGTGAACCGCCAATCAGCAGCATCGGTCTACGCTGCTGATTGGCGGCTCACTGGCATGTCCCGCCTCCTCCGTCTCTTATATTGTATTCATGAAATGTTTTTATAAAAATCAAATGTTAGATTCAGAATGTTGTGGCAGACAGTACACTTACACACGAAAAAGGTTTTATTTTGGATACTTATACGTGTTTCTATGTCATAATTGATTGTGTCATTAAAATGCATGTTTTCAAACACAAAAATAATCGTTTGAATAATCGTGATATCAATATTGACCAAAATAATCGAGATTATGATTTTTCCCATAATCGAGCAGCCCTACCGTTACGTCACCACAATACCGTTACATCACCGTTACGTCACCACGACACCGTTACATCACCACAACACCGTCACATCACCACAACACCGTCACATCACCACGACACTTACATCACCACGACACCGTTACATCACCACGACACCGTTACATAACCGTTACATCACCACGACACCGTTACATCACCACGACACCGTTACATCACCGTTACATCACCACGACACTGTTACATCACCGTTACATCACCACGAAACGTTACATCACCGTTACATCACCACGACACCGTTACATCACCACGACACCGTTACATCACCGTTACATCACCACGACACGTTACATCACCACGACACCGTTACATCACCACAACACCATTACATCACCGTTACATCACCACGACACCGTTACATCACCACGACACCGTCACATCACCACAACACTAAATAAAGACAACTGTCCCCAGAACCCAATCACATCACCACACCCTCCTCACCCTGCTGTCGCCCAGGTTGGCTATGTAGGCTGTGTTGTGGACCACCAGCAGACAGGTGGCGGTACAGCCATCTTTCCACACAGGCTTCCTGGAGGAGACGAAGAGGACACTTCAACACTACCAACACACTGGTCTCCCTAGAGGACAGGAAGAGAAGACTTCAACACTACCATCACACTGGTCTCCCTAGAGGACAGGAAGAGAAGACTTCAACACTACCATCACACTGGTCTCCCTGGAGGACAGGAAGAGGACACTTCAACACTACCATCACACTGGTCCTGGAGCAGAACTACAGAGTACTGCTTCATACAATACTCATTTACTACAGAATACTGCTTTATACAGAACTAATTTACTACAGAGTACTGCTTTATACAGAACTAATTTACTACAAATAAATACTAGTATACCACAGTGTACTGCTTCATACACTATTCATATGATACTACAGAGTACTGCTTCATAGAATACTCATCAATTACAGACTGCTTTTAAGAAGACCTAATTGAAAAAGTTCAGCAGCAATAGACACAAAGGAGATTGAATAACTATTTAGTCCACTAGGTTAATATGGGTACAGAGTATAGGTGAATAGGGGTACAGAGTATAGGTGAATAGGGGTACAGAGTATAGGTGAATAGGGGTACAGAGTATAGGTGAATAGGGGTACAGAGTATGGGTGAATATGGGTACAGAGGATATTCTTACTGGCTGGATGCTTTCTTGAGGAAGTCCTCGTCCGTCTGCCGGAAGGAATCCAGGAGACATTTCTTTATCAGTTTGTCCAAATTCTCAGAGCTCCCTGAAAGCAGGCAGAAAGTTATCAATAAGATGACTAGTTTACTATTTGGCAGATGATTTAATCCAAAG
>OLKM01000291.1:157216-167216 GCA_900291075.1 Melanogrammus aeglefinus | reverse complement strand
GGTCTTAGATATTTGGCTGATGATGTCATGTTTCACCAGGAGTGATGCAAGAATACACGCATGCATGCATGCATGCACACACACAAACACAGACAAACACACACACATACACACACTAAACACATAAACACACACACCCCGAATGTACATGAAAAGGTGGGATACATAAATATACATATTTGGGAAAAGAGAGGAGGGGTCAAAGGTGGAACGAGAGGACAGAGAAGAGAGAAGAGGGGAGGCGAGGGAGGGGGGGTAGGAGAGAAAAGAGAGGGGTGAGAGAGGAGAACAGAGAAGAGAGTAAAGGAGAGGAGAGTAAAGGAGAGGAGAGGCTTCTCCTCTCCTCTCCTTTACTCAGGGAGCAAGGAGAGTAAGTAAAAGAGAGGGGAGGAGAGGATGAAAGTTCAATGAGAGAGAGGAAAGAAGATAAGAAGAAAAGAGACAGGGGAGTATAGTGATGAGAGACTGGGGAATAGAGAGAGAGGAAAGGGGAGGAGAGAGGGGATAGGAGATTGGAGAGGATGAAGAAGAGTAGAGAGAGGAGTGAGGGGAGGAGAGGGGGGAGGGGAGGAGAGAAGAGAGGTGGAGAGAGATGAGAGAGGAGAGGGGAGGAGAGAGTGGAGAGAGGGGAGGAGAGAGGAGAAGGGGAGGAGAGAGGAGGGGAGAGAGGAGAAAGGAGAGGGGAGGAGAGAGGAGAAAAGAGAAGGGGATGAGAGAGGAGAGGAGAGGAGAGGGGGGAGGGGTGAGTGAGGAGAGGAGAGAGGAGGAGGAGAGAGGAGAGGAGAGAGGAGAGGAGAGAGGAGAGGAGAGAGGAGAGGAGAAGGAGCAGAAGGATAAGGAGGCTACATCAGGGTCAAAAGGTTTGTGTGAAGACTCTCTCCCCTAGCAGTGTTTGCTTAATGTCTCATGCCCGCTGGTAATGAAAGGGCGGAAGGGAAGTGCGACTGAGTAGGGACTGGGCCAGGGATCGCTGCCCCTACACAACATCCTGTTCACAGCTTCCTCTCATACACCTGCTGTAAAACCACACTATACACTGCATGCAACACATGCTATACACACTTGGGCTACACAACACATTAAACCCAATAACAATACACTAAACACATTACACACATTAACTATAAACTAAACACACTACAAACACTACACAGTAACTACACACTTCACACACACTGCTAAATGCACGATAACGCTAACTACACACACAGACCCACACACAGACACAGACACAAACACGCACACAAACCAACACTGTCAAGACAGTAATTACACACCCATAAGTCCAGTCAGTCAGTACTGTAACTCTGCCCGGTGTACCATAGTGATGAACCAGTCACTCAGTACTGTAACTCTGCTGGTTGTAACATGATGAACCAGTCACCCAGTACTGTAACTCTGCCCGGTGCACCATAGTGATGAACCAGTCACTCAGTACTGTTACTCTGCTGGTTGTAACATGATGAACCAGTCATTCAGTACTGTAACTCTGCCCGGTGAACCATAGAGATGAACCAGTCACTCAGTACTGTAACTCTGCTGGTTGTAACATAGTGATGAACCAGTCACCCAGTACTGCAACTCTGCTCGGTGTAACAAAGTGTTGAACCAGTCCCTCAGTACTCTAACTACACAGTGAAACGTACTGATGAACTAGTCTGTCAAATCTGTAACCCAATTCGACTGGGCGGTAGCCCAGCCAGTGGTGGAGAGTAAATGACTGTCAGAAAAGGTCTACCTGTCTGTCTATCCCGTGACTCATACAGAGGACACACAAAGCATGTCTGATTTAATTGACCGTGAATGCCTTGGGCTCAGATGACCCGATCAGGTTCTGGTAGGCTTGAAGAAGATGTCACAACCTGCTGCAATGTCAGTAATCCTCTCATCTCTCCTCTCCTCTTTCCTCATGTCTCCTCCCCTGCTAGCTGTGTGTCCTCTCTGTCACAACGGGGGAGTGTGCGTCCAGAGAGATCGATGTCTCTGTCCTCCTTCCTTCACCGGGAAGTTTTGCCAGCTCCCCGCCCCTACCCAGCATGGTCCCGCCCCCTCACCAGGAGCCAATCAGGCGCGGACCCAGTCAGAATACCTCCTCCCTCTGCAGAGCCGTCCAATAAGAGAGGAGCAGACAGTTAGAGGTAGGTTTGACCTTTCCCACACTCTTTCGGGATTGCATTCTCTTTTGTACTTTTGTATATATATTATATATTTGTATATGTAATGCCATACTGCTGCCTATCTTGGCCAGGATGTTACGCTAACATCTGTTGCGTCGTGGCAAGGACACACTGACCATCTAGCGGCCGCACAGGACCACAGAGTCAGGGCACCGGGGCAGAGGTGTGCCTGTGTCCTGGTAAACTCTTAATGGGGTTCGGGTGTAGAGGTACTGACAACACGCTGCTCACCAGACCTACAGCTCGTAACCAATTGAATCAGATCCGAATGAAGTCACTGGCTCTTGGCTACTGTGCTGCATCAGCTTCGACCCATCCAACATCAAGGACATGGATGAAACCATACATCCCAGCTATACTACGCTCCATGAATGCCAAACGTCTTGCTATCCCCTCACTGCGAGGGACCTCAGCTGCCGCTCAACTAAGATTGTCTGCAGTCCTGGCTCCACAATGTTGGAACAAGCTCCCAATGACATCAGGCCAGCTGAAACCCACCTGGACGATGAAACCTGAAGTGCAGCATTCAACACTATGGTAGCCCGCCGAGCTTGTTCCCAAGCTTAGGATCCTGGGTCTTATACTGCCCTTGATACAGCTGGTCACGGTCACGACCCTGCACACATCGCTGGAGCTGAGGTGGTGACAATCTCCTGTTTCAAGCTCCTGTTTGTTCATCAAAGAATCACGTTGGCATCTCGGGCCAAGACCCTCAACCACTTTTAAAAGTACACCATTGAGAGCATCCTCTCTCTGAATATTGCCTGATACGGCAGCTGCTCCACTTCTGATCACAAGACCCTCCAGAGGGTGGTGAATAATTACAGGCAGTTAGCAGATGCTTTTATCCAAAGCAACTTACAATGTTTAATACACACATTGATGGCAGAGTGAACCATGCAAGGCAACAACCAGCTCGGTCAGGGCAGTTAGGGTTAAGTGTCTTGCTCAGGGACACATCAACACTCAGCTAGGAGGAGCTGGGGATCGAACTAGAAACCTTTTGGTTACAAGACAACTGCTCTACCTAGTAAGCTAAGCCGACCCTCCGTGAACAAAATTGAAGCGCTGCATATGATGCCATCTTCCCTGCGTGCAAGGCATCTCCCACTCATGATGCTTTAGGGAAGCACAGATCACTACAGACTTCAGCCACCCGGGCTATCAACTGTTGACATTACTGTCGTCTGGTAGGCGGGCATTCGAGCACAGACCACCAGACTAACAAAGAGACCCAAAAGATATTCACTTTGAGCTTCCTGTTTAAATAAAATATAATGTGCTGTGTGTTTGTCTCCAGGCTCCACTAGGTTGAGAACACAGTACCCCCTGGAGGCCAACCTTAAAATAACCCAGGTGGTGAAGGTACACACACAATATTTTCATTTTAACTCTTTTACAAGCTGGTTAATAAACTCGTTATGAACTATATAATAAACTCTTTAATAAACTCTTTATGAAACTATTTAATTAACTGATTTACAAACGATTGAATAAACTCATAAACTATTCTATAAACTATTTAATACACTATTTTATAACCTAATTAATAAAGTCATCAATAAACTCTTAAAAAATATTTTATAATCTCCTAATAATAAACTCTTCAACAATTTGTTTCAGAACTCTTTGAGAATCTCTTAAATACATTCTTTACTAAACCTTTACTATTTTATGAACTCTGTTACCAACTCTTTAGTAATCTGATTCATACACTTTTAGAAACATTTCATGAACTGATTTATTAACTTTTATAACCTATTTCCTGAACTCATCCAGGTGTTGGGGTCCGGTCCCGGCCAGCAGAGCGAGGTGGGACCCCCAGTGCCTGCAGGGCTGAGGGTCCAGGGCCAGACCCTGCGGGGGACTGGAACCTACACCCAGCAATCAGGCTTCAAATACTGCTTCAGACAGGTGACCGACAAACAGGTGAGGTGCACCACATCTCCATGGAGACCAGGTGACAAGATGGCTCATGTCTGTCTGTCTGTCTGACTATCTCTAACCCTTCCGTCCGTGCTTTTACCTGTCATTCCATCTGTCTGTCTCACTGTCTTATTGTCTGTCTTCCTGTCACTTTGTCTGTCTGTCAAACTGATTCCGTCCATCTGGCTGTCTTTTTATCTCTTTATCAATCTCTCTATCCCGTCTGTCAGTTTGTCAACCTGTCGCTCTCTCTGTGTACCTGTCTGTCTGCAGTGTGGTTCACCTCTTCCTGGTCTGCGGAGTAAGGAGACGTGCTGCCGGGGGATAGGGAAAGCCTGGGGTATCACTGAGTGTGTTCTCTGCCCCCCGCACTCAGGTACACACACGCAAAATCACGCGTCACACACCCATTCAAAAACACACACAAGCCGGTGCACATACAGACACACAAGCACGCAGACACAGACACACACACGGTCATGTGGGCGCATACACACAGACACACACACAAATCACGCACATACACACTCAAACACCTGCACACAAAGACACACGCACACACACACACACATGCAGACACACACATGCACACACATGCACAGGCACACACTCGCGAGCACACACACACACACACACACACACACATTCTGGCACACACACACACATTCTCAAACACAAATACACAAACACACAGACTTGATTTCCATCTGATCTATCTCAAGCTCTTTCTCCCCTGATCAAATTGATCCATAATCAAGATTCATTTCAGATCACCAAGGCAACAGCAGCTGTCCTGCTGGCTTTAACAGAGTCAATGGAACAGAGTGCGTTGGTGAGTCACACACATTCCACAACACACACACGCACACACACTACAGCAGCTAGTAGTGAAGATTAGCTAGCTGTTATGTTATAAGTTACTACATTACACGATAACCTGACATCTTAGAACCATATAACATTGCAACATAACATTACATAATTACATTAGATCATACATTAACAGTACATATTAACAAATGACGATATTACATAACACCCAATCAAGTTCCCCCCCCCCCCCAAAAGCCAAGTGCTAACTCATGACGTTTGTGTATTGTGTGTGTGTGGGTTGCTTGATGTGTGTGTGTGTGTGTGTGTGTGTGTGTGTGTGTGTGTGTGTGTGTGTGTGTGTGTGTGTGTGTGTGTGTGTGTGTGTGTGTGTGTGTGTGTGTGTGTGTGTGTGTGTGTGTGTGTGTGTGTGTGGTGTATGGTGTGTGTGTGGTGAATGATGTGTTTGTGTGTATGGAGTGTGTGGTGCATGGTGTCTGGTGTTTTTGTGTGTGTGAGTGTGAGTGTGAGTGTGAGTGTGTGTGTGTGTGTGTACGTGTGTGTGTGTCTGTGTGTGTGTGTGTGTGTGTGTAGATGTAAATGAGTGTGAAGAGCCCGGTGTGTGTGAACATGGTATGTGTGTGAACACTAGAGGCAGCTACAGCTGTGTGTGCAGGGCGGGGTTCATTCTTGATGCATCTCACGGAATCTGCATCTGTAAGTAGCCCCTCCCCCATCTGCAAGTAGCCCCTCCCCCATCTGCAAGTAGCCCCTCCCCCATCTGCAAGTAGCCCCTCCCCTGTCTCTAAGTAGCCCCACCCTCTCCCTCCTGCAATGCTCAGCATGCTGGGGGTCCCCAACTGCCTGGCGCTGGTACTTCTGAGCACTTGTCTGTACTTGTGTTCTCATGTGTCATGTGGTGCATGAATGCATGAGTCTGGCTGTCCTATATGGTGGCGTTCCCGCTCAAATGTGACGTCATGTCTACGCTTTTTTTTAATTGAACCTGGTGACGTCGAGCTGTGACGTCAAAGTCACATCTTGTCTCGTCTGGCGTGGTGTCTTGTGTTGATTGGCTGAATCTTTGGAATGATCATGCACGTCGATCCTGAAAAAAAGCACGCTGCTGTCCAGACAGTCCTTTAACACGGTCCCCTCTCTCTCCTCCCGCTCTCCCCAGCCCAGAGGGTGATATCGGAGGAGAAAGGCCAGTGTTACCGGGTGCTTGGGCCGGGCACTGGTCCGTCCTCCTGCTCACTCCCCATCCTCAAGAACATCACAAAGCAGATCTGCTGCTGCAGCCGCGTGGGCAAAGCCTGGGGGGCCCACTGCCAGCGCTGCCCCTACTTCGCCTCAGGTAGGACACTCCACCCTAACCCTCAACCCTTACTCCACCCTACCTGCCCAACCCTTACTCCACCCTAACCCTCAACCCTTACTCCACCCTACCTGCCCAACCCTTACTCCACCCTAACCCTCAACCCTTACTCCACCCTAACCCTCAACCCTTACTCCACCCTAACCCTCAACCCTTACTCCACCCTAACCCTCCACCCTTACTCCACCCTATCTGCCCATCCGTTACTCCACCCTAACCCCCAACCCTTACTCCACCTTAACCCTCAACACTTACTTCACCCTAACTGCCCAACCCTTACTCCACCCTACCTACCCAACCCTTACTCCACCCTAACCCTCAATCCTTACTCCACCCTAACCCTCAATCCTTACTCCACCCTAACTTCCCAACCCTTACTCCACCCTAACCCTCAACCCTTACTCCACCCTACCTGCCCAACCCTTACTCCACCCTAACCCTCAACCCTTACTTCACCCTAACTTCCCAACCCTTACTCCACCCTAACCCTCAACCCTTACCTCACCCTAACTGCCCAACGCTTACTCCACCCTAACCCCCAACCCTTACTCCACCCACTATTACTCAACCCTAACCCCCAACACTTACTCCGCCCTAAGTCTAACCCCCAACACTAACTCCACCCTAACCCTCCCAAACCATAAACTCCACTAGACCCTGGACCAGATTGTCTGTTTGTCTCTCAGTGGAGTTTAAGGACATCTGCCCAGCGGGTCCCGGGTACCACTACTCAGCCTCCGCACTGCAGTTCCACCAGAGGGCCAGCGGGAGTGCTCAGCTGGTAACGCCGAGCAACCAGGCTAACCAGGACCACCAGCCTGCAAGAACCAGCGTCCAGACGCAGAGCTCCAACACAGGTACACACACACAGCTGTGGGGCTGCAACGTGTGAGAGTGTGAAGGGGGCCAGGACACCTTCAACCCAGCTCCACCTGTATCAGACCCAGCTCCACCTTTATCAGACCCAGCTCCACCTGAATCAGACCCAGCTCCACCTGAATCAGACCCAGCTCCACCTGAATCAGACCCAGCTCCACCTGAATCAGACCCAGCTCCACCTGAATCAGACCCAGCTCCACCTTTATCAGACCCAGCTCCACCTGAATCAGACCCAGCTCCACCTGTATGAGACCCAGCTCCACCTGAATCAGACCCAGCTCCACCTGTATGAGACCCAGCTCCTGCTGTATCCGGGTCGGACCATGACAGCACGCTGTGTGGCGGGTGTTCCCTAACCTTCACCGTCCTCTTCCTCCAGACGTCTAGACTGGAACAAGAATTGATTCCCTTCTCCCCGCCTCCCCCTCCCTCCAGGTTCTGGGTTCCAGCAGCAGACCCCGTCCTCCAGGGGGCAGATTGGACCTCCTCTGCGTTCAGCTGGGTCCAGTGGTTCTACAGGGACCAGTGGTTCTACAGGGACCAGTGGTTCTACAGGGACCAGTGGTTCTACAGGGACCAGTGGTTCCGCTGGGTCAAGCCTTTCTACTGGGACCAGAGGCTCTGCTGGGGCCAGTGGTTCTGCTGCTTCCAGTGGTTCTGCTGGGTCAAGCGTTTCTACTGGTTCAAGTGGTTCTGCTGGGACCAGTGGTTCTTCTTGGTCCAGAGGCTCCGCTGGATCCAGCGGTTCTACTGGTTCCAGGAATTCTATTGGGTCCACTGGTTCTGCTGGGTCAAGCGTTTCTATTGGTTCAAGTGGTTCTTCTGGGTCCAGTGGTTCTGCTGGTTCCAGGGGTTCTGCTGGTTCCAGAGGTTCTACTGGGACCACTGGTTCTGCTGGGTCAAGCGTTTCTACTGGGACCAGTGGTTCTTCTGGGTCCAGTGGTTCTGCTGGTTCCAGGGGTTCTGCTGGTTCCAGAGGTTCTACTGGGACCAGTGGTTCTGCTAGTTCCAGAGGTTCTACTGGGACCACTTCTGCTGGGTCAAGCGTTTCTACTGGGACCAGTGGTTCTTCTGGGTCCAGAGGCTCTGCTGGTTCCAGTGGTTCTGCTGGGTCAAGCGTTTCTACTGGGTCCAGGGGTTCTCATGCGTCCAGTGGTCCTGATCGGGGGGTCAGCAGCCCCGCCCACGCTGCCCTCCCCGTCCCCCCATCTAAAGCAGACAGCGTTCCAGTTAGAGCACCAGCCGTTCCGAACCATGCCTCGAGCCCAGCGGCCACTATACCCAAAACTGCAGGTAAAACTGATTATAGCAGCGCGGAGTCACTCAACTGGAACTAGTTGAATGAACTGATGAAAAAAAGAGTGATAATCAAATGTTCTCTCTCTCTCTCTCTTTCTCTCAGGAGGTCAGTTCCCATCTGCGTCACGTCCTTTCAATCCAGCAGGTCGCGGGGATTGGCCCCGGCCCCTCCCCCCTCCAGTTCAGCCAACAGTGTGGTCCGGTAGAGTCCAGGCCAGTGAGTTAATGACCCGGACTACCGAGGCAGTCTAACGATGCAGTCTAATGCGCAGGTCTAATGATATAGCATAGTGATGAAGCATAGTAAAGATCTGAAATAACATACATACATAAACATATATGTGCGTGTGTGTGTGTGTGTGTGTGTGTGTGTGTGTGTGTGTGTGTGTGTGTGTGTGTGTGTGTGTGTGTGTGTGTGTGTGTGTGTGTGTGTGTGTGTGTGTGTGTGTGTGTGTGTGTGTGTGTGTGTGTGTGTGTGTGTGTGTGTGTGTGTGTGTGTTTGTATGTTTGTGTGTTTGTGTGTCCAGCCGTGCAGAGTGCATGTGACAGGCCAGGTGTGTGCGGCGCTGGGCGCTGTGTGGCTCTGGCAGGAGGAAGACACACCTGTAGGTGTGAAGAAGGATACGAGCTGAACAGTCAGAGGACACACTGCAGAGGTACACACACACACACACACACACACACACACACACACACACACACACACACACACACACACACACACACACACACACACACACACACACACACACACACACACACACACACACACACACACACACACAAACACTCACACTCACACTATCACTCACACACAGCAATGGTACACACACACACACAGGAAGTGAAAGATGTGTCTCCTCCAGATATGGACGAGTGTCAGCTGGGTCCCTGTAGCAACGGTCGCTGTGACAACACTCCTGGCAGCTACAAGTGTGTTTGTCACCGTGGTTACCACCTAGAAGGAAACTCCTGTACAGGTAGGGTCACCTGACCACACAGAGACCAGCTCCGTGGCATCACGGCCGATACAAACCCTGAAGAGTACACGTTGCATTATTACCATCTTGGTGATCCCATCACTTGTGGACAGCACTGAGTACGTCAGCTCAAACCTGCCATTGCAATGTTCTCAACGTCTCCAGTGACTTCTTGTGATCCTACGCACTGCTAAAATAATGTGGCCATATACGAACGAGACCTCTCCTCAGAATGTGGTGTGAGCTCAAGGCATCCCTGATGTGGATTGGGTGCATGCACACCTGTACTTAGAGCTGTACACCTGTGATCAGATCTGCCGAGACGCATGTTAATGCCAGCTGTTAACAGGCTGTCTGTGTGTGTTTGTCTGTGTGTGTGTGTGTGTGTGTGTGTGTGTGTGTGTGTGTGTGTGTGTGTGTGTGTGTGTGTGTGTGTGTGTGTGTGTGTGTGTGTGTGTGTGTGTGTGTGTGTGTGTGTGTGTGTGTGTGTGTGTGTGTGTGTGTGTGTGTGTGTGTGTGTGTGTGTGTGGGGGGGGGGGGGGGGGGCGTGT
>OLKM01000291.1:152216-154716 GCA_900291075.1 Melanogrammus aeglefinus | reverse complement strand
GCAACACCTGTAAAGGTGAGTAGAGGATCATGGATAAGCTCTGAAGCCAACCTGATGTTAACCTTGTCTTAATAAACTTTGTGTGTGTGTGTGTGTGTGTGTGTGTGTGTGTGTGTGTGTGTGTGTGTGTGTGTGTGTGTGTGTGTGTGTGTGTGTGTGTGTGTGTGTGTGTGTGTGTGTGTGTGTGTGTGTGTGTGTGTGTGTGTGTGTGTGTGTGTGTGTGTGTGTGTGTGTGTGTGTGTGTATGGTGTGTGTGTGTGTATGTGTGTGCATCCGTAGATATAGATGAATGTACAGATCCCTCTCAGTGCCCAGGCCAGATGTGTGTGAACTCTGTTGGATCGTATCACTGTGTCTCCTGTAGGCCAGGATACACTCTACACAACAGACAGTGTACCGGTAAGATACACACACACAGACACACACACGCACACACGCATGCATGCATGCACGGACGCATGCACGCACACACGCACGCACACACACACACACACACACACACACACACACACACACACACACACACACACACACACACACACACACACACACACACACACACACACACACACACACACACACACACACACACACACACACACACACACACACACACACACACACACACATACACACACACTACACTAATAAGAAATGTGTGTACATTATCATTATCCATGTATACATACATACTAAACATGTAGGAGGGTACTGTGTACGTGTTGGTGTATCTGTGTACTGTGTGTATGAGTTTACTTGTGTAATCTGTGTACTGTGTGTATGTGTGTATGGTATGGCCTCTCTAGATGTAGACGAGTGTGTGGGTGAGCGTGTGTGCGCAGCAGACCGTGTGTGTGTCAACACGCTGGGATCCTTCAAATGTGACTGTCTGCCTGGGTATCGAACCAACGGCCTCACAATGCAGTGTCAAGGTACAGCCCTGTGTGTGTGTGTGTCTGTGTGTTTGTGTTTGTGTATGTGTGTGTGAGTGTGTGTGTGTGTGTGTGTGTGTGTGTGTGTGTGTGTGTGTGTGTGTGTGTGTGTGTGTGTGTGTGTGTGTGTGTGTGTGTGTGTGTGTGTGTGTGTGTGTGTGTGTGTGTGTGTGTGTGTGTGTGTGTGTGTGTGTCAGATCAGATACACACGTGGACAAAATTGTTGGTACCCCTCTGTTAATGAAAGAAAAACCCACAATGGTCACTGAAATAACTTGAAACTGACAAAAGTAATAATAAATAAAAAATTACTGAAAACTAACCAATGAAAATCAGACATTGCTTTTGAATTGTGGTTCAACAGAATAATTTTAAAAAACAAACTAATGAAACAGGCCTGGACAAAAATGAAGGTACCCCTAGAAAAGATTGAAAATAATTTGACCATAGGGAAATGTTAAACTAAGGTGTGTCCTCTAATTAGCATCACAAGTGTCTTCAAACTTGTAATCCATCAGTCTGCCTATTTAAAGGGTGAAAAGTAGTCACTGTGCTGTTTGGTGACATGGTGTGTACCACACTGAACACGGACCACAGGAAGCAAAGGATAGAGTTGTCTCTGGAGATTAGAAATACAATTATAGACAAGCATGTAAAAGGTAAAGGCTATAAGACCATCTCCAAGCAGCTTGATGTTCCTGTGACTACAGTTGCAAATATTATTCAAAAGTTTAAGGTCCATGGGACTGTAGCCAACCTCCCTGGGCGTGGCCGCAGGAGGAAAATTGATGCCAAAATGAAAAGACGGATAATAAGAATGGTAACCAAAGAGCCCAGAACAACCTCCAAAGAAATGAAAGGTGAACTCCAAGGTCAAGATACATCAGTACCAGATCGCACCATCCGTCGTTGTTTGAGCCAAAGTGGACTTCATGGGAGACGACCAAGGAGGACACCACTGTAGAAAGCAAATCATAAAAAAGCGACTGGAATTTGCCAAAATGCATATTGACCAGCCACAAAGCTTCTGGGAGAATGTCCTATGGACGGATGAGACAAAACTGGAGCTTTTTGGCAAGGCACATCAGCTCTATGTTCACAGATGCAAAAATGAAGCATGCTAAGAAAAGAACACTGTGCCTACTGTGAAACATGGAGGAGGCTCAGTTATGTTCTGGGGCTGCTTTACTGCATCTGGCACAGGGTGTTTTGAAATTGTGCAGGGTTCATTGAAATCTCAAGACTATCAAGGCATTCTCGAGAGAAATGTGCTGCCTAGTGTCAGAAAGCTTTGTCTCAGTCGCAGGTCATGGGTCCTCCAACAAGATAATGACCCAAAATACAGCTAAAAACACCCAAGAATGGCTAAGAGCAAGACATTGGACTATTCTGAAGTGGCCTTCTATGAGCCCTGATCTAAATCCTATTGAACATCTGTGGAAGGAGCTGAAACGTGCCATTTGGAGAAGGCACCCTTCAAACCTGAGACAACTGGAGCAGTTTGCTAATGAAGAGTGGGCCAAAATACCTGTTGACAGGTGCAAAAGTCTCAAGTTAAGGGTACCATC
>OLKM01000291.1:129716-147216 GCA_900291075.1 Melanogrammus aeglefinus | reverse complement strand
CATGTTCAGAGAGGTACTTATAAAAACCTTAAGGGTTATGAATGCATACAGTTGCTTGTTCTCGGTGGCAAAACGACTCTATCAACCGCAGAGCAGGGCCCCAAAATGATCCTGCTTAGGGCCCCCAGGAGTGCAGGGCCGGCCGCTACAACACACATAACGACAATACTGTTGAACGTGTTTACAGCATCTCCCTACGGCGCCCCCTACGGAGCAGACGCCTTCGTGCCCGGGGGGCTGCCCTATGGGGGAGCAGGAGGTTACGATGACTACCTCCAAGCAGGGGGTCAGAGGACCCCCGGAACCTACGGTCAACCTGACGGAACCGGACGCAGGTACACACATACACATGTACACATATACAATCACAAACGTACACACACACACACACACACACACACACACACACACACACAAACAAACACAGTATGGTTAAATCATTTTTTGAAATGCTTTTAGTTACTATGACGACGGGGACTCCCACCCCCCCTCCTTCGGGCTGCCCCCCGACCCTCGCTCAGAGGCATCCTTCGGGGCACGCCCCCCTCCCTCTCTGCCCAATGGCCGGCCCCTCAGCATTGCCCCCCTCCCCAGGGGCGGGGCCTACAGGCCCAGGGGCGGGTCCTATGTACCAGGGGGCGGGGCGTATGTACCAGGGGGCGGGGGCTACGCCCACGAGGAGGAGAATGTAGAGGAGGAGGAGGAGCCCTGGCGACCAAGACCACCGTTTCCTGGCTTCGCAGGAAGGGGCGGGACTCCGCAGAGGCTGTATGACAGTGAGTTTTCCTGACACTGGACGACCGCCTTCAGCGAGCGCTGGTTACTTGTTATCTGAGGACGAGAGACTATAACTCTCCCTCTCTCTCTCCCAGGGCGTTATGACTCCTTCACAGGGCGTAGGCCTAGTAGCGCCGAGGATTGTGGGGTACTGGACGGCTGTGAGAACGGCAGGTGCATCCGCGTCGAGGAGGGCTACACCTGCGACTGTCACTATGGATACCAGCTGGACATGGCCTCGATGACCTGCAGAGGTCATGAATAACCCTACCCACAATGCACATATTTGCTCCGTCCCATAAACCTCCTTCTCTGTCCAGCAACAACCTTACCCAGAATGCATCTCCCTGCAGATATTAACGAGTGTGAGGAAGGCGGCCTGGAGTCGGAGTGTGTGAACGCCCACTGCGTCAACACCGACGGATCGTACCGCTGCATCTGCTGGAGAGGTTACATCATGACCCAGGGACCCCACCACTGCACCGCGGCCTAGACCACCAGACCAGACCAGACCAGGTCATCGTACCCGACAAGACCCATGGCCCAGACCCAACAGGACTAGAGATGAATGGCATCCCTGAGACTTCATGTGGACGTCACGCTTGCTCAGCATTTCTGGTCGTTTAGCGAGTGTGGGTAAAACTAAGCTTTGAGGATGCTTTTATTTGTACATGTTGTTATGCCAAGCTCACGCTACAGGATTTAATTATTAATATTCAAACCAAATCCCATCCCAGCAGAGCAGCTCTCCTCTAACGACACATCTAGTATCCCACCAGACAGAAAATACGAAGGAGAATTACCCAGGGCTTCACATCGCTAGACTTTGACCGGAGTACCAGGGTTTGAATCTTTGCATCTAAGGATACAAGAGTCATGCTTAAATCAAGCGACATATAGTCACACAAATACCGCTCTACATTAATAGCAATAGATGTATCTTGTCCATCTTTATTTTTTAAAGAGCAAGTGAACCAACCGTTTATTTTAATTTTTAAACTACTGTCACTGTCCATGACGTTTTTTGACATCAGAATCTGGGCAAGAATCCTGTATTGAGGGAGCTTGGCATTTGCATCATAAAAGTAAAAAATTAAGTAATAGAGTAATTGAAAAGTAAGTATAATCCTTGACATGCATAAAGTGAGCGGATTATATGCACACACGGTTAGCACATAGTTAACCTACAGTTAGCAGAGTTAGCCTAGATGAGTCATGGTAAGTACATAGTTAGCACAGTTGGCATAGTGGCAGTGTTATAAGCTATTGAAAAAAGGATATATTGACTGGGATTGAATGTTATTATTTTCTGTCATTTTTGTCAAGTTCATTTTAATGACAAATATAATCAATGGTCATCGCTGTATTGTTGCCGAAGAGGTTGGAGATACTGTTGATTATTACCAATGTACATAATCGTTCACTTGTTAGGTGGTTAGTTGCAGTTCAGTTTCAAAAATTATGTTTGTATGAATTTAACAAACTTAAATGTTTAAGCCTTAGTTTATCCTGGGATGTCTGGGGTCCAAACCCAACACATCCTGTCCTGTCTCTTGTTCCGCACAACTGAAGTATATGCACACACTTGATTAAATACGGCCATATCTGATCCTTCAATGTCAAGGCTTTTGATTGGTTCGGACGTTGTAAATGAAACCTCTGCATTCGATCATGACCAGTTTTAAAAGGAAGTGGTTTTCTTAACTCATCATGCTCCTTCCTGTTCTCCCTTCCTGTCTATTGTTCTTTGATCGCCTGCGGTTACGCTTCCACGTTGTGGTGTAACGTTACCTTGTGAACGCTACTGCGGTTACGTTTGGTAACATTACCAAGGTAACCAGGTAACATTGCCTGGTTTTCCATTACCATGGTAACCTACTAATGTAACATCACCTAAAGAAACCAGTTAATTATCCATTGTAAAAGTACCCACGGTGATCTCAGTAACATTACCTTATTAACATAACAGTTCCATTAACATGGTAACATTAAAACATTGTTATATAATATAAACATTCCTACGATTTCAAATGGATACCACTACATAGTAACATTAACATAGTGAAACTACAATGTTTACACAAAGTAACATTACTATAGTAGCATTACCACAAAGTAACATTACCATGGGGTAACATGGGCCAAGCTCAGAAACAGTATCGCAGCTGAAAACTATATGCTCACAAATATAATTTATTTTAGTTATCAAACATGTTCTTCCAATATGTCTGATACCTTGCAGATGAAAAACGTTGTGTGGGGTCTGCATCTGACAGACAAGAATAGATTTTTGAGCAGTTAGTTGTTTAATTTTTTCATACAAATACATTAGAAAAAGCAGTTTTATAAAGCAACCAGAGCTACCAGCTCACAATGACACAATCGGGCAAACAAATAATTCTGATCATCCTCATCATCTTCTTCATCACGACCTTCTTAAACATCACCAGCACCACCTTCATCATCATCATCATCACCGCTATCATCCTCACGACGTGCATCAACAGATAAAATAGAAAGATATAAAAAAATAAACGTTTTGGCTAGCCGTTGCCGTGGAGAGCACCGGCCAGGGACACGACATGATGTCATAAATACTGGACCGGCCCCATTGGTCCTCGGGTCAGGACCTAAGCCAATCATGAGCTAGAACATTCTACAATCAGCAAATCACTAAATACTGCTCCTCTTCATCAAGGATCTCCAGACACCCCCCTGGCTTTTATTTTGAAGTATCGAGTGTTTCAAGGTTAGTCAGGTAGGAAGGCTAAACCGTTAGTTATACGTAACTAGTAGCTTATTTGTGGAAGATGGTTTATCAGCGTATCTGGCTCCTGTCATAGAGGAGGAGACCTCCTGTGGGCTGTAATTGGTTAAATAGGAGAAAGAGGTTTAAGAAAAGTGAACACTTTTAATCTTATAGCGGTTTATACATTGATTATAAAGGCATTTAACTTGGCGTGGTAGGAGGGTGGCCGCTCAAACCAATCAGAAGCTGGTTTCGTTCATTGGAGGCTTAGGACTGGTCGAAGGCCCGGGCGCTGGCATCTGAACGCCCTCAGCCTCGGGGGGAGGCGGGGCCTCTGGGGGGGGCGGGGTCTCAGGGGATCCAATCAGATGTTGAGGAGAGGTGGAGCCGGGTGAGCAGGTTGGACTGACTGCCGAGGGGGCGGGGCTAACTGGGGCCCTGCGCTGGGATGACGACGACGACGAAGGGGAGGCGTGTTGCCCGGGCGACACAGAGAAGGTCGTGGGAGCTCTTAGGCCCAGCCGGCTCTCTAGCTCACTGCACACCGCTAGGCTCCGCCTCCCCCCCTCGGCCCCGCCTGCCAGCTCCTGGCAGCGCTCCACGAAGCTGCCCCTCCGCAAGGGGGCGGGGCCTGCTGCCTGAGGGGCGGGACCTCGCTGGAACCTGGGCTGGGGGGCCTGGCCCGGGGGCGGGGGGGTCGGCTCCGCCTCACGGGAGAGGGGCTTAGTGGGGGGGAGAGGAGGGGGGGGCTGGCGAGGAAGACTACCATAGAACGACCTTCCCCCTAAAGGACGATCAACCCGTGAAGACTCAGAACCCTGCTGGTAGAGACTAGAGAGAGAGAGAGACACAGAGAGAGAGGAGGACACACAGAGAGAGAGAGAGAGAGAGAGAGAGAGAGAGAGAGAGAGAGAGAGAGAGAGAGAGAGAGAGAGAGAGAGAGAGAGAGAGAGAGAGAGAGAGAGAGAGAGAGAGAGAGAGAGAGAGAGAGAGAGAGAGAGAGAGAGAGAGAGAGAGAGAGAGAGAGAGAGAGAGAGAGAGAGAGAGAGACAGAGAGAGAGACACAAAGAGAGAGAGAGAGACAGAGAGAGACAATTTAATTTACAGAGATATGTTAATACAGCGTATCTTTACTTTATCTTTATATACACATGGTGTCCACACACACACACAGTGTGTGTGTGTGTGTGTGTGTGTGTGTGTGTGTGTGTGTGTGTGTGTGTGTGTGTGTGTGTGTGTGTGTGTGTGTGTGTGTGTGTGTGTGTCTTTATGTGTACCTGCAGGTGGAGGTGCGAGGGGTGGTGTCGGGGGTCCGGGTCATGGCCAGGTCACACTGGTCCAGCAGCTCCAACAGCTCCTCCTCTGTCGGCCCGCCCAGCGCTGCGACCAATCACAACACTCGTCAGCGACAACAACCAGTCACAACGCTCGTCAGCAAAAAGCCAATCAACAACACTCGTCAGGACACTGGCCCCGGCCGATCCCCGACAGGCGTGCGTTGGGGTTTTGAGGTGGTATACATGGCGCTAGCGAGGTCACCTCTGATGTCCACCTTCCCGGTGACCTCCATGGCCGTGGTGAGGTCCCACATCTGGATGCTGCCGTTGCCGTGGCCGCTGAAGAGGTAGCGGCGCGGCCGGGAGCCGATGCGACTCGAACCCTCGCACTCGTGGACCACGAAGGAGGTGATGGAGGTACCGTCTACGGACCGCACCTCACACACCCTGACACACACACACACATAACACAGACACACACACACATTAATGCAAACCCCACATTAACGCGAAGCATCCCGCACACGTTAAAACAACACGCGCACACAGAGAGAAACACACAAACCTCTTCCCGTTGGAGGACAGTCTGACGTAGAGTTTATCAGAATCAGGAACGACTCGCTGGATAAACACTTGCTGCTCATCCCTCTCCCCATACGGACCTGAAACACACACATATACATCAATATACACACACACACACACACACACACACACACACACACACACACACACACACACACACACACACACACACACACACACACACACACACACACACACACACACACACACACACACACCAATATATACATACACACACACACATATACATGAATATATATACATACACACACATATACATGAATATATATACATACACACACATATACATGAATATATATACATACACACACATATACATGAATATATATACATACACACACATATACATCAATATATACATACACACACATATACATCAATATATGCATACACACACATATACATCAATATATACATACACACACATATACATCTATATACACACACATATACATCAATATATCTATATACACATATACATCAATATATCTATATACCCACACATATATACATATATATACACACATATACATTAATATATCTATATCTATACGCACACACATATACAGCAATATATCTATATACATACATATATATCGATATATATATACTAGGGCTGCATGATTATTCGCAAATGATTATTATTATTTTGATCAATATTGATATCACGATTATTTACCACGATTATTCATTGAAAGAAAAATCTTTTGAATTTCTACCACCCCCTAGTGGTAGGAGCCACACACTGTGCTCAGCGGCAAAATTGCCGCCAGGCCACGCCCCCCCCCCCCCCCCCCCCTTTTCAGGCCTCGCGCCGCTGTGTGCAGGATGAACTCACGCAGTCGCAGAGAGGTGTACAGGGAGCGCTTGGTTCGCTTTGCAGCGGAGGTAGAGCGTATACTGCATGGGCGGGGCTAGTTTCTTTTTTGGTTTTCTTTTTTTGCGGATGCATTACTTAAAAAAAATATCGCGAAAATATTGCAAGAACACGTGTCATCGTGGGACGCCAATATCGTCATCGCGATTAAAAATTAGATATATTGTGCAGCCCTACTATAAACACACACACATATATATATATATATAAAAGAGATAATCCCACACACCGATGTCCGTGCCGGCGCTGCAGCCCCCGTGGCCGTCTGTGCCGTCCAGGGAGAGGACCTTGAAGGAGGTGAGGGGGGTGGAGCCCGGCTGGGTGGAGATCATCCCGCGGAACCGCGTCACCGTCCAGGTACGCACATGGTTGTTGTCGGCGCACACTGACACACACACACACACACATAAACGACATACATATGTGTTTAATAAGTAGATATTTACTTTACTTTGAAGGTGTGTTTTGTAGGTCTCTGAAGGTGTGGTCAGGTGTATGAAGGAGGGGTCAGGTGTACGAAGGAGGGGCCAGGTGTACGAAGGAGGGGCCAGGTGTACGAAGGAGGGGCCAGGTGTACGAAGGAGGGGCCAGGTGTACGAAGGAGGGGCCAGGTGTACGAAGGAGGGGCCAGGTGTACGAAGGAGGGGCCAGGTGTACGAAGGAGGGGCCAGGTGTATGAAGGAGGGGCCAGGTGCATCAAGGTGTGTTCAGGTGCATCAAGGTGTGTTCAGGTGCATCAAGGTGTGTTCAGGTGCATCAAGGTGTGTTCAGGTGCATCAAGGTGTGTTCAGGTGCATCAAGGTGTGTTCAGGTGCATCAAGGTGTGTTCAGGTGCATCAAGGTGCGTTCAGGTGCATCAAGGTGTGTTCAGGTATACAGTGTGTTCAGGGGTATCAATGTGTGTTCAGGTATAAGGTGCGTTCAGGAGTATCAAGGTGTGTTCAGGTATACATTAGGTTCAGGGGTATCAAGGTGCGTTCCAGTGTACGGTGTGGTCAGGTGTACAGTGTGATCAGGTGTCTCAAGGTACTCAAGTTTCTGAAGGTGGTCAGGTGTCCTGATGTGTGTTAAGGTGCATTAACGTGGGTCAAGGTAGGTATGTGGATACCTGAGATGAGATGCTTTTCTGACAGCATGATCTTGGTGACTGGGCTGCGGTGAACAGAGAAGGTCTGGAACAGCTGGGGTCCGGAGCCCACCGTCTCTGGGTGCTGCACTATGACCCTCACGGCTCCGGAGCTGGTCCCGTAGGCGATCTCTATCCAGTTGCCACTGTCACCTGTTGGGGGAACACATGGTAGGAGTTACTCACCAGGTTTACCAACACGTTACTAGTGCTTGTGCAGTGTAGTACAGTATAAAAGCAGCATTACTGGTCTTGGGAGTGAGGTAAACGCTGAGGGCAGTAATGGCGTCTTCAGTGGGGTCTCTGTACAGCTCCGTCACCAGGAGGTCGTTGTCTTTCATCCTGAGAGGAAACTTCTGGACATCTGTGCACACGGTGGAAAGACAGAAAGGTGGTGGAGAGACAGGTACTAGCGATGAAACAGGTACTGCCAGCGAGACAGGGAGTGGTGGTGAGACAGGCAGGTAGTGGTGATGAGGTAGGGATTGGTGGTAAGACAATAGAGGTGGTTGTGGCGAGACAAGCTCCGAGTCTCACCATTGTACCGGGACCATGGCTTTCAGTCTTTATTTGTTAAAAAAAAATAATCAGTCTATAGTTGAAAATCTGCCTAATTTTCTGTTAATTGTTTTTAGTCTGAATTTCCGAAATAAGTGCGTTCATTTTTTGCAAACATGATCCTAAGATGTTTGGACCATGAACCTCACCTATGTAGTAGATGTTTAGACCATGAACCTCACCTATGTAGTAGATGTTTAGACCATGACCCTCACCTATGTAGTAGATGTTTAGACCATGACCCTCACCTATGTAGTAGATGTTTAGACCATGACCCTCACCTATGTAGTAGATGTTTAGACCATGACCCTCACCTATGTAGTAGATGTTTAGACCATGACCCTCACCTATGTAGTAGATGTTTAGACCATGACCCTCACCTATGTAGTAGATGTTTAGACCATGACCCTCACCTATGTAGTAGATGTTTAGACCATGATCCTCACCTATGTAGTAGATGTTTAGACCATGATCCTCACCTATGTAGTAGATGGATCCGTTGTTGCAGCCGAGGATAAGGAAGGAGCCGGCCGTATCACAGCTGTTGATGGGAACCACGTCCTGATTCTGAAGAACACAACGCCCCGGGTTACCATTGCCCACGTTGATGAAGGGCTTGGTAGTTTTGTTTTGTTTGTTTCGAAATGCTGACGTTCTGGATAAATTACAACCTGGTCTCACAGGAATCCGTGAAATGACTACGGACGCTTAACTCAAAATCCGTGGGATCATTACGGAAACACGCCGATTTACGGTATATGCGCACGGACAGAAATCCCCGTTTCACCGAGCGAGTCGACCACGGGCGCTTAATTCAAAATGAATGGTTTGATATTCCGTGTGGAAGACGAAAAAGGTGCAACCGTGCGCTGGGACACGATTCAATAGATTAACGGTTGTGCGCATGAGCACGAAATCACGTGACATATAGGTGATATATAGATATATATATAGTCATTTGACGGATCCCTGTGTGACCAGGTCGACTCGCTCGTTGAAACGGGGATCTCTGTCCGTGCGCATATTACGTAAATCGGCGTGTTTCCGTAATGATCCCACAGATTTTGAGTTAAGCGTCCGTAGTCATTTCACGGATTCCTGTGAGACCAGGCTCATAAATTAACATGCGACTGTTTCTGCCACGTGGTTGTTGTGGGCGTGTCCGGAGCGTCACAGGGGGGGGGGGGGCATGGTTTGACTCACCTGCCAGTGTTTGGTGACTGCATTCCACACTCCCACCTTCCCCGTGTGACTGGTAGCAATCAGCTGGTTACCAACAAAGAAGAGGGCCTCCACCGGCACGTTGAGGCTGAACACGCCTGTGGAGAACCCGATTACAGAGCGCTTCAAAGTTAGCTACTACATGAAAGCGTGTGTTTTAGAGCACATCTCAAAACAAAAATGGTTATATATTGTCTCTTTAAACGATTAATCAATAACCACAAGGACATTCCATTTTATGTTGATAGCAATCCGAAAATCAATCATCCCTTCCTGATATAACCCGATCTCACAGTCCTGATCTAACCTGGTTCAACCCGTTCTAACCCGACCCCACAGTCCTGATCTAACTAGATCTTAGTCCCCTCTCACCGATCTCGTTGCCATTGCCGTCAGGGCAGATGGCCCAGAGGATGATCTCCGTTCCCGAGGCGACAGCCACCATCTTGTCGTTGTCGCCTAGCGACCCAGCCATCACCTTGGCGTTGAGCGCCACCCTGTCGATCACACCGTCCAGACGGGGCGATGTGAAGACCTGCTGCCAGCCGGTGGACTCCTTCACCCTGGGGGGAGGGGGGGAGGCCGTTAGATGTGTAGATGTGGTCAGTACGATCGTCAGTATTGTGGATGAAGGGATCAGTACCTGTAGCAGACTACGAACTGGGCGTACGCTACGGCGATCCAGTTATGATGACCACAGATGATCCGCACCATACCCGGGTCTGACACCTGGCCTGCGCACGCACAATTATGGTTTGATAAGACACCATTACTTTATGAACCCCTGGGCAGAAGTTTGCTGTGTGTGTGTGTCTGCACTGACCCCCAGGGACCCGGTCCTCGGGGGGCCGGTGGGCCAGAGGTCCGCCGCCGCCCAGGTGGGGGGGCATGGTGTTGCTTCGTCGGACCGGTGCGCGCTCTGCCGGCGCCACACGGACCGGGTACTGAGGCCCAGCTACGCTGTGACGATTCCTCCTCTTGGCAGGGTACACTACACACACAGACACAGACACAGACACAGACACACACACACACACACACACACACACACACACACAATCATGACAATGGTAACTGACGTTGGACGTCAGTTAGTACAGAGCTTGTGGGCAACATTTTGACAAATGATGCAGCCAGCAGAGATTGGTACAATAGACAGAGCTGATGCTATGATGAGTCAATATTGGTCTTTTTAAGTTTTCTTAAAAGACCAATAGGATCCTCTAAGAAAACGATTGACTGCGCTAACAAGCAGTTTTCCATGTGCATGTAAATTCAGAGCCAGGGTGTGTCCAGGTGTAAGGGGGTGTTTTGGGGTTGATATTGTAAGCAGGGTTACCTGGAGGGGGCAGGTATCCGTTGAACAGCACGTTGCCACAGGAGGAGCGGTCCAGGTCATCACACAGCTGCAGCTTACGCACTAACAAAAACAAACGCACCCAAACATCATGACAAAACAAACACACCCCAACATCACCACAAACCATACCCCCCAATCAGTATGAGCGCCCGCTTTAACCGACAGTAGGACAGAGAGCACTAGCAGACAGCTGGAGGAAGAGAGAGCTCTAACAGACAGCAGGAGGGAGAGAGAGCTCTAACAGACAGCAGGAGGGAGACAGAGAGCTCTAACAGACAGCTGGAGGGAGAGAGAGAGCTCTAACAGACAGCTGGAGGGAGAGAGAGAGCTCTAACAGACAGCAGGAGGGAGACAGAGAGCTCTTACAGACAGCTGGAGGGAGACAGAGAGCTCTAACAGACAGCTGGAGGGAGAGAGAGAGCTCTAACAGACAGCTGGAGGGAGGGAGAGCTCTAACAGACAGCTGGAGGGAGAGAGAGCTCTAACAGACAGCTGGAGGGAGATAGAGCTCTAACAGACATCAGGAGAGAGAGAGCTCTAACAGACAGCTGGAGGGAGAGAGAGACTTCTAACAGACAGCTCGAGGGAGAAAGGGCTCTAACAGACAGCTGGAGGGAGACAGAGAGCTCTAACAGACAGCTGGAGGGAGACAGAGAGCTCTAACAGACAGCTGGAGGGAGACAGAGAGCTCTAACAGACAGCTGGAGGGGGAGAGACTTCTAACAGACAGCTCGAGGGAGAAAGGGCTCTAACAGACAGCTGGAGGGAGACAGAGAGCTCTAACAGACAGCTGGAGGGAGACAGAGAGCTCTAACAGACAGCTGGAGGGGGAGAGAGCTCTAACAGACAGCTGGAGGGAGAGAGAGCTCTAACAGACAGCTGGAGGGAGACAGAGAGCTCTAACAGACAGCTGGAGGGAGACAGAGAGCTCTAACAGACAGCTGGTGGGAGAGAGAGCAATAACTCACCAAGTGGGGTAATGCCGTAGAACTCGGCCTCGTGCGTAAGCATGTGCACGTTGATGGAGCGGGGGTGGAGCTCTTTGGTACGCAGGAAGTTGAGGATGGGAGCGAAGAGGGAAGGGTCTCTGTCAATGAAGATCTACACACACACACACACACACACACACACACACACACACACACACACACACACACACACACACACACACACACACACACACACACACACACACACACACAGGGTTAACACACACGTCAACATAATGTACACACAGATACAGTGCTTACACACACTACTTACCGCTCCCGTCTCATCTTTCAAGGTGGAGATTCGCCCGCTCAGCAGACTAATGACAGAAAAAAAAGACATTAACACACACACACACACACACACACACACACACACACACACACACACACACACACACACACACACCTGGAGAAGAACGAGTCTGGGACCCAGGTCAGAGTCTGCCGTGAAGAACTGAACCTGGAACATCAAACATTCATCAATAACACTCTTCATCACTTATCTCTATGTACCAGTCGTACAAAACACTTTTCTTCAATAGTATATAACCATTTGAATCACACATCGTTAGTACTAAACACTTGTCGCTAAACACTTATCACTAAACACACTAGTATAAAACATTCATCACTAAAACGCTCTTCATCACTAAACACTAACTTTCTACACTAGTGTAAAATTACTCTTCAATACTAACACTCCTCATCACTTAACGCTCTGATTCACTAGTATAAACAGTCATCACAGTCTCCATCCCCTGTATGAAGCATCACTAACTCTTTTTTAATAAAAACTTCCCTAGTATAGAACATTCATCATTTACACTCCTCTTCACTAGTATAACACACTCCTCACTAACACTCTTTATCACTCTTCGTCACTAGTATAAAACACCCTTCATATCTAAACACTCTTCATCACCGAAGAACTAATGAATCATACTCTCGTCTCACCCAGGTGTTTATGAAGTCTGTACCATAACCTTTATAAAATGGTGTCATATATATATATATATATAGTATATAAGTAAACAAAGTGTTGTTATCGGTTGTATAACTAATGATAGGGTATTATACAATTATAATGAAAGAGTCGCACCTCTTCCCTCCGACGTTGAGGTGGATTATCTCCCCGCTCCGCGACATAATGACGTCACACAGCGATAACCTACACACACACACTGAAGTCTAAACACATTCAGCATGAACAACTCTACAAACATTACACACAAAAATCACAGGCTACTATGTTCTCATCCATGTTTGCATAGGGCTAACTGCTAGCTGCTAAGTATCCGGAAGAGTCTTCCGGCGGAGCGGCAGTCCTTTTCCGGGATAGCCTGAGACGCAAGACATGGCCTGGATTTCTCGTTCGGAACCGGACCGGACTTCAACTGTGTTCCGCTTATCTGACCTGGACCACACACATGGGTTAAAAGTTAAAAACAGATAATTTAAAGTTCTAAATATCCAATTTAAAACTTTAACCTAACCTTGACCAATATCAAAATATTTGAATATCGGGCTCAGACACACTAACCCTAACCCTAACCTCACACACACCTACACATAAACACCAACAAACACGCACACTAACTCAGACACACAGACACACGCGCACACGCACGCATACGCACACACACACACACACACACACACACACACACACACACACACACACACACACACACACACACACACACACACACACACACACACACACACACACACACACACACACACACACACACACACACACACACACACACACACACACACACTCTCTCTCTCACACACTCTTTCTCACACACCCACACACACACTCTCCCTCTCTTTCTCCCTCTCTCCCTCTCTCTCGCTCTTTCTCCCTCTCTCACACACCAGACACAAACAATGAAATAAGATGGTATTAGCTTCTTGATTTATGCTATTTGACCCCATATGAAGCATCCAGAAGCCCAACATATCTGTTGCAGTTGATGAAATGTATGATGAAAGCATAAATAAAACTGCTGGGAGTGGGGTAACATCCTGTGAGGTCCACCCGACACACTTCAAGGAGAGTTTGTGTACCAAGCCGCTGTTGACAGGAAGCGCTATAAACCCTCTTGCCATAGTTGGTCTTCCTCTCTCACTCTGTTGATCTAGAGACTTATTTAAAGGCTAAATATATAAATAAAATAAGTTTGGGAAATTCTCAAGAATTTCTAAGACATATTTAGTCTTTATATGCATGTTCTACATACAAATTGATGTTGTTTATAAGTGTAACCCTGTCCAGCTGTTTATGAAACAGGAAGTAGAACATATAGCATTCATGTAAAACAAACATCACACAGAGAACCAACCATATGTTGCAGAAATGTTTGTAGAAATTTATTGTAATTCATTAATTACATAGAAAATAAATTAAAAAAATATCCCTATCTTCTCCCCTCCTTGTCTTCTTTCTTCTCTTCTCATTTCCTCTCCTCCTCCTCTCCTCTCCTCCTCTCACCTCCTCTCCCCTGCTCTCCTCCTCTGTCCCCCTCCAGACATCTTCCTCAGCAGTGACTCCCTGAAGCTCCGGCACATGAAGAAGTAGATAAGGGGGTCAAGGCAGACGTTGACGGAGGACAGCAGGAGTGTGGCCTCCTTCAGCTGGAAGAGGACGTAGCGCGTGTGCTGGCTGAAGCCGGCCCGGGCCGTCTGGCTCAGCGTGTAGGGCACCCTGCAGGCGTGGTAGGGCACGAAGCACAGCAGGAACACCAGCAGCAGCACCACGATGCTGCGCCCCGAGCGCCTGCACGGGCCCCCCCCGCGCTCGCGGCGGGAGGAGCGGAAGACGCGGCGGGCGATGGAGGCGTAGCAGAAGCAGAGGAGGAGCAGCGTGGCCCAGAACAGCGCCACGTTGCTCAGGGTGGAGGCGCGGTGCCACTGCAGGCCCACGGGCGTCTTCAGCTCCATGCAGGAGACGGAGGAGTTTGGGAGGGGGGAGCGGCTGGTCAGGAGGACGTTGGGCAGCACGCTGAGGAGCAGGAGACACCATGTGACCATCGCCAGGAGGCGGGCCACGCCCACCCTGTGCAGGAGCGAGGAGGAGGAGGTGCGCCGGGTGACGGTGACGTAGCGGTCCAGGCTGATAAGGCCCATGAACACGATGCCCACGTACATGGAGGAGTAGAAGAGGACGGCGCTGTAGCGACACACGGCCACCTGCAGGCCCCGCCCCCCCATCCCGAGCTCCGCCCCCACCTTGAGGGGGATGGTGGAGAGGAGGAGCAGGTCGGCACCCACCATGTTCTTCAGGTACACCACCAGGGGGCGTTCGCTGGGCACGCGCAGGAGGAGCCAGGCGGCCGGGACGTTGAGGACCACGCCCACCAGAGTCACCAGCAGGTAGAGGGCCGGAAGCACCTGGTGGGTGAAGCGGCTGCCCAGCTCTGACGGCCTGGTCAGTAAGTGGGAGGAGTTAAGGTGCTCCATGTCTGGGGAGGGAAACACGTTCAGTAACAGAGTTGCTGGTTGAACTCCTGGAAAACCAAGGAACCAAGTTAATAGCATTCCGTTAGCATGTTGTTAGTGTGACTAGCATGTTGTTAATATGTATATCATGTTGTTACCATTTTGCTATCGTGCTGTTAGCATGTAACTGTAGCATGTTATTATTAGATGAGTAAGATACCTTTCACTGAATATATATTTTGCTATTGTAATATATTTTGTTATCATTTACATTTTTTATTTTAATTAAATGTGTGGTGGTTTGTAAATATATATCTTTTACATTAGGTGAATTGGATGCAATGTCAATTGTTGCTTTTATCTTATAAGATAAAAAAAAAACAATATCTTGTCTCTTTCTATCTCTCTCTCTCTCTCTCTCTCTCTCTCTCTCTCTCTCTCTCTCTCTCTCTCTCTCTCTCTCTCTCTCTCTCTCTCTCTCTCTCTCTCTCTCTCTCTCTCTCTCTCTCTCTCTCAATGTAGGTTTATCAATCAGTGTTTACATAAAGTTATATTTAATAAGATAAGTTAAACATCATTTTATAAAGTTAAAATAATATACATTTTATATAATATTGTAAAGTTAAGTTTTAGTAGACCTACTTGTTCTGGAAGTCGTTCTTCATAAAGATGGTCTGGACAGGTAAGACTCACAGGATATTCTCTCTGCCACAGAGACATTGAGAGAGATAATATCGCTCGGCTTCGCTCTCTCTCTCCCTCTCCCTCTCCCTCTCTCTCTCTCTCTCTCTCTCTCTCTCTCTCTCTCTCTCTCTCTCTCTCTCTCTCTCTCTCTCTCTCTCTCTCTCTCTCTCTCTCTCTCTCTCTCTCTCTCTCTCTCTCTCTCTCCTCTCTCTCTCTATCTCTCTCTCCCCTCTCTTCTCTCTCTCTCTCTCTCTCTCTCTCTCCTCTCTCTCCTCTCACTCTCTCTCTCTCTCTCCTCATCTCTCTCTACTCTCTCTACTCATCTCTTCACATCTCCTCTCTCTCTCTCTCTCAATGTAGGTTTATCAATCAGTGTTTACATAGAGTTATATTTAATAAGATAAGTTAAACATCACTTTATAAAGTTAAGACAATATACATTTTATATAATATTGTAAAGTTTTACTAGACCTACTTGTTTTGGAAGTCGTTCTTCATGAAGATGGTCTAGACGGGTAAGACTGATATTCTCTCTGCCACAGAGACATTGAGAGAGATAATATCGCTCGGCTTCGCTCTCTCTCTCTCTCTCTCTCGCTCTCGCTCTCTCGCTCTCTCTCTCTCTCGCTCTCTCTCGTTCTCTCTCTCTCTCTCGCTCTCTCTCAATCCCACTCAGTGCGGGGGTGAGTTGTCCGATAAAGAAGCTGGGGCGAGAGAGAATCACAGGAAGAGGAAATCAGCAGGAGAGAAATGGACAGCAGGAGGAGGTCATCCCCATCCTCCATCTTCCACACACACACACACACACACACACACACACACACACACACACACACACACACACACACACACACACACACACACACACACACACACACACACACACACACACACACACACACACACACACACACACACACACACACACACACACACACACACAGGTTGGTTGTGTACATGAGAAAGCTGGTGTGTGTGGAGCGTGGCTGGATCAAAGCCCAGACCGGAACAGGAAACATCAGGACCAGGGAGACATTATAATATCATTATATACACATGTTCATGTATTATTAGACCGATTTTAAACACTATCTGTCTGTCTGTCTGTCTGTCTGTGAACCTCTCTGTCTACCTGTTTGCCTGCCTGTGTGATATATTATTCTCTAAGCAACCTAGTTATCGATCATCAACATAACTTAAAACCTGCAACTAACTGCAGTGGCTGTAGTTTGCTATAGTATAACCTGTAATCGTTTTAGTTGCAGCTGTAGTTAGCTATTGTAGCAACAGTCTTTAGCTTTAGATGTAGCTGTAATTAACCATAGTTGTAGCCGTTTGTCAGAGCCATTTTTTTGTTTTGATGTTTTATGTATTTATTAATATGCAAGATGGTTTTGGCTTAGCCCTTTGAGTAGTTTGTTTTATCTGTTTTCATTTAGTGAAAACATATTTTGCATTTGACATGCTAGGGATGGCGTATTTGGGTTGGTGAAGCGCAGCTTTACTTATTTAGGAGAGGAGGCACAGGTTAATAGGTAGACGGAAAGCCGTACAGTTTTTTAACCGACAGCCCCTTTGATACATATGTTAGAAAAGGTTTATGTTGATCCTTCATGTTTTATTTTTTTGGTGAAATAAATACCGTTAAGCTAACGGACGATCCCAGACCTTTATTTTTGGAATCAAAAGGAGCGAGCGTGTCTAAAAAAACCACGATCCCGAAAGACCGTGGATATTTTGATTAACCGCAAAATAAGTCACGACACCATTGTTGGCTATACTAGTAGCTGACGTTAGCTATAGTAGTTGCCGCAGTTAGCAAAATTTGC
>OLKM01000291.1:104716-124716 GCA_900291075.1 Melanogrammus aeglefinus | reverse complement strand
TTTTCATCATCTGAATTGCTGGGTGGACCAGTCTATTATTTTTTTTATTTATATTCCAAGTGTAAAATGACGCGGATGAGGGGGCTTAAGACAAGGGTAGTGTTCGATAACTCTATGATGTCACTCTTTTGGAGGAAGTGCGTAAACGAAGATGTTGCGACACAACTGCACCCCTCACGTGACCAAATGCAATCTATATTCACGTCACGCAGTGCAATTAATCATTGTCTTGTAGCGCCGACGAGACTGCCACCCACAGATGAATGGTCAAAACAATAATAGAGATCCTAGATTCTAGTTCACTACTAAGGATGCAATAAGACCGTGTGTGGTTTACTGAATGACGAAGTGAACAGGAAACAGTCGGCCAGCCGCTGCAGCTTTGAGTGAGAGGCTCCTCATTGCAGAAGAGCCAATGCGTGGAGCTCGACCTTGCCCAGCTCCACCTGTAGATCCAGCTGCATGCCCGGCACAGGTCCAGCCCGCCCAATCCCCATCTCATTCATACAACTTGGTACCATAGCTCGTGTTCTGGCAGCGTCTAGCGAAAGCCCCGGAGAGCGCGCTCGGTCTGGGCAGGGGTTGCCTGTGCTGCGTTCGAGAGAGGGTTAAGCTTCTCTGACACTAATAGTGGGCCATAACGCCACACCAACGCGACTCTGAAAATAGTACTCAGCTATTCATGATTGCTTATAATATACTTTTAGCAGGTTACTTTTCTTACTTTTAGTCAAGAATAAACCAAGAAATTGTTTAAACACGCTTGATTCATATTTTAATTAGACATTATTATTACATACATTATCTTCATATAAAGCAGCATCTTCATAACAATGTCAATGTCAAATTTCATTTTTTATAAAGTTCCGGTATGGACCAAAAACGGCCATGTCGTCACGTTAATCCCCAATATGCTGCTTTGCTGCTCTTCAGCTTCTCAAGATGACTCAAGACTCTCGTGCTGATTGGTTACTTCCTCCAACTGACTGCAGCAAATAACAGAGCAGATCCTTAGGTCTAAGCAGCACTGCATCTGACTCAGCACATCAAGGGGAACAGACACTAAAACGGTAGCCTCCTCTGATTGGTCAAGATGAGCTGAGCGAACAGACTTTGCAGAAGCAGTCACAGGATGGATTCCCTGATCCCATGACTATATTAGGCCCTGCAGACAGGGTACATACCTGGGACGGATTGTCCTACATTGTTTGAGGGGGGGAATAAGGAGAGAGCGGTAGTTAACGGACAATAGTTCCAGGCCTGATCTGAGCCGGTGTCCTGTAGCACGGCAGTGAGTTCCTGTAACAAACCAGACCAAGCCATCACAGCAACCAGTGGGCAGTTTATCTCCAGAATAACTGCAACATTTACATAGAGGAACTGCTGATGAAAACCTTATTGCAGTCCGGTCAACTCACTCATATCAGTCTCGCAATCACAGGATGTGAACTGCAAACGTGCACTGTGCTACAGGCAGCGTAAAACGAACTGTAAACCAGCCGAAACAAGCAGCTTCATGATGCTAACGTACTGTGCGCTACAACCAGTGTTAGGATGCTAACCAACTGTTAGCTACAAGCTGCGTTATGATGCTAATATACAGCATACTGTGCGCTACAAGCAGCGTTATGATGCCAACGTACTTGGCAATGAGAGTTAGCAGGGCGGGAGCGCGGGGGGAGAAACTAAGGTCCGATGGTCTCGATCTCAGTTGGAGAGGCGTCGGAACATATCTTTTAGTGAGGCCTGCTTATTGGCCCCTGGCAGGTGAGGGGCAGGGCCGGGGCCGGAGCTTGAGCTGCTAGCCGTCTGTCTGTTAGGAGTAGCCCTTCGCCCTGCTCCCACCTCATTTCGTTTGGAGGAGGTTCTGCTTGGGGTCCTGGCTTTGTGGCGCAGCTGGTAAGGGTCAGCAGAGCCTTTGCTGCGGTCGGTGAAGGCCCGCTGCTCCTCCTTGTTCAGCTCCTTCTGGAGGAGCTCAGCCACCAGACGGTCCTGCTCCTCCTGCTGACGGCGGCTGAACAGCACCTCCTCCTGCCGGCTCAGCTCCTCCACCAGGAGAATACGAACCTCCTCCTCCCCCTCCTCCTCCTCCTCCTCCACCTCCCCGTCCCCTCGGACTCCAGAACCGGCTGAGGCCTGCTGGTGCCGCCAGGTGCTGGGGTGGGAAGAGCAGTGTCTCTTGGAGGAGGAGGCTGGGGCCGGCTCCATATGGACGCTCCCTCTCTTGGAGGAGGGGGTTAGGACGGGGGTGGCTTCGGTGTGGTCTGGGTCTCCTGGTGGAGCCGGTCGGGGGGTGTCAGGGTGTCTGGGCGAAGCTGGGCTGCTGGGGTTTGGGTTTATGGGGGGAGCAGGTCCGGTGTGGTCTGGGTGTCCTGGGGGAGCCGGTCTGGTGACGTCTGGGGTCGGGGGGGTGAGCAGAATGTTGTCCTAGTGTGGACAGAAGACATGATACACTTTAAGTAAGGATCCCACCAGGGCTGGGCGATTAATCTAATTTTGATTTCAGCGTCAAACGATCACAACATTAACTTTTGTTTTTTTTAATCAATGTTTTATAGAAAGGCAGAACAGCTGGATACATATCTGTGAATCATTTTAGAATGGAACATTTTTCTTTTTGACCATTTTGTGTATTATTATTTTTTGTATTACTTAAAAGGCAAAATTTCAAGTTTTCAAACTCCAAAATAATTGCTTGAATAATCGTGATTTCAATATTGACCAAGATAAGCCCTATATCCCACTACTTTGACCTGACCCGGTGACTAACTGCGATAAACACTGTCACACAAGACAAACACAAGAATAAGTCCCTTCTGTGCTGAAAATCAACAAAAACCAAACAACAGGTAAAGGACCTAGCTGTTGCCCTGCACAGCTTGCACTGCTGTGGGTGGCTGAATTGGTGTATGGATGCGCACCAAAGGCTGAAGGAATGGATGAATACGAGGCAATAAATGTTAAGTGCTTTGATTGGCCCCGGGTCTGAAGTGCAGTAGAAATGCAGTTACACTTCACACAAAGAGAGCCAGCGAAGGAGAGACAGAAAAACAGACAGGCAGACAGAGAGGGACAGACAAGAAGAGAAAGTGAGACAAATAAGCAGGGAAAGCGCCAGACAGACATGAGATGGAGAGACATACCCTGTTGGTGTCTGAACTGGTTGATTTGGAAGGCATTGGACACAGGAACCTGGAGATCATAAAAAAAAAAATCAAAACACACACTGCTACCAGGTTTCCTACCTGTCTAACGTCCACCAGTATGTTCCTACCTGTCTAACGTCCACCAGTAGGTTCCTACCTGTCTAACGTCCACCAGTAGGTTCCTACCCGTCTAACCTCCACCAGTAGGTTCCTACCTGTCTAACGTCCACCAGTAGGTTCCTACCTGTCTAACGTCCACCAGTAGTTTCCTACCTGTCTAACGTCCACCAGTAGGTTCCTACCTGTCTAACGTCCACCAGTAGGTTCCTACCTGTCTAACGTCCACCAGTGTGTTCCTACCTGTCTATTTTTGCAGGGGCAGGTTTTATCCTGGCATGAGAAGAAGCAGGCTCAGACACCGGAGAGGAGTTCTATACAGAGGACAGAGTATGAATAAGTACCGCACATGGATACGATTATTAGCATTATCATTAACATTATTATTACTATTTCTAGAATTAAACCTAATCAACATAAAATATTATTAATTAGTATAATCATTAACAAAAGACTATTATCAGCATTACTATTATTAGTCAATATTATTAACATACTATATATAATAACCATAGCATTAGCATAATCAGCAGACAGGTACAGACAGACAGACAGCCGGTAGAACAAACGGCATACAGATAGACAGGCAGTCATAGACAGTCAGACAGACAGGTAGACAGACCGGTAGATGAAAAGAATGACCGACAGGCAGACAAGCAAACAGAAAGGTTGACAGACAGACCGACCAGCTCCTGGCTGAGGAGGCGTGCCAGCCTCTCGTCCTCCTCCACTTTCTCCTCCTGCATCCTTTTCTCCTGGGCCAAACTCTGCTCCTCCTCCTGCAGGAGGAGCTGGATGAACTCCTCACTTGCCGTCCTCTCCGCCTCCTCCCCCACGCGACGCTCCTCCTCCAGCTACACACGCACACGCACACGCACACGCACACACAAGCACGTCAACTAGACCATTACAATGCCCTCTCACAGACATAACCCTTTCACACAGAGACACTGATCGGGATTTGTCAATACCTCTGACTATGGGAAACAATTTTCCCCGGACGTAGTGGGAGGGTGAGTCTGCGGTTTGTCAGCGGTAGTATAAGAAATACTAGATCGCTTCCGGTGGTGTGACCTTTGCCTAATCGTTACGAATGGATTCCTCGTGTCGTGAGTTTAGAAAATCTTTTTCTTGAAGAAAAAGCATTTCTAGCTCAATATTTTGTGTCAACAAAGCGACAATATTCGGCACCGATTCCGCCAAAACTGTGTCTAATGTTTTTTTCCATAAAAGCAATTAGCTTGTTTTGATTTCAGTAAAATATTGAGCTAGAAATGCTTTTTCTTCAAGAATTGTTTCCCCAGACTATCCAAAATCATGAGTAACCCCATTCCGTGCTGAACAAGCGGTGTTAAAAGGGGCTATGATATGTGCCCTAGATTCAATCTAACAATGTGGTAATATCTTAAAAATGCATGTGAAAAAAAGAAAAGAAAAAAAGATACTGCGAATATCTTAGTTATAACAACATTTTAACAGCAACATATTTTTGTATTTAAGTGTATTTAAGTGTATAAGTGTCAATTTTAATGTTTGGGAAATCCCACGATCGTTACCACTACACGTGGGTCAACAGCTCTGTGACGCCGTTACTACGGTGCCCCCTACTGGCTGAAGAAGTCAAATACAGTTTGCTTGGAGTTAACAGACTGGTCAGAGCCCCGGTATCGACTTAAGGGATGCTGAGATACACTGAACATTAAATATATTACTCCAAAATCAATATACGTTGTATTTCGTTGGTATCCGTGTATTATGGCATTATAACACTTTGAGGGTGTAACTGTATACACTACAACCTTTAAGTACACAACGAAAACTCTTCAGTATACAACAAGAAGTCTAAAGTATCCCATTAAAACTGTAGAGTATAAAACCAGAAGTCTAAAGTGTAAATGTAAGACTCGGCTGTACCCTGGAGACCTGGTCTTCGTACTCCTTTCTCACTTCTCCTGGCTGGCAGACTCTGGGCCTGGAAGACTCCGCTGTAGCACAACACGTTACTATGGTTACAGTGAGTCATTATGGTATGTAGTTACAGTATGTTCTAAGGGTGTGTAGCTACAGTAGGGTTATTATGGTATGTAGCTACAGTATAGTAATTATGGTATGTAGTTACAGTATGTTATAAGGGTATGTTGTAAAAGTATGTTATTATGGTATGTAGTTACAGTACATTTATTATTGCCTGTAGTTACAGTATGGCTATGATAGTACGTTATTACAGTATGGTTATTATGGTTTGTAGTTACAGCATGGTTATTATGGTATGTAGTTACAGTATGTTATGTAGTTAAATTATGTTATCATGCTATGTAGTTACGTTATTATGGTATTTAGTTACATTATGTTATAATGTAGTTACATTATTTTATTATGGTATGAAGTTCCAGTATTTTATTATTGTATGTAGTTCCAGTATCTTATTATGGTATGTAGCTACATCATTGCATCATGGTATGTAGTTGCATTATGGTTATCACACTAAAGTCGAATTATTGGCTTAGTCCGAGGGGGCCGTGAGCTGGAAGTATAAGGAGACGATAGTTGTGTTGTTGTCCCCGTCGGAAACCGAGAAACGGCGTTTTATTTCAAAAGGTGGCGAAGAAGATGGGAGAAAGCCTGTGTCGTGCAAGTGTAACTAACCCCTATAAGTAGTGTATCATCATCCACATGCATTCTGTACACACTACGCTTCTGTCACGAGAGTAGCGGATGTGTGTGCGCGAGAACGGCAGTGTGTGTGAGTGACTTCAGCGAGTGAGCGGTCGAGCGAGGAGAGCGAGAGCGGTTGCACATGTCAGTTTAGTGAATGAACGAGTCTGGTTGTGTCTGTGCAAACGTGTACTGTTAAGTCAATGGAACTACGAATAAAGTACCCAGCCTGTCAATAATCGGTGGCCGCTTCATTCCGACCTATAAGCAGACCCACAGCCGGTCATACCCCCGAGAGAACATCTCTCCTGTGCTCCTCGACTACGGTCCGGGTGCCGACAGCAGGAACGGTGTAACACTTCGATTTCACCCAAGAACTTTGGCTTTGACTCTCTGAATTCCCGATTTAAAACACGACATGGAGGAGAAAGGATTGTTGCCGTATGTGGACTCCCGGAGGAGCTGCTCCGCCGCCGCCGGAGGAGGAGGAATCTGCACACGAACGACAGGTCGGAACAATGGGGCGTCGGAGAAATGACATGGACCCCAAGTAAACTGCCAGCTGTCTACTGAAAACATCTTTCTCGAATGATGCGGCCGCCTTAGTTTGTTGTTGCTAGTGACGTAAAGAGGTCAGCAAGGTGGCTCTATTACCACTAGTTGAAATGGCCACAGCGCCACCTATCGTTTTGGGGAATGAAATGCTTCGGCCAATGAATCTATTTTTTCACCGTCATTTCTCAACATCATGTATACTCTGACAATTGCACTTGTCCGATTGAGGAGCATAGTCGAACTACGACTTTAAATCGGATTAAGCTGTGCATGTAAACGTACTGACAGTATGTAAACACAGTATGCTGTCACGTTATGTTTTGTAAGTTCTCCTGGTGACTCCTCCCTCCTGCTCCTCCTACCGTGCTCCTCGTCCACCTCCTCCTCCCCGTTGAGGCGGCGCTGGCACTGCAGGGGGAAAGCGTCCTGCACCTCCCTCCACAGCTCCTCGTTGACCAGGGTCTTCTTGCGGCTGTTGAGGCGTGCCCAGGTGGAGACCCTCTTTCGGCACAGAGGACAGCACAGCGTGGACTGGTCCACCGACTGGAGGAAACAAGGCTAACAATACGGTACGTTATTGTGGTGTGTTATTATAGTCCGCTATTAGAACGTTGTTACAGTATGGTTATTATGTACGTAGTCTCAGTATGGTTATTACGGTATGCTGTTGTTACAGTATGTTATTATTGCATGTAGTTACAGTAGGTCATAGGGTAGGTTGTGAACAGGTTACCTTGCAGAAGGTGTGCTGACAGGGCAGGGTGACTGGTTCCAGGTAAATCTCCATACACACTGGACAGAGGCAGTCCTCTCTGACCAGGCGCCGCCCCTGCTGGCCCTCTGACACTGGGGTCATGGTCCCTCTCCCCGTCACCACGGAAACCAGCAGGGTGCTAGAGGGATAAAGGGCATCACCCTGGCGGAGGACGGAGAGCAGACTCAGCACCAGCCCTATTATAAGGATAATAACAAACTGAAGGGCATCACGTTGCAAGGGGTCTGACGGGTTCCCCTGTGTTGCTCCAACCTACTGAACTAAACTAGTCGCGCCCTGGGAACCCAGAGATGTGGTTTGTGATCTGCCATCGGTATGATACACTATACCCTCTATTATTCACTATGTATTATGCACCCTCAATTATACACTCTGCATGGAGGTAGCAGCTGTTTTAGTTTCTAGGTAAACGTCAAAACACGCATCCGGCATGGTGCTGTCTGTCTTCCAGATAATGGAGAAGGTCTACTCTCCCGGGCTATGATCGTGTATGAACACACCCTCAACTATAAACACAAGCAATTTGGTCCCTCTGCACCACGGCTTGCTGACGACGCACTTACAATGCTCTTTTTAAATCACTTTCAAATGTCGAATCGATACAGAGATGTATAGTCTGACTCCCTAAGTTTTACGAATACCTCCACACAGTGACACATGGACTGCTGCAGCCTACTCCTAGCACCTCCACTCCTGCAACACTTAAGCTTCACTCACTTATTCTTCTACTTCGTAGTTTTTAAATAAAACAACCACGCATGGTGGGTAGACACAACTCACCGTCAGGATCGAGGGCTTACTCCTTATTCCTTGTCTTTACTTCGAAATCAGAGCAAAACATTCACCAGGACAGAAGCTAACGTTGCTAAACTCAGAACTAACACTTAACAAGTGATGCCCCTCCCCGTACTTCTTGTTGTCAATAGGATGATACAATCCGGTCCAAGTCGGTCATTGATCAATATCACTTAGTTTAGTAACTATATCAATTAGCCTGATAGCTTAGCTTCGTATCAAGCGAACCATGTCTATGGCGCGAACCGTTGCCACAATGAGCATGCGCACAGTCATGAACAAAACTGCCCTTCAAAGTAAAAGGTACGTCGTTTAATACCACATCGGTACGCGTATCCATTAACTCATTTTATTTCTTCATGAAACGTTGTGTACAGAATATGTTGCCGCAATTGAACCAAATTCGTTTCATTATAATTGTTGACATAGCACATGTTACGGTCACATTGGCCTTTCAGTTGTCGTTGTATGTGTGCTACTTGTTTTGTCTGATTGTTTTGATTGTTCGCGCTGTCTCCTGCCCCGTTTCTTTGTTACGTTTGAGCCGCGTAACAGTACATTACAATGCAATATTAATTGGGCGTTATGAACACTAAAATAAATGTTTTTGAACCCAATTTGAACCAACAAAACGAGTGACACTGAAGCCAATGAATGATCACAATGACGTTAATGATTATAAATATTTATATAAGTCAGACTAATTAAAGATTGATACGGATTTATTGATGCTGTGATGATTCTTCGGTGGTGGGGGCGGGGGGGGGGGGGGGTTTCTGGTGCATTAGTGGGTGAGTGGGGTTGGGGTTCAAGTGGGTTAGTGGTTAAATGAGGTGGGGGTTCTAGTGGGTTGGCTCTAGTGGGCAGGTTTTTTCGGGTGGTTTTAGTGAAGTGGGGTTCAAGTGAGTTCTGGGAGGTCCTAGTCATGTTCCTAGGGAGGTTCCGGAGTCCTCGTTCGGGTCCTGGTCGGGGCAGCTGTGCTTCTTGAGCTGCCTGGAGTCGGAGAACCCACGGCTGCAGCGGCCGCAGGGGTACAGCTTGACGCCCGTGTGCGTCTGCATGTGGGATTTGAGCTGGTTGGACTGGCGGAAGCGCCGACCGCAGACGGAGCACTCGTACGGCCGCTCGCCCGTGTGCACGCGCAGGTGCCGCTGGTAGTTCTGCGGCGTGCGGAAGCTCTTGCCGCAGCTCAGGCAGGTGTGCGGCCGCTCCCCGCTGTGGAGCCGCTGGTGGAGGAGCAGCTGGCTCCGCAGGTAGAAGGCCCGGGGGCACTCGGAGCAGGCGTGAGGCCGCTCCCCGCTGTGCTGCCGCAGGTGGTACAGGTACTGGTGCTTGAGGTGGAAGCTGCGCTCGCAGACGGAGCAGTTGAACTCCTTGTGCGAGTCGTGGCTCTTCTGATGGGTCTTCAGGGAGCCGGCGCTGCGGAAGCTCTTGACACACACCGGGCAGCTAAACCCACCCGCCGCCGCCGCACCCGCCCACCTTCTCCTGGTGCCGCCGCCGCCGCCGCCGCCGCCGCCGTCGCCGCCGCCGCCGCCGCCGCCGTCGCCGCCGCCGCCGCCGCCGCTGTCCCCTCCCTCTGCTGGGCTCCTGTGCGCCACCTGTTGGTGCTTCAGCAGCTGACAGTTGTAGAAGAAGGTCTTCCCACAGAGGTCGCACATGAAGGGCATGGTGGCGCCGTGGACCAGCGAGTGCTTCTTCAACCCCCAGGCTCCAGAGAAGCTCTCCCCGCAGTCGGAGCAGCGGTACGCCATCTCAGAGCTGTGAAGCCGCTGGTGGCGCAGCAGGTTGTACTTGAATCCGAAGGCGAGGCCGCAGGTCGGGCAGACGAATGGCTTGGCCCCGCTGTGGACCGGGCCGTGCTGCGCCAGCCCCATCTTGCTCCTGAAGCTCTTGCCGCACAGGGGGCAGGGGAAGGGCCGCTGGGCCGAGTGCGTCCGGCTGTGGGCTCGCAGGTTGCTGGCGGTGCCGAAGCGCTTCCCGCAGGTGGGGCAGGGGTGGGCCCTGGCGCCCGTGTGCACCGTCTGGTGCTCCTGGAGGCTCCTGCTCCGCGAGAAGCCCCGGCCACACACCTCGCACATGAAGCGCTTGACGTTAGCGTGGAGCAGGGCGGAGGGCAGGGAGACCTCCTCGCAGCACAGAGGGTTCTCCTTCTTTAGGGTCAGCCTCCGCTGGCCGCTGAGCCTGTAGCGTTGCCTCCTCCTCTCCTTCTCCTGCTCCTTCCTCTCCTCCGCTCCCTCCCTCGTTCCTCCAACACCCCGGCTCGCTCCTGTGTTGGAGTAGGGCTTTGAGTTAAGGTTCAGGGTTAGGGGTGGGGGAGTATTTGAGAGTTTCAAATCACCAACAATGAACGTAAATTTAGACGGACCAATACTACCACTGAAGCGCAGAACTGCTTAGTTGGTTACTCGTTGATCGGGAACTGTTGAGTTTGTAACTGCTTAGTTGGCTGGTAGAAGAGGTTTACCTTCTACTGTGTCTTCAGGAGTACCTCTGATGATCAGACCCGATAGGGGTCTTGGGGCTCCCCCTGAGTCCTGGTCTAGAGTCTGGCCTGGGCCCTGGTCTAGGTCTTGGTCTGGGGTCCGGTCTGGGTCTTGGTCTGGGGTCCGGTCTGGGTCTAGCTGATTCTGGTCCAGCTGGGCTTGGAGGAGCTGGTTCTGGTATTGTGCCAGCTGGTTCTGGTCCGGCAGGTTGTGGTCCAGCAGGGTGGAGTACAGCTCCCAGAACACCTCACACAGCTTTCTGACCGCCTGCTCCACCATGGAGTCCACCACACTGCTAGCCTGCGACTGGGAGTTACAGAGCATCACTACTGGACCCTAGAACTAACAGTAATAAACAGTAATAAACATAAATATGTTACTATAATACTATAGTACTGTAAATCACCTATATTATAAAATATTGTATTTTCACCATAGCAATAGAATAAATGGCAGCTTACATAAAGTGACAAAATACTAATACTAATTAAAAAATCAAAAACAAATATATAAATCATACAAATTTAATACAGTGAAAAAGTAAAACTATAAATATATCAAATCATGATGTAATGGACAGAAAAGGGTGGAATTATTCGAACCATTCCCTGGAACTACATGCCTATAAATCTATATATCTTTCTGTATCAATATGTCTACCTGCCAGAGAGGGGGCGTTGCCTCTCCCCAGGTTTGCTTCAGGACAGACAGGGTGGTCTCCAGAGATAGTTTAATAATCAGGGCGGACTGCGAGGAGAAGGACCGCATGGCCGCATTCTCCTCTTGTATGCTAGATAGAACCATGTTATACTAGATAATATATCCATGGTATTTTACATAGATCCATGCTGTATAAGGAAGATCCATGCTCTCAGTCGTCTAGCTAGCAGCCAGGAGAACGTTTTTAAATCACATGGAAGATCGTCTTTGATAGTAGATATTGCTCATTTTCGCTCTTACTGGATCCAAGACGAAATGCTACACTGTTCACATCCGGTTCACCCAAATTTCTAAATAAAAGTCCCCATTTAAACTAACCTCTGAGGCTGACAGAAGTCACAAGGTTCTACATCGAGTAGGTACACCTATCGCTATATAGAACAGACCCTGTTGTCTTTTCTATACAGATCTGTTTAACCTTCCTTTATGTAGGACCATAGACCGAATGGTCTGTTCTATATAGAGCTGTCAGACCTAGCATTGTATAGAACTGACACTATCGATTGGTCTTCAACAAACTTACAGTATTCTATATTGTGATGTTAATGAGACATGAAAAATGTATACAACCACAGTATTTTGGTGTTATGTTATAATATATATAATATCAAAGAATATTATAGGGTTAGCGTACACAGAGTAAAAGAGAAAATAAATAGAATACAAGATTTTGTGTGAATATTTTATTAACATTTCCCAACTAGCTCAAATTAATAAAATGTGACAAATAACGCATATCCCCAGATGTTCTTTCATGATTACATTCTAAAAGAAAAAATATATATATTTCTCTGAAGTTATTGCCAGGTAAGAAAATTTCATTCACCAACATCATCTGACCATCCATATGTTTACAATGAAATAATTTCATAAAATCTTATTGAGATGACTCTAGTAGCTATGACAATCATAATAATTTGGAACATCACATTTTAATGTGATATAGATCACATATAATCAAACTCCCTAATAAATAAACCAATCATGGTGAAGCCAATTTACATCCCTCTATAAAGCATCCAGTACATTAAGGTTTCCATTTCTTAAGTTACCTCTTCACAGCCTCCAGTACATTAAAGGTTATACTTTCTAAAAGTCCCTCTACACAGCATCCAGTATATTTAGGTTTATCTCTTCTAAAGGCCCCTCTCTACAGCATCCAGTACATTTCAATACATCTCAGAATCAGTTATTAATCTGTTGTGCAGTTTGTGGTTAAACCACAGAGACGTTAGCGTCCGAAAGCAACCAATCAGTTTAGATCACCAAAGCCTCAAAGCCTTATCTCAAATGTGCTAACTAATCTTACTACTATTATGCATCATGCAAGAAGAAAAAATACTTTACTCTCATAGTTGTATCCTCCCCCATGACTATAAACGACCAGACCTTGTCCAGAGAGTGTGGATCTTTAAATACACAGAGAAAATCACCTCGTACCTTAAATCAAACACAGACATATAGGTTCCTTCTGCTTGTTTAGTGTTGGTTGTTTGTTTACTGGTTTCTCATAGTTGGTGTCTGGTGTTAAGAGTTAGTGTCATGGTTCCTGTGGAAGTTCAGACATCAAGGAGAGTTTCTGAGCTCCGAGTCCCGCTCTGAGACTTCTCCACACGTAGAACGATTCATCTTAAGACGGCGGTGAAACACTGCAGCTGTTTCACTGGAAAGGGTTTGGATGGCAGAGCAAAGGCCGTAGCCACCAGCTGTAACCCCGGTAGGTGTCTGTAGAGCCTAGGCCAGTCGGCCCTGTGGTTAACACAGGGCAGCCCCTAGGCCCAGCTGTCTCCCTGCAGAACAACTGGCTGGTAGACTTCCCCACAGGGCGGTCTTTCAGTCTCAATGAGTCCTGGAGCCGTTCCAATAGGAATGTGTCAGAATGTCTGCTATTGGAAGAGATAGGAAGTGCATGGGACGAATGGCACTGCATTATTGCAACCATCTATTAATCATCAATATGAGTTTTTCTTTGATCTAGAAACATTCTTGATTCCTTTTTGTGCATGGGAAAACTGAACATTGATTAGACAATACAAACACTAAGCCTATCCTATCGCTGACCTAATGCATTAAGGGAGAGCGTTGTATCACCACGTCGTTCTCCCTCTCTCTGAGTCCTGCAGTATTGGTCAGAGGTCATGGTTGATCATTGAGGGGTCAGAGGTCATGATTTTACTTGCAGGGTTCAGAGGTCACGTTAATGTTGGGAGGGGTCAGATGTCATGGTCAGGGCTGTTTTGGGAGGGGTCATAGGTCACGGTCAGGGCTGTTTTGTTAGGGGTCATAGGTCATGGTCAGGGTTGTGTCGGGAGGGGTCAGAGGTCATGGTTTTGTTGGGAGGGGTCAGAGGTTCTGGTCAGCATTTGGCCTGAAGGGGCCAGAGGTCATCGTCGGGGTTTGGCCTGAAGGGGTCAGAGGTCATCGTCGGGGTTTGGCCTGAAGGGGTCAGAGGTCATCGTCGGGGTTTGGCCTGAAGGGGTCAGAGGTCATCGTCGGGGTTTGGCCTGAAGGGGTCAGAGGTCATCGTCGGGGTTGTGCTGGGCGCGGCGGCGGGGGGACTCCTGGGGGGGCCGTGCGGGGCTGAAGCAGGTCGACATGGCCAGGGCCGCGCGGCTGAGGCCCAGGTTGAGGCAGTGGACCTCCGGGGTGACCGGGACCTCGGAGAAGAGGGCGCGGTTCCGGGCCATGGGGGCGGGGCTGCTCTCCATGTCCGTCACGATGTTCAGGATCTCCTGGCGCTCTGTCTGCCGCGTCAGCCCCCGGATGTTCAGGATGGCCGACACATGCTTCTTCCTGAGGAGAGGAGGTAAGGAGAGGAGGTAAGGAGACGAGGTAAGAGGAGAGGAGGGAAGTAGAGGAGGTAAGGAGAGGAGGTAAGGAGAGGAGGTAATTAGAGGAGGTAAGAGGAGAGGAGGTAAGGAGAGGAGGTAAGGAGAGGAGGTAAGAGGAGAGGAGGGAAGGAGAGGAGGTAAGGAGATAAGGTAAGGAGAGCACGTAAGAGGAGAGGAGGTGAGGGGGTAAGGTAATGAGAGGAGGTAAGGAGAGGAGGTAAGGAGAGGAAGTAAGGAGAGGAGGTAAGGAGAGGAGGAAAGAGGAGAGGAGGTAAGGAGAGGAGGTAAGAGGAGAAGGGGTAAGGAGAGGAGGTAAGGAGAGGAGGTAAAAGGAGAGAAGGTCAGGAGATAAGGTAAGGAGATAAAGTAAGGAGAGTATGTAAGAGGAGAGGAGGTAAGGAGATAAGGTAAGGAGAGCACGTAAGAGGAGAGGAGGTGAGGGGGTAAGGTAAGGAGAGGAGGTAAGGAGATAAGGTAAGGAGAGGAGGTAAGGAGAGGAGGTAAGGAGAGGAGGTAAGGAGATAAGGTAAGGAGAGGAGTTAAGGTGAGAGTACCTGACATCAGGGAACTCTCGCACCAGAACCCCGACCTCCATCTGGATGGAGGGAACGTCCTCCAACACGATGATCTCAGAGATGTGAGACATGACCCCGTCCAACCACGACGCTGGGGACTCCTGGATACACAGACAGGCAGAGCGAGGGAAGGGCGGAAAGACAGACAGTCAGCCGGGACGGATGAACTATGTGCTAGCTGGGATAAGTGAACAGGTTAGTCTAGTAGTGGAGTCTAGATAAGAAGCTCTGTACTGGTAGTAGGGTCTAGCTAAGCACACACACACACACACACACACACACACACACACACACACACACACACACACACACACACACACACACACACACACACACACACACACACACACACACACACGCACACGCACACGCACAGACACAGACTAACGAGGTCTTTGAAGAGGGCTCTAATCTGCTGTCCTTCATCCTTGAGGCGTGCGGACATCTTCTTCCTCGTCTTGGACGAGGTGCAGATGATCTTCCCCCTCATCAGCATCCTGAGGTACTCCTGCAGCACTCTGCTATGGAGCTGGCCCACCAGCACCTACACACACACACACGAGGGAAGCACCTGTTTGCACGTGTGTATGAGTGTCTTTGTGTGTGCGTGAGTGTGTGTGTGCATGTGTGCGTATGTGTGTGTGTGTATGTGTGCGTGTGTGTGTATGTGTGTGTGCATGCGGTTGTGTGAGTGTACCTGGTAAGGATACTGTCCATCCCTCTGCATTGTGTGTTTGTGAGTGTGTGTGTGTGTGTGTGTATGTGCGTGCGTGTGCGTGTGCGTGCGTGCGTGTGTGTGTGTGTGTGTGTGTATGCGGAGAGGGGTGCGTGTGTGTGTGTGCGGAGGGGGGTGCGTGTGTGTGTGTGTGTGTGTGTTGGTGTTTGTTGGTGTGTGTGTGTGTGTGTGTGTGTGTGTGTGTGTGTGTGTGTGTGTGTGTGTGTGTGTGTGTGTGTGTGTGTGTGTGTGTGTGTGTGTGTGTGTGTGCGTGCGTGCGTGCGTGCGTGCGTGCGTGTGTGTGTGTGTGTGTGCGGAGAGGGGTGTGTGTGTGTGTTGGTGTTTGTTGGTGTGTGTGTGTGTGTGTGTGTGTGTGTGTGTGTGTGTGTGTGTGTGTGTGTGTGTGGAGGGCTGTGTGTGTGTGTGTGTGTGTGTGTGTGTGGAGGGCTGTGTGTGTGTGTGTGTTGGTGTTTGTTGGTGTGTGTGTGTGTGTGTTTTCACCTGGTAAGGAGGACTTTCCATCCGTCTGTACTTAGCAAAGCTCTCCTTGATCAGAGCCTCGATGTGCTTGTAGGGCTCCGGATTGGTCAACCACTTCTTCTTCACCAGCCTTTCAAAGCACGGCTGAGCAACACAACCAATCAACATTAAGCCATGAATGCAGTGTATTTACACACGTTTCTAATAATATTTATAGAACATGGTATAGTATACCCTGATGGTGTGGAAGAGACGGTCTGCCAGGACACGGACCCCCAGCGTGACGATGCGGTCCAAGGCACCGTTCCCTCGACGACACGAATCCTCGCTGATGGAGACGGCATCCACCTGCAAACAGCTCTTCAGGAAACACCTGCACACACACATACACGCGCACACACACGCGCACACACACACACACACACACACACACACACACACACACACACACACACACACACACACACACACACACACACACACACACACACACACACACACACGCAAACGCACGATGTATAATATGCATTCATTTGGATAAAGGTGGGCAGAAGTATAAGCAGAATATGTTTGTATATATACTGTATATATATATGTATACAGTATATACAGTATATATGTATGTATCTATATATATACTGGATATATATATTTACCTGAAGGGGGGGCAGCAGTTGACCATAGCGATTGTTTTCGAGACGTATCCGTCTTCATTGTCTCCAAACATCCCACTGGACAGCCGCGCAGCATTGACCATAGCGATTGTTTTCGAGACGTATCCGTCTTCATTGTCTCCAAACATCCCACTTGACATCCCCTCATGAAACATCTCCACCTTCCTCTGGAAACTACATCATCATCATCATCATCATCATCATCATCATCATCATCATCATCATCATCATCATCATCATCATCATCATCATCATCATCATCATCATCATCATCATCTTCAGCGTTATCAACATCACATCATCATCATCATCATCATCACCACCACCACTGCCATCATACGTATATATATATAGTTTGTATATAGTGTGTGTAGTGTATGTAAATATAGGGATTAGTACATGAAGAATCAAAATCTAAATATATAGTAGTAAATTGTGTATATAGTTAGTAGTACAGTTCAGTATATAGTTTGGTATAGTTGAGCATAATATATATAGTAAAGTGTAGTAGTTGTACCTGTACAGGAAGTCTGCCAGTCCGTTAAGTGTACATTGTGTGACTCTGATTCCCAGACTCTTGTTAACAGAGACTGATCGATCGAGGTCAACCTGTAGCAGCTACAAACACAGATCAATATCATATAGCAATGCAACATCAATACACATGGCAATACAGTATCAATATTTATACCAGTACAATATCTATATAATCAATCAATGATAATAGTATACCAATATCAATATCTACATAATAGTGTACTACAGTACTAGATAAGCAGAATATTAGAGTAGAGTACTGGAGTAATTGAATATTAGAATACTAGAGTACTAGAAAACTAGAGGACTAAAGTACTAGAGTGCAAGATTAATAATATCCTATCGAAATATCCTTTGTATTTAGAGGATTCAATTCTTATGGAATTTGATTTATAATCGAAGGATAAGATAATGTAGCGAATGGTAGTTGGCGGATGAGGATTAAGATAACATCCATGGTTTGGAGGCATTTGCTTTAGAGGTTGTTTCCTGCACTCTTTTGGCGGTAGTTCAGTAGCTAGTGTTGTGTTTGTGTGTGTACCTGTATCACAGTGTTAGCTAGTTTTATGTGGAACTCCTCAATGTGCAGCGTCTCCATCCACCTCTTCTCCTCATCCTCCAGGACCTGAGACAACTCTGTTGTCACGTTTGCCTGCAAACACACACACGCGCACGGACACACACACACACACACACACACACACACACACACACACACACACACACACACACACACACACACACACACACACACACACACACACACACACACACATACACACACACAACACACACACACACACGCACACACACACAATTTGAATAAAATAATGTGTGTCCACATAAATACAAAATACACAACACTTGAAAGAGGAGGAGAGACCCTGCCCGGAGGAAGCCCGGGGCCCCCGTCTGGAGCCAGCCCCAGACGGAGGGCCCGTTGGCGAGCGCCTGGTGGCCGGGTTTGCCACGGAGCCCGGCCGGGCACAGCCCGAAAAAACTACGTGGCACCCCCCCCCTCTTCGTCCTGTGGGCCCACCACCTGCAGGAGGACCCACTGGGTGGGATAGTGCGCTGCCACATGGGTGCGGTTGAAGGGCAGGGGTCCCACGGTACCAGACCTGAGCGGCAGAAGCTGGCTTTGGGGACGTGGAAACGTACCTCACTGTGGGAAAGGAACCGGCGCTTGTGTGAGGGAGGTGGAGCGCTACCAGTTAGATCTGGTGGGCTTACCTATACGCACAGGTCTCAGCTCTGGTACTGTACTCCTGGATAGGGTGGGACTCTATTCTCTCTGGAGTTGCCAGAGAAGCATGAGGCGCCGGGCGGGGTGTGGGAGATACTCATATACATAACGCTTGAGCGCCGCGGTGTTGGAGTTTACCCCCGTAGACGAGAGGGTCGCCTCCCTACGCCTAAAGGGGTGGGGGGAAAACTCTGACTGTTGTTTGTGCGTATGCACCGGAACAGCAGTTCAGAGTACTCGGCCTTCTTGGGACACCCTGAATTGGAGTCCTGTTATGGGGCTCCAGTAGGCGGATCCGTAGTTCTACTGGAGAGACTTCAACGCCCATGTTGGCAACGATGGAGACACCTGGAGAGGCGTGGTGGGGAGGAACGGCCTCCCTGATCTAAACCCGAGTGGTCGTTTGTTACTGGACTTCTGTGCTAGTCATGGATTGGCCATAACAAACACCATGTTCGAACATAAGGGTGCTCATAAGTGTACATGGTACCAGAGTACCCTAGGCCGAAGATCGATGATCGATTTTGTAATCGTGTCATCTGATCTGAGGCGGCATGTTTTGGACACACGGGTGAAGAGAGGGGCTGAACTGTCAACCGACCACCATCTGGTGGTGAGTTGGATCAGGGAAGTGGGGAAAGATTCTGGACAGGACCTGGTAAGCCAAACGGAGTAGTGCGGGTTGAATTGGGAACGTCTGGAGAGGCCCCTGTCCTAGGGATCTTTCAACTCACCACCTTCAGGCGGAGCTTTTCTAGCATTCCTGTGGAGGTTGGGGGGCATTGAGCCGGAGTGGGCGTGTGTTCAAAAGCTCCATTGCTGAAGCTGCGGCGAGTGGAGTAGTGGCCTCAGGGTCTTAGGTTCCTCAAGGGGCGGTAACCCTCGGACACCGTGGTGACACCGGTGGTCAGGGAAGCCGTCCGGACTGAAGATGGAGGCCCTTTCGGATATGTAAATCCCGGAGGACCCTGAGGCAGTTTGCAGGGTACTGAACAGGCCGAGGGCTGCAGCCGTGCCATGGTCGCTAGGGTGCATTCGGAGGCTAAGCAGCGGTGTGGGAAGAAGTTTCGGAAGAGGCCAGGAGAGGACTTCGTTCGGCACAGTTGTTTCTGGAAGACCATCCGGCACAAAACCACTGTCAGGAAGGGGGAGACGGGAACCATCCAAGCGTTGTGTAACAGTAAGGATGGGACTACTGTTGACTCCAACTGAGGAGGTAGTCGGACGTGGAATAGGAACACTTTGAAGGAACTCCTGAATCCGACTAACATGCCCTCTAGGATGGAACGGCAGAGCTCGAGGAGTTTGATGGTGGCTCATCATCAATTTCCCTGGTGGAGGTCAACTATCGCTATGAGTACTGAGGTAGTTACAACCCGCAGTGGCAAAGGCCCCAGGGATTGATGAGATCCAGCAGAAATGCAAAGCTGGGTGTTGAGGCTTGAGGAACTGTCATGGTGCTGAGCGCGCCCTATTCCAACAAATTTCAGGCGGGAGAGTGCGGGTACAGTGCCAAAGGAGTGCAAACTGGGGTGTGTTCCCCTGTCAAAAGGGGGACCAGAGAGTGGTCCAATACCGGGGTATCACACTTCAGCCTCCCTAGTAAAGTCTGCTCCAAGGTGCTGGAAAGGAGGGTTGGGCGATCGTTCGAACCTTACAGATTGAAGAGGAAAGATGCGGTTTGTCGCCCCGG
>OLKM01000291.1:67500-104691 GCA_900291075.1 Melanogrammus aeglefinus | reverse complement strand
AACTGTGGGAGTGCTGCGGGGGTATTGGGGTGGGGGGGTCTCTTCTCTCAGGGCCATCCAATCCTTTGTACTCCCAAAAGCGAGAAGCTGGTCCGGGTTCTCGGCAGCCAGTCAGTTCTCTTTTTCCCGGTGGGTGTTCGGCCTCCGCCAGGGCTGCCGCTTGTTCACAAATCCTGTTTTGTGATATTCAATGGACAGGATATCGAGGCGCAGTCGTGGTGGGAGGGGTGCAAAGGGTTCGTTCGGTGTTGGTGCTGAGTGTCCTCGTCGACTGCTTTGCAGATGATGTGGTTCCTGATGGCCATCATCGGCCTGTGACCTTCAGCACTCACTGGATCGGATGGCGGCCGAGTGTGAAGCGGTGGAATGAGGATCGCACCTCTAAATCTGAGGCCATTGACCTCTTAGAGGAAACCGGTTGGTTGGCCTACCCGGGTTAGGGAAATGAGGTCCTTCTGCCAAGTGAAGGAGTTCAAGTACCTTGGGGGTTCTTGTTCGCGCGAGTGATGGGAACGATGGAGCGTTGAGATTGGCCGGGAGAAAGATCGGAGCAAGGCAGCGGGAGCGGGTTATTTGCGTCTCGCTTCACCGCACCGTTGTGACGAAAAGGAGGCGAGCCGCAAGGCAAAGCTTTCTCGCTTATCGGTCATCTTCGTTTCCTATCCTCACCTATGGTGTCTATGAGGAATGTGGTGGATGACGAAAGGACAAGATCCGGGTACAGCGCCCGAGATGAGTTTTCTCAGGAGGTGTGGCTGGCTTCCTCCTTGGCGATAGGGTGAGGAAGTTTCAGTCATCGTGCGGTGAAGGAATTCAGATTAGAAGCCGCTTGCTCCTTTGCTTAGAAAGGGTCAGTTGAGGTTGGTTCGGCATCTGGTAAGGATGCCCACTGGGCGGGCCTCCCTTGGGAGGTGTTTCCAGCACGACCGTGGGGAGGAGACCTCGGGGAAGACCCAGGACTAGGTGGAGAGATTATATCTCAACACTGGCCTGGGAACGCCTCGGGATCCCCCCGTCAGAGCTGGTCAATGTGGCTCGGGAAAGGGAAGTCTGGGGCCCCCTGCTTGAGCTGCTGCCCCCGCGACCCGACCCCGGATAAGCGGTTTGAAGATGAGATGAGACAACACTTGTCATGCAAGCATTGGTACAGCACCTCCCGCTTATATATGGCGCCTTCACCATAGATAGCCTCCATATAGAGCCTCCTTATAGAGCCTCCATATAGAGCCTCATTATAGAGCCTCATTATAGAGCCTCCATATAGAGCCTCCTTATAGAGTCTCCATATAGTCTCCTTATAGAGCCTCATTATAGAGCCTCCATATAGAGCCTCCATATAGAGCCTCCATATAGAGTCTCCATATAGAGCCTCCTTATAGAGCCTCCTTATAGAGCCTCCTTATAGAGCCTCCTAAGGGCGTGTTCACACATGCAGTTTTTTTTCAGGTGCGAGTGGATGTTTTACATTATATTCCTATGATACAGAGTGTTTTTGTAAAAGCATCCTGGGTGCTTTTAAAAAAAACGCTGCCAGCGGGGTTTTTTTTCACTGCTCTGGGTGGTTTTCAAGTTGGGAAAAGTTCAACTCGCCAAGAAAAAGCACCCGACGTCAGGCAGTTTTTTGACAGCTGACCAATGAACGAGAACCTACGTCACTAGGAAAGTCCTCAAAACACGTAGTTTAAATATGGCTTGCCTCGTGTGGGTGTCTTGCTTTATTATTGAAGGCGCAACGATGCGCAAAAGGGTTTCAAATTGACTCTTGTCGAGTCTGAAATACGCACTGAACCGTGCATTATCAAACCGTAGCTCTTGTATCAAACTATGAAATGCACTGTACTGCTGCCATCCCCGGTTTATATCATGCACCCACAAACGGGAAGATTCGTCGTTATCTTCGTCGTTGGCATCTAACGCCAAGGGGGCGACAAGGGCTAATTTTCTCATCCTCGACATTGTAACTAGTTGACACTGATTCAGGTAGCGTAGTCAAACCACTTGGATACGGTAACCGATTGGCAACGTAAATGTGCTCTAGAACATTGTGCTCTAGAATGAACCAGAGAAAACCCCCCTGTCAGTCTTTCAGTTGGTAAAAAACCGCTCGGGTCAGGTGTTTTTTAATATAAAAAAAACTGCCTGTGTGAACACGCCCTTATAGAGCCTCCTTATAGAGCCTCATTATAGAGCCTCCTTATAGAGCCTCATTATAGAACCTCCTTATAGAGCCTCATTATAGAACCTCCTTATAGAGCCTCATTATAGAGCCTCCTTATAGAGCCTCATTATAGAGCCTCATTATAGAGCCTCCTTATAGAGCCTCATTATAGAGCCTCCATATAGAGCCTCCTTATAGAGCCTCATTATAGAGCCTCCTTATAGAGCCTCATTATAGAGCCTCCTTATAGAGCCTCATTATAGAGCCTCATTATAGAGCCTCCTTATAGAGCCTCATTATAGAGCCTCCATATAGAGCCTCCTTATAGAGCCTCCATATAGAGCCTCATTATAGAGCCTCCTTATAGAGCCTCCTTATAGAGCCTCATTATAGAGCCTCATTATAGAGCCTCCTTTTAGAGCCATGAAAACTCATCTGCTCAGACTGCATCTTGATCCATGAACATTTTACACAAGCACATTTTGCGTGTGTGTGTGTGTCAGTATGTGTGTATGTGCGTGTGTCGGTATCTGTCAGTGTCAGTGTGAGTGTGTTATTGTGTATGTGTGTGTGTGTGGTTCTTGTATGTGTGTTGGTGTGGGTACGGGAATATGTGTGTATGTTTGTGCGTGTGTGTGTTTGTGTCAGTGTGTGTGTGTGTCAGTGTGAGTGTGTCAGTGTGTGTGTGTGTTTACGTGGGTGTTTTTGTGTATGGGTGTGGGCTGTGTGTAAGTGTGTGTGTGTGTGTGTATGTGCGTGTGTGTGTGTGTGTGTGTGTGTGTGTGTGTGTGTGTGTGTGTGTGTGTGTGTAAGTGTGTGTGTGTGTGTGTGTGTGTGTGTGTGTGGTGTGTGTGTGTGTGTGTTTGTGTGTGTGTGTGAGTGTGTCAGTGTGTGTAAGTGTGTGTGTGTGTGTGTGTGTGTGTGTGTGTGTGTGTGTGTGTGTGTGTGTGTGTGTGTGTGTGTGTGTGTGTGTGTGTGTGTGTGTGTGTGTGTGTGTGTCAGTGTGGGTGTGTGTGTGAGTGTGTCAGTGTGTGTAAGTGTGTGTGTGTGTGTGTGTGAGTGTGTCAGTGTGTGTGTGTCAGTGTGGGTGTGTGTGTGGTGTGTGTCTGAGTTTACCCTGACAGAGTTAAGACAGTCCAGCTCCAGTCTGTCTACAGTCTCAGATGACAACAGAGGGCCTAATTGGGAACGGTTGAAGGGTGTGGTTATACTTATGGTTCCCACCACGTCACTATGGGAGGAAAAAACAGCAAATATGAATTACATATATATCATATAAAAAGCATATCTGTGTATAATACTTTTTCTTATTATTATTATATTTTATGTAAGTATATCTGCATAGAATAATGCTCTTTATTATTATTACATCATATGTAAGTAAATCTGTATGTAATAATACAACCACTGTTTGATTTGATATATGTGTTGTATCAATTAGGGGATTTATATTAGCCTTTTTTTGTATTTCAAGCTACTGACTGCCACCAGAGTGTGAGGCTACACTGTCTGTAACGGACGGGAGACAGTCACCTGTTGTAGATGTTGTAGAACCAGTCTAGCAGCGAATAGATGTCACAGATCTGCAGCTGGTCCTTAGTTACACCCTCCAGTCGCCTAGCAACCGCCAGGTGGTAGCTCTCCACATACACCTGATAGCAGAGCCAGAGATCGGAGGTCAAGCTTAGTTATCAACACACCCCCCTTCTCTCCCTCCCTCTCTCTCTCTCCCTCTACCCCTCCCTCTCTCTCTCTCTCTCTCTCTCTCTCTCTCTCTCTCTCTCTCTCTCTCTCTCTCTCTCTCTCTCTCTCTCTCTCTCTCTCTCTCTCTCTCTCTCTCTCTCTCTCTCTCTCTCTCTCTCTCTCTTTGTAGCTCTCTACCACCCTCTCTCTCTATATATATTTATGTAGGAAGTACTACTAGTACCGTACCTGGAAGGCCTGGTACTGGTGCTAGTGCCACTGGTACCGTGTCTGGAAGGCCTGGTACTGGTGCTACTGGTACCGTACCTGGAAGGCCTGGTACTGGTGCTACTGGTACCGTACCTGGAAGGCCTGGTACTGTTGCTAGTGGTACCGTACCTGGGAGGCCTGGTACTGTTGCTACTGGTACCATACCTGGATGACCTGGTACTGTTGCTACTGGTACCGTACCTGGAAGGCCTGGTACTGGTGCTACTGGTACCGTACCTGGAAGGCCTGGTACTGGTGCTACTGGTACCATACCTGGATGGCCTGGTACTAGTTCTACTGGTACCGTACCTGGAAGGCCTGGTACTGGTTCTACTGGTACCGTACCTGGAAGGCCTGGTACTGTTGCTACTGGTACCATACCTGGAAGGCCTGGTACTCCTCCGGGTAAACAGGGACTGCATTCCTCTTGGCAGCCATGAGGTCCTCCACCAGCCGGGTCCTGATCCGATCCAGGAAGCCGGCCAGCGACCCGGGAGAGAAGTCAGCTCCCTGGGGGAGGGAACTGTCTGCTAGCTCCCCGATCGCCTCCCTCCACCTCTGCTTCAGAGCCCGCGGACGAGACCCCCCCGGGGGGGCCGGGAGGAGGGCACTCTTCCTGTCCTCTTCCTCCTCCTGCTGGATAACCTGAGAGAGAGAGGGGGAGAGGGAGAGAGAGAGAGAGAGAGAGAGAGAGAGAGAGAGAGAGAGAGAGAGAGAGAGAGAGAGAGAGAGAGAGAGAGAGAGAGAGAGAGAGAGAGAGAGAGAGAGAGAGAGAGAGAGAGAGAGAGAGAGAGAGAGAGAGAGAGAGAGAGACAGAGAGAGAGAGAGAGAGAGAGAGAGAGGAGACAGAGAGAGAGAGAGAGAGAGAGAGAGAGAGAGAGAAGAGAGAGAGAGAGAGAGAGAGAGAGAGAGAGAGAGAAAGAGAGAGAGAGAGAGAGAGAGAGAGAGAGAGAGACAGCGACAGAGAGAGAGATAGAGATGAGAGAGAGAGACGAGAGAGAGAGAGAGAGAGAGAGAGAGAGAGAGAGAGAGAGAGAGAGAGAGAGAGAGAGAGAGAGAGAGAGAGAGAGAGAGAGAGAGAGAGAGAGAGAGAGAGAGAGAGAGAGAGAGAGAGAGAGAGAGAGAGAGAGAGAGAGAGGCAGAGAGAGATCATCTACTACTGAACAGAACGTACTCACCAACGAAACAGTCCTACTTTGGTTATAAAACATGTAGACATTATTAAAATCAGTGTATCAGGTTGTACATGGTATGTTTCATAGGTTTTTTTAATTGACTTATTTAACACATTCAGAGGATGAAGTAAGACAATTTCTTTTGTATTATGATTTAACGGTACATTCGTGTGCTATCTACGCCCACTACAATGCAATCTGAAAGCCCAGCAGGCCCTTCTCGCTCCACCAGGAGGCCCTCCCGCTCCACCAGGAGGCCCAGCCCGCTCCACCAGGGGGCCCAGTCGTACCTGCACCACCAGGCCCAGGTTGGGCCCTGCTGTGGGGGAGCGGAGGGCTTCCCTCAGCACCGCCCACAGCTCCGCCTGCAGCGCCTCGTAGAGCAGCTCCACGTCCTTCGCCTTGCGCCGCCCGCCGTCGGACGACCTGCTGGGGCTGGTCACCTCCTCCGCTGTCGCCGTGGAAACCGGCGACGCGGCGGCGGCGGCCTCGGTGCACTCCTGCTCCAGCTCCAGGATGTGGGCGTCGGCCAGCAGCAGGTCTCTCTTCTTCACCAGCTCCAGGATCTCCAGCACTGGACACACAAGGGGGTCCTGGTCAGGGTCTGGTTCAGCAGGGGAACTGGTGCTGACTGTGGGTGCACAGGGCAGCTCCCAGTTGAACCAGTATCAGACTGTGGTTGTACTGGCAGCTCCCAGTAGAACCAGTATCAGACTGTGGTTGTACTGGCAGCTCCCAGTTGAACCAGTATCAGACTGTGGTTGTACTGGCAGCTCCCAGTTGAACCAGTATCAGACTGTGGTTGTACTGGCAGCTCCCAGTTGAACCAGTATCAGACTGTGGTTGTACTGGCAGCTCCCAGTTGAACCAGTATCAGACTGTGGTTGTACTGGCAGCCCCCAGTTGAACCAGTATCAGACTGTGGTTCTACTGGCAGCCCCCAGTTGAACCAGTATCAGACTGTGGTTGTACTGGCAGCCCCCAGTTGAACCAGTATCAGACTGTGGTTGTACTGGCAGCCCCCAGTTGAACCAGTATCAGACTGTGGTTGTACTGGCAGCTCTGAGTAGAACCAGAAGAATCGAACTAAATTTGATCAGTTGTCGTTGTTGTTGATGATGTCATTGGTTAAGCATCCGGTATGTCATAATTAATTTCCTTTTGGGAGGGTGTGTCTACATCTATTGCTACTAGACGCACACACACGCACAAACAAGGCACGCACACACACACACACACACACACACACACACACACACACACACACACACACACACACACACACACACACACACACACACACACACACACACACACACACACACACACACACACACACACACACACACACACACACACACACACACTGCTGCCATTCTTTCTACTGGAGTAAGTTGTCCTCCATCGGGAATTTAAGTCTGACACCAACTTCTGAACCCCACCCTCTACCCAACCCCACCCTCCACCCAACCCCACCCTCCACCCAACCCCACCCTCTACCCAACCCCACCCGCTACCCAACCCACCCCACCCTCTACCCAACCCCACCCGCTACCGCACCCCAATAGACGGTGGGGAATGAGGTGGTCTACAGGTTCAACTTTCACACACACACACACACACACACACACACACACACACACACACACACACACACACACACACACACACACACACACACACACACACACACACACACACACACACACACACACACACACACACTGACAGAGGGAGAGAGAGTGGGAAAGACAGAGTTTTTAATGAAAAGAGAGAGAAGCTGCTGACTCATATTAAGCTTGTGTGTGTGTGTGTGTGTGTGTGTGTGTGTGTGTGTGTTGTGTGTGTGTGTGTGTGTGGTGTGTGTGTGTGTGTGTGTGTGTGTGTGTGTGTGTGTGTGTGTGTGTGTGTGTGTGTGTGTGTGTGTGTGTGTGTGTGTGTGTGTGTGTGTGTGTACGCTTGTGCTGGTATTAACAGAGGGTGGTATTGTCTTGGGGCTGCAGGTTAGTAATATGACTCTTAAGGACTCTCTCTCCTCCACACCTCTCTCTCGCTCCCTCTCTCCCTCCCTCTCTCTCTCTCTCTCTCTCTCCTCTCTCTCTCTCTCTCCCTCTCTCTCTCCCCTCTCTCTCTCTCTCTCTCTCTCCCTCTCTCTCTCTCTCTCTCTAAACCAGGAGCAGTGATTCAAAGGAATTTGATGCATAGAATATATATATATTTATATATATTTGAATAAATAATATCTATAGAGGTATTAGACTAAGGTCGGAAGGGTCAGATGGGTACGGCCATTAGGTCGCAGTGTTCTAGCTAACAGGAAGTCAGCTGTGACTAGCCAGTGAACCAGTCAGGGTTTTATGGCTCTAAGACCTTGAGCTGCTAGGACAGGAGGAGGCGTAATCATTAATAGCTTGTCCTCTCTTCCAGCACAGAACCCTCACCCTGACCTGCGCTACAGCACACAATGTCTCGCCTTGAGCAAGGCACTACCACTGCAGGGTTAGGGGTTCTATTCCCTGTGTAGCTCAGTAGGTTGAGCAAGGCACTACCACTGCAGGGTTAGGGGTTCTATTCCCTGTGTAGCTCAGTAGGTTGAGCAAGGCACTACCACTGCAGGGTTAGGGGTTCTATTCCCTGTGTAGCTCAGTAGGTTGAGCAAGGCACTACCACTGCAGGGTTAGGGGTTCTATTCCCTGTGTAGCTCAGTAGGTTGAGCAAGGCACTACCACTGCAGGGTTAGGGGTTCTATTCCCTGTGTAGCTCAGTAGGTTGAGCAAGGCACTACCACTGCAGGGTTAGGGGTTCTATTCCCTGTGTAGCTCAGTAGGTTGAGCAAGGCACTACCACTGCAGGGTTAGGGGTTCTATTCCCTGTTTAGCTCAGTAGGTTGAGCAAGGCACTTCCACCTCAGGGGTTGGGAGGTTCTTTATGAAAGTCATTTTACTCCCAAGGAAACACAAACAGATAGCAGCGTGGGTCGTGATCCCTATCTTGTTGCGTGCGGACCCCTATCTGGCAGCTTCAGGATCACTGTCTCGCAACCGCTCTATGCTTTGATAGAGATGCAGAATGTATGACATGGCATGCAGGCCATTGGTTCAGATTGCGGACAAATGCGCTCTAAAAACCCTTCGGCTTTTAAGTTCAGGATCAGGCTAGGGATGGTTGGTTTAGGTTAGAGATGGTAAAGATTACATCATGTTGAATATTTGATCCTGATTGGTCGATAATTTTCCAAGGGTTTGGATTATTCTATTAACAGGACACCTCTGATTTGAACAGTTCTGAATCAATGCGCTATACGTGAACAATAACGGTCCGATACAACTATTATCCAGAGGATTTACTTGACAACACAAAACTATGTGGTCAAAGCACTGTGGTGGTTAGTTTAGGTAAAAGGTTAGAGATGGTTAGTTTAGGTATATGTGTCAGTATGTATATGGCAGCAGACTCAAACATACACATGCACATACACATACACATTTCCTGCACATTCCTGCTCCAGTGGAATGTGCAGTGGAAGCTGTTCCACTCTCACCTATACTTATATATATAATGCTACTACTACTACAAGTATTACTGTTTTCTCACTCCCTCTGGTTCTGTTGCCCTCCAGCCTTCTCTCTCTCTCTCTCTCTCTCTCTCTCTCTCTCTCTCTCTCTCTCTCTCTCTCTCTCTCTCTCTCTCTCTCTCTCTCTCTCTCTCTCTCTCTCTCTCTCTCTCCTCTCTCTCTCTCTCTCTTAATATATATCAGGGAGGCTTCTCCTTCTCTCCCTGTATTACTGTCTCCTCTCTCCCTCTCTCTGCTCTCTAGCCTTCTCTCTCTCTCTTCTCTCTCTCTCTCTCTCTCTCTCTCTCTCTCTCTCTCTCTCTCTCTCTCTCTCTCTCTCTCTCTCTATATATATATATATCAGTGGAGGCTTCTCCATTGAGGGGAGGGAGGAAGATCCTCCCTAACATTGTTGAGAATAAAAATTTAGATAGCCCAGACTACTGTAATGAATTAATGCCCTTAAATATGACTACTTTAATGCCTTTGAATATATAATGTTCGTTTCCCTGGGTAAAGGGACATTAGCACCCACTATCGCCTATTGACGATTACTTCAGGGAGGAAGGTCCTCCCTCAGCCTCCGTTGACTCCCATTCATTTCCCCGAAACTACTGGCGGCCGGAAAAATCTATTCAGGCTGCGCTATGAACCAAAAAGCAGGATCCCTGGCTGGTGATCTTTATAGGACAACTAAACGCCACGACAAGTGCCAAGTTCACGTTTGTGCTGCTATGCGACATTCCTTGCTAGGCACCATGCCTATCATCAGGTTAGGTTGTTTGAAATAATGTTCTTGTTCTTTTACTAGTTTGTTACTCTTACCGTTCGGTTTGATATTGTGGAAAGGGTGAATGATTCAGAGCATAATGCATTTTAAATGGCATTACTTTTTTTAAAACAATTGTAACTGAAAATAAACATAGCTAAATTACAACCAATAACTTCAGTCATTGAGGGCAAAAATAGGCTGAGATTTTTTTCTTTTCTTTTACAAATCAAGAGTAGGCCTGATCCGACTAATGGGCTTTGCATCCTTTCCTTCAAAGACATGCTGCCCACTAGCTTTCAAATTACAGTGATGCCACTGGTGGCTTTGTATCAATTTTATTCACATAACTATCCCTCCCTACTATTTTGTAGTTTACCTATTTTGTAGTTCATCAAAACACCCTGAAACAACATTCTTATGCCCCCATAAACCAACAGTGTAAGCAGGCCAATGGCAACCAAGCGCGCAGTCCTTCCTCCCTCACTTTAAAAACCACCAGCCGCCACTGATATATATATATATAACTCTCTCTTGACCCTAAAACACTTCTGAAAACCACTTATCATACCACACAGAGAGACAGAGGAAATATAAGAGTGAGTGAGTGAGAAAGAAAGATAGAGAGAGCGAGACAGAGAGAGAGAGAGAGAGAGAGAGAGAGAGAGAGAGAGAGAGAGAGAGAGAGAGAGAGAGAGAGAGAGAGAGAGAGAGAGAGAGAGAGAGAGAGAGAGAGCAGAGAGAGAGAGAGAGAGAGAGAGAGAGAGAGAGAGAGAGAGAGAGAGAGAGAGAGAGAGAGAGAGAGAGATGGCGTCCTACCAGACAGCGGCTCTCTGGGCTTCACCTCCTCCTCAACGTGGTCCTCCTCAGGCCCCTGGGAGCCATACTCGGTGGGGGTCTCCTTCTTGGTCTTCCCCAGACCCACCTTCTTCATGAAGGAGATGCGTCGGCTGACCGTGTCCACCTCGCTCTCCGTGCCGTTCATCTCACCGTTGGTCAGGGACTCCTTGCGGCTGCTCAGGGAGTCTCGACATTTCCCCGCAAACCTGGAGACAGGAACATTCCGTCAATAACCTAACGTACGGAACCCACAACCTCCATCACTAACATCTTAACATTCAGATTGAGAACCTTGGTCCCTCCCGTCATAAAGTACAACATCCAGGTAACCTCTGTCACTAACCATTACATACAAAACCTCTGTCCCTAATATCATAACATACATACATCCGTCACCAACACTATAACAAACAGAACCTCTTTTGCTAACATTACAATATAAAGAATCACTATCTTCATAAGACACAGACTGTCCATTACTATCATAATAACATACCCGAACCTCCATCACCAACATACAGAATCGCCGTCACTAACAAAAAAATATACAGAACCTCTGTCACTATCATTACAATGTACAGAGCCTCCATCACCAACATCATAACTTACAAAGCCACCATCAGTAACATTACAATATACAGAACCTCTGTCGCTAACATCATAACACATAGAACCTCATTCACTCAAATCCCAACCTACAGAGCGTCAGTCACTAACAAAGGTTTAGGGTCAGGGGTTAAAAACAGGCAGAGGCCCACCTCAGCAGGCTGCCCTCGGAGCTCCTTCGCCCTCTCTTCTTCTTCTCAGATGGGGAGGGGCTTCCATGGGGCGATGGAGTGTCGCTAGCCTTGCTCCGGGCCGACAGCCTCAGGTTCTTCCCCAGCTTCCCCAGACTCTTCAGAGGCGAGAACTTGAAGGAGCCCTTTCTGGCGCCTCCTCCTAGGCCTCCTCTCTTCCCCTCGTTGGCCTCGTTCTCATCCTCCTCATCCTCGAAAGGGTTGCGGTCACGGGGGCGAGCCCCGTCCAGCAGTGAGCCGCTGGGGGGCCACTGGCCGGGGTTGCCATGCCTACCCCCCTCCTCCTCCTCCTCCTCCTCACCGTGGAAGGGGTTGTGATGGTGGGGGGTGAGGTTGAGACTCATCCTGCGGAGGATCAAGGAGTTCTCTAGGCTTGGACCACCTCTCAGATAGAAGTTCTTAAAGACCGCCATAGTGACTGGGAACCTGGGGGGTGACAGAGAGAGGTTCTTTAAGACCGCCATAGAGAGACACAGAGAGATAGATAGATGGATGGATAGCTAGACAGAGAGACAGGCCAACAGATAAAGAGACAGACAGACAGACGCTAAGTCAATAGATGATTATGTAAAGTGTCAGTATTGTTTTGTTATATGATGAATGGTCAAATATTAACTCTTATCTTGCATATGAACTCTGATCTTAAACCCACGGACACCCACCAGCTGTGTTTTATGATCAGATGTGCAGTATACACGCCCCGACACTGATCGCTAACATAGAGGGGCTAACGATCACTGACATAGGCGCCAATGGGCGCGTTCAGACTGAGGCACTTCTTGGGAAGCGGCTCAGTGTTTTGGCTACACCCACTCACTTGGTTCCCCTTGGCGTCCCTTGCCACGAAGGAACCTCAAAACAGACCGACGCAGCAAGGCGGTAACAGAAGAAGTGTCGCTGTGTAAATTAATTTACATCAGCGAAATGCGATGCAACGTCTTAGAGAAGGGAAAATTTAACCCTGTTTTCTGAAATGTCACGGTGTGTTTTCGATTCAAAATGGAAAAACTTCACCACATGCATACTTCACTACAATACATACTCAATGTTATATTTAATGTTGATGACCCGCCTGAACTGTATCAATCAGCATCGACTGACTAGTTAGGAGTGTGTCAGAAAGCTCGGGGAAGTTGAGTGGGTCCTCTCTCCCAAGGGAAAAGTCCCTCAGTCGGAACGCGTCTATTGTTGATAGCTAGCATCTGGGCTGATACCGAGGGCTAGTACCAATCACTAGAGCTTTCTATTTAACACTGTGTGGCTCTGGTTTGCTTACCATGCCTATTATGAGCTGGCTGTGAACTTTTACCTCAGTGTGTGGTCCCACACTGGTTATGTTTCCTCTTTTTTAATGACACAAGTTGCTGAGTCAACACACGGCTTCTGATGCTAATGTCGCCAAGCCAACCTCTTACCAAGGATCTTCAGATTTGATGATCGCACGAAACACAACTTCAGCCCTAATCATCACTATTAATCCCTGACTCTTTACCATTCATCCCTAACCCACACCACTAACCCCAACCCCTCAAGGCCCAATCAAACTCTGTCAGCACGTTTTCGATCACACACTTCCCTTTTCCCAGTTTATGGCCTCCATGAAGACGTGTTGTTCGTCCACAGCAGAGCATAAGTCGCCCTTCTCTACAGGGGTTCACGTCAAGTAATCGCTGATGGGTGAGCAGTGAACACGTGTAGTGGTTTGAGTTGCACCCGGGGAAATGAAAGCACCTGAATTTACAGTGGGTTGCGATTCACCAACCCAAGCACTGTATTCACTGTGGGTTGTGATACAACAATCAAAGCACTGTACTCATAGAGGGTTGTGATCCAACACTCAAAGCACTGTATTTAGAGGGGGTTGTGTTCCAACACTCAAAGCACTGTATTTATAGTGGGTTGTGATCCAACACTCAAAGCACTGTATTTATAGTGGGTTGTGATCCAACAATCAAAGCACTGTATTTAGAGGGGGTTGTGTTCCAACACTCAAAGCACTGTATTTATATAGTGGGTTGTGATCCAACAATCAAAGCACTGTATTTACAGTGGGTTGCGATGCAACTTTCAAAGCACTTTATTTACAGATTCTTGCGATGCATTAACAGATTTTAGGCAGTATTCCTTTCACAAATCTTCAGAGTACTGGAGTTTAAATACCACTGTGGCAGCATTTGGGGTCAGGGGTCAGGAAACTGACTTCCTGTGTGCCCCTGAGGATGCTGGGTATTTATGGACCAACACTCTGAATCACTTCCTACTTCACCCCTGTGTGTGTTTATGTGTGTGTGTGTGTGTGTGTGTGTGTGTGTGTGTGTGTGTGTGTGTGTGTGTGTGTGTGTGTGTGTGTGTGTGTGTGTGTGTGTGTGTGTGTGTGTGTGCGCTGTGTGTGTTTGTGTGTTTGTGCGTGTGTGTGTGTAGTACTGACAGTGGTGTTAGAGGAAGCTCCTTACAGAACTGGTTCCATGTTTACTCTTTAGATCGGCAGACCTGGAAACACCTGACCACCTCGTTTCCAGCGAACACCACACTGGAGGACTTTTATTGTGACGTGTTGGGGCCACCGCGTCACAGTAAAAGTCCCCCTCCTCCAAGGCGTGATGGTTGTGAATAAAGCATTATCAGTTATATCTATGTCTGTATATAGATACAGAGAAGTCCTCAGGCCACACCAGCATGTTCCACATTCCAACATGGAGGGCTATTGTGTGGCTTCCTAATGTCCCCACAAGCTTGGTATCCACAAGTTCACCCCTCCCCTCATGTCCCAACGATGTCTTTTCCATATGGACGTCCTGTCGCTCTCTCTGGCCTGGGCTAGCATACTGTAGCTATCCTGACCTGGGCTAGCTAGCTGTATCTAACCTGGCCTGGGATAGCTAACTGTATAGGCCTATCCTGTCTGGGCTAGCTATTTGTAGCTAAACTGGTCTGGGCTAGCTAACAGGGATCTAAGATTGCTAGTTATAATTCACTTGAATTTAGCTAGCTAGTCCGCTAATCCTGGCTGGTCCGGGCTAACTAACTGCAGCTAACTGGTTCTGAGCATTTTAATTGTAACTTACTGGGCCGTAGCAAGCCAACTGCAGCTAGTTAGCTAGCTCAGAACTAACAGCTGCTAACTTGATCTGTGCTAGCTAAAGGTTGTTTACTGGGTCTTCGCTAGATAACTCAGTCTCAGCTAGCTAACTGGGTCTGTGTTAGCTAACTATAGCTAACTGGGTCTGGGCTAGCTAACTGCACTTAACTGGGTCAGAGCTAGCTAACTTGGTCTGAGCTTGCCAATTATAGCTATCTCGGTCTGTGCTCACTAACTTGGCCTGAGCTAGCGATGGTCGTACGCAACAGTGGAGATTTAAAAAAACATTCACTTAACCTTAGCAGCAGACATGTGTGTTATGTGTATGATGTTATGTCTGTAGGCATGTCTATGTCTGTCTACAACGTATGATATTCTACAATGTATTTGTGTTGTCATGTTAACATTATTTATCTCCTACATGTCGACACACCAGGGAAGATGACAGATCAGAGATCAGCTTGTCAAGGTCATGACTCAACAAATCCCAAATTCAGCACAAACAGGAAACTACACACAGCTAACAGGAAGTCCAAGTGCTATTCGGGAGAAAAGCAACCAATAGACTTCAGATAGCAGTGTGTGTTTTTATGCAGTGATGGAGTGGTAAATGATTATAGGAAAGGGTGTGTGTGTGTGTGTGTGTGTGTGTGTGTGTGTGTGTGTGTGTGTGGTGTGTGGTGTGTGTGTGGTGTGTGTGTGTGTGTGTGTGTGTGTGTGTGTGTGTGTGTGTGTGTGTGTGTGTGTGTGTGTGTGTGTGGTGTGGGGGGGGGGGGGGGGTTGGGTGTGCGTGTATGTCTATGTATGTAGGATGGGTTAAATGTCACAATTTTGACATCAGGAAAAAATACATAATTTTTAACCTGACAGCTGATTGTAAATGTCCAAATGAAGTCTTTAAATATATTGCATCTTATCGGTGTCCTTCAAATCAACCCGTTACCTACGCATCACCATTAGCACAGCTAGCACACAGCTAGCCTTCATTGAAGTGCTGAGGCGATCTAATGGTGTGTGTGTGAGTGTGTGTGTGTGTGTGTGTGTGTGTGTGTGTGTGTGTGTGTGTGTGTGTGTGTGTGTGTGTGTGTGTGTGTGTGTGTGTGTGTGTGTGTGTGTGTGGGTTAACAAATGTGTTTCACGTTAAAAAAGTTCAGAAACACACACAGACTCACCTCTATCCTCATAGTTTTGTAGAGGTCAAGAGCTATGTTACTTTTAACCTCTTACTTACACACACACACACACACACACACACACACACACACACACACACACACACACACACACACACACACACACACACACACACACACACACACACACACACACCACACACACACACACACACACACACACACATAAAGACAAGCACGAACAAGTCTATTGATGGTTTGTTTACACATTGAGTGGAATTTTACTGGCAGCTGAATGCTGAGAAATAAATGGAATGCTAAGTAGGCTCTCGCATTCATAAACACAATGTCAGTTCTGGTCAGACGCCCCCTAGGAGCAAGGCTCTGTTCAACATACTGGTACCCTGTTGATAAGTGAACTAGTTAAACATATTAGTAATCTGGTCTTGAGGGCCCCTATGAGCCAGTTAAACATACTAGTACTCTGGTCATGAGAGCCGCTGGGAGCCAGTAGAACATACTAGTACTCTGGTCATGAGGGCCCCTGGGAGCCAGTAGAACATACTAGTACTCTGGTCATGAGGGCCCCTGGGAGCCAGTAGAACATACTAGTACTCTGGTCTTGAGGGCCCCTATGAGCCAGTTAAACATACTAGTACTCTGGTCATGAGAGCCGCTGGGAGCCAGTAGAACATACTAGTACTCTGGTCATGAGGGCCCCTGGGAGCCAGTAGAACATACTAGTACTCTGGTCATGAGGGCCCCTGGGAGCCAGTTAAACATACTAGAACTCTGGTGATGAGGGCCCCTGGGAGCCAGTAGAACATACTAGAACTCTGGTCCTGAGGGCCCCCGGGAGCCAGTAGAACATGATAGTACTCTGGTGATAAGGACCCCATTTGAGCCTGGTTGGCCTGAGGAAACATGAGTTTATTGAAGTCAGGCTGTCGATAGATGGTCTTCGAACTTTGATGGGAAACCAAGGGAATTGTGTTTGACTATAGATTGACTATCGATCATGAGATACTCTTCAGACCACTGATAAGAGGCACTCTCGCGATGTCTGGAGCTCTGGTGACCATGCTAGACCAGACCAGACCCCATCAGAACAAACCAAAGAAGACCAGACTAGGCTATACATCACTAGACAAGACCAGACTCCATCAGAACAAACTAAAGAAGACCAGACTAGGCTATACTACACTAGACAAGACCAGACCACATCAGAACAAACCAAAGAAGACCAGACTAGACTATACTACACTAGACAAGACCAGACCACATCAGAACAAACCAAAGAAGACCAGACTAGACTATACTACACTAGACAAAACCAGACCACATCAGAACAAGGCAGGACCAGGCTAGAATAAACTAGAATAGACTAGAATAGACTCAACCAAACCATACCAGACCAGACTAGACCAGTTCATACCACAACAGACTAGACTAGAAACAGGAACAGGACCTGGAGCAGGAAGGACCAGACCAGACTAGAACAGACTAACCTGTCGGACTAATCCCCCTCCCTCATACTGTAACTGGGTCTCATTAGGACAGAGAGGTGTTCCTTTCCTCAACATGTCCCTGGAAAATCAGCTGGGAACTACTAATGAGCAACTCCATTTATGACATAGCTTTGTATGTGTGTGTGTGTGTGTGTGTGTGTGTGTGTGTGTGTGTGTGTGTGTGTGTGTGTGTGTGTGTGTGTGTGTGTGTGTGTGTGTGTGTGTGTGTGTGTGTGTGTGTGTTTCTTATAACTTGATCACTGCAGTAAAACTTTAACTGGTGTCCACCCTTTAAAGGGTAAGGTCTAAAGTGTGTGTGTGTGTGTGTGTGTGTGTGTGTGTGTGTGTGTGTGTGTGTGTGTGTGTGTGTGTGTGTGTGTGGTGTGTGTGTGTGTGTGTGTGTGTGTGTGTGTGTGTGTGTGTGTTCGTGAGTCTGTGGGTGTTTGAGTAAAAAATAAGCCACAGTGGAACAGACAGACAGTAAAAAAGATAGAGAACTAGATAAACGTAAAGCCCCGTTTGAGTGAATGAAATCCTCAGTAATAGTTTTGCACCACACATTAGGCCTATATTATATATATTATATTAAATTGTTTTACATTAAATGATATTATGTTATATTATTTAACAACCTAAAATTAATCATTGCAACGGACACGCGCGACTTACTTGTGGGAGACATTTTGAAGACCTCTCAGTTAAACTCAGAAAAGAGAAAAATAAGGGGAAATGAAAGAAAAAATGACAACCCAAAAAGCTCGAAAAGCGAGTGGAGGTCCAGAGCTTGAACACAGTGTCACTAAAGTCCGGCTGCAGCGAGAGGTCCGCGGGGCCGGTAGACGGGAGGAGACGCGTAGGGGCAGAGCGGCGCGGGGCTCTGGGCACCAAGGAAGCCGTGGAAGAACTTCAACTATCGGTGGGCGGTTCTTCCCAAGGTCACCATGGTCCGAGCTCTAACCCTAACCCAGCCTCCGAGCCTGTGGCACCCTATCCACATAGGCTGCGTCAACGTGATTAAACGTGTGCCCTCATTCACCATATGGATGTCTGGTTTTGGGGAACATGAGTGTATATTGTGTTAGAATGATGGTTGTCTTTCTGACAGAGATTTATTGCACCTATTTATTGCACCTAGAGATATGATTATAAAAACTTTGGTTGACATGTGTACGTGTGCGTGTGTGTTTATCAAACAGAATGGAATGTAGATAAATCAAGACTTCCATCCAGTTATATCTAAACAAACAGATTCTTCTCAAAAACACAATTCCTGTCTAAAGGGACAACCTTTATTACCCCTTACCCTGATACGATACATTACCAATCACAGTAATACATTAGCCCTCACACTAACAAATTACCCTTCATGCTAAAACATTACCCCTCAATACATTACCCCTCACTCTAATACATCCCCCTTCACACTAACACATTACCCCTCAGACTGATACATTACCCCTCACACTAAAACATAAACCCTTCACACTGATACATTACCCCTTCGCACTAATACATTACACCTCAATACATTTCCCCTCACACTAATTCATCACCCTGCAGTGCGAATCACTCTCCTCACTACCTTTATCCAATCATGGCCCACCAAAGGTACCATGGGAACCCTAAGTCTAACTTAATACATCATCTTTACGGTGTTGACCTTTAATATTTCTAATGAACCATGTGACATAACTACCAAGAAAGTCTGTCTTGTTGCAGAAGGTTGGACACAGTTATGGATACGGATAGCTGGTATGCCAGCTATAATTCTAGCCACGATGCTAGTTATGACGCTAACCGTGATGCTAGTTATGATGCTAGACATGATGCTAGCCGAGAGGATAGTTGTGAGGCTGTGATGATCGCACTAAATGATATACAAAAAGTGACTGTAACGTGCTGATAGCGGTGAAATGTGGAATACATTGACAGCTACAAACAATACAGCTATAGTTAAAGTTGTATTAAAGTTAATTTCTGAACACACACACACACACACACACACACACACACACACACACACACACACACACACACACACACACACACACACACACACACACACACACACACACACACACACACACACACACACAAATGTAACACATTGCTTACCTGTTTTGATGTGATGATATAATCTCTCCGTTCAAGACTTGGCCTTGTCTTTCGAGGCTTTACATATGTGTTTGTGTGTGTGTGTGTGTGTGTGTGTGTGTGTGTGTGTGTGTGTGTGTGTGTGTGTGTGTGTGTGTGTGTGTGTGTGTGTGTGTGTGCGTGCGCGCGTGTGTGTGTGCAAAAGAGAGAGAGAGAGAGAGCGAGAGAGAGCGAGAGAGAGCGAGAGAGAGAGAGAGAGAGAGAGAGAAAGAGTATGTGTGTGTGTGTGTGTGTGTGTGTGTGTGTGTGTGTGTGTGTGTGTGTGTGTGTGTGTGTGTGTGTGTGTGTGTGTGTGTGTGTGTGTGCGCGCACGCGCGTGTGTGTGTGTGCGTGAATGTGTGTGTGTTGCAGATCTCTCCTCTACTTCACTCTATCCCTCTCCTCATCCTCATCCTCACAGTTCTCTCCATCTCTGCTTCCATCAGCTTTGGTCAGCCTGGTTGGCCTGGTCAGCCTGCTTGGCCTGGTCAGCCTGGTTGGCTTGGTCAGCCTGGTTAGCTTGTCAAGCGTGTTTGATCTGGTTAGCCTAGTTAGCCTGGTTGACCTGGTCGGCCTGGTTAGCGCGGCTAGCTCGGTTGGCCTGGTTAGCGCGGCTAGCGTGGTTAGCGGTCAGCTCCCGGCGGTGGACTGTTCCCCACTTCCTGGTGCCTCTATTAGTGCTTCAGGAGGAAATGGTCATAGCTTCCTTTGCTCCTCCTCGACCCCCCGCCCTCACCTAACCCTCTGTTGGTGCAAAACACACACACATACACACACACATGCACACACAAATACACCCACAAAACACACACACACACACACACATCCACACACAAACACACACATGCGCACAACCATAAGGACTCACACATGCAAACCCCCACACACACAAATGTACGCATAAACACACAAACACACATGCAGACACACACAAACACACACAGACAAACACACACGTACACACTCATACACACACCGGATGAACGCTTACTCACAAACACATACACACACACACACACACACACACACACACACACACACACACACACACACACACACACACACACACACACACACACACACACACACACACACACACACACACCACACACACACACACACACACACACACACACACACACACACACACACACACACACACATACACAAACACAAACACACACCTTGCTCAGTAACACTCTTCTGATATTCTCTTTTCTCTTCTTCTCCCTTCTACGCCCCTCTCCTCTCCTCTCCTGTCTCCCCTAGCCTCCCCTCCCCTCTTCTCTCCTCTCTTCTCTCCTCTCCTGTCTCCTCTACCCTCCCCTCCTCTCTCTCTCCTCCCTTCAACTCTCCTCTCCTCTCCTCTCCTCAGCTCTCCCCTCTTCTCTCATCTCCTCTCCCCTCTCCCCTCTCAAGATGATCTACACTTAGGAGCATGTGTGTGGTCACAGACAAAGCAGGCCAATCACAGCCAGAGAGAAGATGTGTCAATTCCTGAAAAACTTGGTGAGGAACACTCACAACATATCAATCACTCCTCTCCCTCCCCTCCCAGCGGAGACGGCAGGACATGCAGGGGCGGGGCCAGGAACACATGGTACACAGGAACACACCTCTGTGTGTGTGTGTGTGTGTGTGTGTGTGTGTGTGTGTGTGTGTGTGTGTGTGTGTGTGTGTGTGTGTGTGTGTGTGTGTGTGTGTGTGTGTGTGTGTGTGTGTGTGTGTGTGTGTGTGTGTGTGTGCGCATGTGTGTGTGTGTGTGCGTGTTGTAACTGTGTTTTCCTGCTGATTGGGGGAGATGTGGTTAGAGGTACAGGCTAGTGGTAAGAGGTTACGGTACAGCGGTCGGCCTTTAGTTGTTAGGGGTTAGATGTAAGAATTGGAGGATGAAAGTTAGAGGTTATTCGTAAGGTTAGGGGGTTAAAGGTTAGAGGTTAAGGGTTAGAGGTTAGACGTAAGGGGTAAAAGGGTTAGAGTTTAAGGGTTAGTGGTTAGAGGTTGAGATCCAGAGGTCAGTGGTTAGATGTTAGACGCTGAGGACAGAAGTTTGTTTGAGGTTAGGGTTATGGGTTATGGGCTATGGGTTATCGGTTAGAGGTTACTGGTTAGAGGTAAGAATTTTGAGGTCAAGGTTAAGGGCTAGGGACCAGTGGTTAGAGTACAGGTAAATACCGGGGTTGGGGTAAAATCTAAAGTAATCTTGGATCCAGCAGTCCTACTGTGTTATAGCAGGCCTTCTGATCAGGTAGTCCTACTGTGTGGTAGCAGGACTTCTGATCCAGCAGTAACTTTTGGGGGGGAGACTGCACAGATCCTGTGCCGGAAACCAAGAACTGAATGGGACAGATTCTTGCCCATGGGTCCTGTTTCATTACAAGATGTTCTACTGAAGAGAAACGAATTTGCATGAGTGGATTAAGTTTCCAGGAGGGGATCTTAATGCGATTGTTTCTTAAATGTATAGAAACAATCTATACATCTTTTTCTTATTTTTTGTTAACCTTGTTGCTAGTGCTGGTCTAAGTGTTCAATGTTAAAGGCAATCAAACGCTTACATATCGCTGCTTTCAGCTATTTGATTGGTCGACTCGAAACAAATGAGGCAAAGAAAAGAGAAATGACATTCACCCAGATTTGAGCATTCCTGCCATCAGACTTCAGATATTAGTTAAGGTGCTAAAAATGAGTATTATTTTGTGTCCGTTAGGCTGGCATAGCTGACTGTTTACCCACCAAACACATGTTGATAGTATACACACACAAACACACACACACACACACACACACACACACACACACACACACACACACACACACACACACACACACACACACACACACACACACACACACACACACACACACACACACATCCCTCCGTAGGGATAACCCTGCGACCTGATCTAGTAGAACTGGTTCTATGTGCAGACAGAAGAGCTTTTAGAGTGAAAACATAAACATAATTTTTACAGATCATAACTTCCTTCTGCTTTTGAAGAGCTGCTCTAACGCGGATGTCCTCTGCTGCCCCCTAGTGGGGAGCTGGAGCACAACCTTCACTTCAACTTACTTATTCTTAATCGTTCAATTTAAGGGTTAGGGCAAGGAAGAGAGAGCAGCAAGACGAGCAGGTGTAACATAAGGAGGGTAAGAACTCCACTACAGACTCTCAACGCACAGTCCTTGAGTGAGGAGGAAACTGTTCTGACGCTTTTTTTTTTTTACCATATTTTCATTGGATGCATTTCTGATTGGAAATTGTATCTCACTTCATTTTTTTTATTTACATATTTTTCATTGGATGCATTTCTGATTGGAAATTGTATCTCCTTCATGCATTTTATTTAAATTTTTGTGCTGAATAGAATACAGCAGATTCCATGAACCATTTTGTCCCTTGAAATCAAGAATCCAGTCGGACCAGTCTATCTCCTCCGTTTATTGACGATGCAGTCAGACCTGTCTGTCTGATCCTACCGACAGCAGTCATAGTCCTTCCTTTCAGGAAGTCTAGGGGACAGATGAGCTCTAGTGTCACATGATCGGGGATTAAACCACGACAATGATACATTAGACAAATGTCTATTGATGACATATTACCCCTGTGTGTGTTTGTGTGTAATGAGGAGTTACAGGAGGTGGGGGAGGGAAAGAAAGATACAATGATACAGAGAGAGAGAGAGAGAGAGAGAGAGAGAGAGAGAGAGAGAGAGAGAGTGAGAGAGAGAGAGAGAGAGAGAAGAACAGAGAGAGAGAGAGAGAGAGAGAGAGAGAGAGAGAGAGAGAGAGAGAGAGAGAGAGAGAGAGGTAAATAGATATACAAAGAGAGAGCAAAACAACACGAACACCACAGGAAACCCACTGCGCTCTAAGGCTGTGAGGCCTGGGGTCCACTCACTAACCATGGATTTATAAAAGGGGACAACCATCAAATTGAATCTCTACATGCAGAATTTTGCAAATGGATCATAAGTGTCTAAAGAAAAACACAAAATAATGCATGCAGAGCAGAATAAGGACGATATCCAATCATTATTAAAACACAGAAAAGAGCACTAAATTCGTATTACCACCATACGTGGGGTGACAGCCACACACTCCACAACAAGGCCCTCACCCACAGAGAGTTACATCCAGAAGAGATTACTCTTAGCCAGCTTGTCCTGGGGCTCGGTCCAACACACAACAACCATGACATCGGGCAAAACCAAATTATAAGAAAACAATAGGAAACACAATGGCGCATTGGAAAGAATTGACCAAAAATCAGAGTGAATTGGCCTGCTACTTCTCCCTAAACAGAGAATACACCGTTGCAGAATACATGACCACCGTCAACAGTAACACAGCCTGGCCATCGAGAAGGGATGACAGGGCTGGCTCACAAGAGAAGACAGATTGTTCTCCCACTGCGCACAAAGCCAACTGGAAACTGAGCTGCACTTCCTAACTTCTTGCCAGTCATGCCAAGACATCAGAAACACACAATTCCAATGGATTACACAGACATGCAAGGACTTTGAAAACACTCCAGATGCTAACAAACGACCATAGCTACTACTACTACTGATTCCTACTATTGGGAAAAAACCAACAATGCGCAATATCAACAGCCAGATTCATCACCTGTTGATGAAAGACCAACCTTAATCCCCATAAACAGACTCATCCCACTGGACTTTAACCGCTAGCACACCTTTGTTGAACTGCACTATTTCTTCCACATTGTAAATACAGTGTTTGTACAGCATATCTTTAATTTATCTGTTTATAGGAGATACTGAACTTCTTTATACACTCTTAGTTTCCCACAATTTTTTGGAATATTCTACCAATTGATATGTATATATATTAAAGGTTGGGTATGGAATTCTTTTTTTTGGCCATTTTTGCAAAATTACTTGAAATTATTATCATAAGCCACTTACAGCCACTGAGTTAGAAGTACTGACATGAAAATTAAACAAGTCAATCATCTTTGGAACGGGCAGGGCTCGAAAAACTCCAGCCAATGATTTCCAGACCCACCGAGTGGCCTTGGACAGTAAGTACGTCAATCAAACGGTCGTACTGCACTCCCCCTCCCCCTCCGTGACCCCTTCGTGCACGTACTCAAAGCTCGTGACCAAGAGCAAGCTTCTGTTTGTTGTTATCCTGCGGTAGGTACTGGAGCTAGCCAACTAATGGCTCGCTCTCGCATCTGTGTCCGCGCTCGTGCCTGATTGCGCGTCCATGTACTTGGAATGGGTGGAGTCAGAGTCAGCGTTGAAGGAGAGGGGGTAGGAACATTTGAGTTGTGTATTTTCAAAATCTGCTGGCATTTCGCAAATCCCATACCCAACCTTTTAAGTATTTAACGTTTTATATTTTTATACCTCCAAATTTTTCATCTGATTTAGCAATGTTAATATTTGTTTCTCGTGTCAACAAAGCTTTTTTTAATTTAATTTAATTTAATTTAATTAAGAGAGAGAGAGAGAGAGAGAGAGAGAGAGAGAGAGAGAGAGAGAGAGAGAGAGAGAGAGAGAGAGAGAGAGAGAGGAGAGAGAGAGAGAGAGAGAGAGAGAGAGAGAGAGAGAGAGAGTCCAGATAACGCAGAGCAACCAGGTTAAGAGGTGAACATATTCGTCACTGTGTTTACCTGGTCACTATCGTAACTTGGTAATAAGTGGCCACAAAATCCAACCATAACACCTTACAACCTTTACATGCACTGTGTGTGTGTGTGTGTGTGTGTGTGTGTGTGTGTGTGTGTGTGTGTGTGTGTGTGGTGTGTGTGTGCGTGCGTGTGTGCGTGTGTGTGTGCGTGTGTCGTGCGTGCGTGCGTGCGTGCGTGCGTGCGTGCGTGTGTGTGTGCGTGTGTGTGGCATGTTCGATGCCCCCATGTCCGTTTTGGGCTTCAGCTTGAGATCGGCCGACATGTCAGGGAGAGAGTGGAAAGGAGCATCTTTTAGCGGATCACCCACCACGCTGCCATCATCTCCCAGGCTTCTTTCCTCCTCCAGTATGTCCGACAACGCCAGGACCCTCTTCTTTAGTGCCTTGTGGCCGGTCGTGAGATCCATTGCCTTCGACCCAGGAACCAACTCTTTCCACTCTTTCAAGACCTCTATTCCTTAGCCTGCGGTCCTTGTTTGACCTCAGAGGGTGACCTTCTCCTTCCTCTGCCCGAGTGATGGCCGACTCAGCCGCTTTGGCCTGCTTGAAAAACGCCTCCTCTGCGTAGCCGGTCCAAAAAAGTTTCCTGGGTGGCTTTCTTTACCTCGAGGAACCTGCTCTCACACTTCGCTGTCTTTGCATCAATTTGGTCTGCAGATGCTATAACCCCTTCCTCCGTTGACTCCCTCAGGGCTTCAGCATACTCATGTCCCGCATCTGTGACTTTGGAAAATTCTGTCTTGAAAATCCCCCATTCCCAGAGAATTTCAGTCGGTTCCAAGAGTCCCGGTTTGGTGAGAGCATGGGCTCTTTTGGTGAATGAAGCCTGTGCTCTTGATCGCACACTTTTAAGCTTCTCCAAGTCTGCCATTGTTATTCCCTTTGTGTTGACTGGAGAGCTTTCAACTGCCAATGTGTATACACGCTCCTTTATCCTTGATCAACGGATAGTTTAATTAGTGGTAAACTTGGGGTCAGTCGCAGAAGTGAGAGGACAGCTGGTCCTGGGTTGATTGAGCTTCCTTAATGAAGCAGTCCGTGGCTCTTTTTTACTGCACTCAATCCAGTGCAGTGGGCCGCGGTTTATCACTGTTCGGTTCTTTAAGATTCTCCCCACCGAACGGGGCGCCAGAAGAAGACAACGTTGTTTTAACTCTTTGTGGTTTTTTATTTGCTTTGTTTGGTTTTTCTTATGCAGTTGTTTTAGTCCAAAAACAATAGGTTATAAACCGGTGTCGCATCTCTCCTGACGAGCCAACATGCTGAACCTAGCGCTAGAATGCGTTTATAGCCCGTGCCCATAGTCAACGTGCCCGTGCACTAGATTCAAACACGCCCCTTTTTGATATTACTGGTTCAATCTGCGCTTCAATCAGATAAGTGAACCTCCCACTTCCACCTCACCTGCTGTTGAACACCCGTGACGTAGTGAGCGTAACCCATAACGCAGTGAACACAACAGTGTGTGTGCATGTGTGTGCGGTGTGTTACCTCTATATCGTAGAATGCCCTGTAAAATGAAACAAATAAATATAGGTAGGACAGACACACAGAGGTAATAATAATAATTGATCAGTTTTATATCGCGCTTTTCTAAATACTCAAAGACGCTTTACAAAAGAGGAATACATACAGCCAGTAAAGACACACAAACAAAAAAATAAATAAAATAAACAACACCACAACATTAGACAACACATTAAGAGAGAGAGAGAGGGTGGAAGTTGGCGGAGGATGATTTGTAGAGAGAGATACAGACAGGTAGACACAGAAAGACAGACAGATAGACAGACAGGTAGACAGGGATGTAGACAAATAGACAGACAGAAGGACTGACAGAGAAGTAGACGGACAGCGTTACAGAGAGGCCGATAGAGAGGCAGACAGATAGACAGACAGACAGATAAATGGACAGACAGTAAGAACGGTAACTAGTCTATGCTTGGTCTTTAGGTCGAGGAGTTTTGCCATGTGCCCCTCCATCTGACATCACTTCCTCCTCTGGCACAACAGAACATCGGCCAGCATCGGTTAGCATCATGGTCCAGAATAGCTGAAAACAAACAAAACCACATTCATGTTTGTGTGTGTGTGTGTGTGTGTGTGTGTGTGTGTGTGTGTGTGTGTGTGTGTGTGTGTGTGTGTGTGTGTGTGTGTGTGTGTGTGTGTGTGTGTGTGTGTGTGTGTGTGTGTGTGTGTGTGTGGGAAGGGGGGATCTGTTAAAAGGGGTTGCGCATAAAACAGGTATGACATAAGCCATCCCCTCTACACACATATTTTTCATTTGACCTCAAGTTATCTCTACTTGTTTTTATATATATTTCTATTTCATTCTTTTTTTTGTTTTAACAGCAAAACCATTATTAGGCTGATTGTATTTTATATTCAATTTTACATACTCTTATTTACGTATTTGAACGTTAGAGAGCTCTGTTTACACATTTCTATATTTATTTATGCATAACAGTTATTTTAAGGTGCAAGAGAGAGAGCAAGAGCGAGAGAGAGAGAAATAGTAAGTAAAAAATACAAAGAGAGAGAAAATCAAAGAGAAATAAACGGTAAATAAATAAATAAATGTAATGTAGGCCTATCATCTGAACCTTCTATGGCCCAATGTGCGAACACGATATGTCTACTAGTCTGAGATGATGGACGCAGGTGATAGAATATGCAATTGGTCCCCATCTAGTGGTTTGTCCGATGAACTCCGTGTGGAACACCTGTAGAGGCCAAGCTAATATTAGTTCAGATCGCTTAAAGGCATTTACCATTTGCGTGTGTGTGTGTGTGTGTGTGTGTGTGTGTGTGTGTGTGTGTGTGTGTGTGTGTGTGTGTGTGTGTGTGTGTGTGTGTGTGTGTGTGTGTGTGTGTGTAGTGTGTGTGTGTGTGTGTGTGTGTGTGTGTGTGTGTGTGTGTGTGTGTGTGTGTGTGTGTGTGTGTGTGTGTGTGTGTGTGTGCGTGTCTCTTTGTGTGTGTGCGCGCGCGCCTGCGTGTGGGAGGGGCCAGAGCTCACCTTGAGAGTTCCGGTGAGGTGTTTTTTCATCAGACAACAAAAGGTCCCCAAACAAGGAAGTGTTTCATACTAGAAGTAGAACTAGAGCATCAACAGTTATTTGAAGACCGCGTCTTCAAATAAGTATTCAAACGCTGAAAGCAATGACCAAGGCAATGGATCTCCTAGGAGTTTGGGTGGTAATTCTTCTCTGGAATGCTGTTTCCCAGACCTCATCCACTGCGGTGTGCGAATGGGATTGGGAAATTGACGCGGCGCAGGGTCTCGACCCCCGTTCCCTGGACGCCGGGGCACGTAAACTATCGGTGCTCCGCGACGTGCATGACATGGAACAATGCCAGATGGCGTGCTGCGCCGAGACCACCTGCCAGCTCGCTATGATTGGCACCCCGGCGGACGGAACCCCGGAGTGCCAGCTGGTCAGCTGCATGCAGGACGGCCAGGACGTGTGTCTCCTCCAGCCCAGCACACAATTCAAGGTCTACCGCAAGAAGACACAGGTGGAGACGGAGCCGCAGAACACAACCGAACCCCTTCCCCTGTCACCCGACGCACGGGCTCTGAGCGAGGGGAATTCCACCAATGCTGGTAAGGGTTAGTTAATAGAGGTTTCTGAATACTGGTATATGTTTGGTCAGTAGGTACTGGTACAGTGTTGGCTAGTAGTGGTATGGTAAGTACCAGGGGCGTTTCTAGGTTTTTGAAATATCCGGGGCTTAGCCCAGAGGGAAAGGCAATTGTTTTTGTATGCTTTATTGCGCATGGACGTTTTTCATAATGCTTTACCTAAATACACAAAATACGCAGTTCATTATAGCTTTAAATAGCTACCTGACTGCTGTGCTGCTTATCCCCAGGAGTAAAATGAATGCAAGAGACCTGACCTATATATATATATATATTGGTTAGGTTCATTCACTTGAGGTGGTAAACAGTCTGGTTGTGTTTATGTTTTATCTAGAAGGACCAGGCTATTTTATTTTGAGATGCCCCTGGAATCCCAATGTTTGTTTCTAGTGTAAAGCAAGAAAAAAAAAAAAGAAGGAAGTTGAGATTTGGGGCTAATGAAATAATATCCGGGGCTTTAGTCCTGAATGAAACGCCACTACCAGTTAGAGGTTATTCATACTAGTGTAGGTTAAAACTAGAGGCTAAGGTAATACCAGTAGGGTGGATTAGGACAGGCACAGTACCAGGTACAAGGTTGGATCTAGTCTAGGTCAAAGAGACAAAATGCCCGCTGCGTCACCATTGCTTTTGGACAATGCACACGATTACGTTGATTGATTGGTTCTGTGTTACTAGCACTTGTTATCTTTAAAGTTGTGTAAGTAGTCTTTCTGGTCTCAGTGGAAAGCATTCAGCGTTGTGTTTGAGGGTGGGGGATAGTTGCATTGTCCACGAAAGCTATGTCCTCCACGCCCAGCCACTCCTGGCGTCTCAGCTTTCATTCGTTGTGCTGCATAGTTTGAGGAAGATGTGGACCATCTGGTTAGGTAACTCCTAGTACTAATGCATTGGGTTAGAGATGGTTAGTTTAGGTATAGGGTTAGAGATTTTTAAGTTTAGATGTTGGGTTAGGGGAGGTTATTTTAGGTATTAGGTTGGACGTGGAGGTATTAGGTTAGAGATGGTTCGTTTAGGTATTCATTAGAGATGATTAGTTTAGGTAAATGGTCAGGGGTCAATGTTAGGTTAGAAATGGTTCGTTTAGGTATTCATTAGAGATGATTAGTTTAGGTATTAGGTTTGAAATGGTCAGGGTCAATGTTAGGTTAGAGATGGTTAGTTTAGGTATTCGGTTAAAGACGGTTAAGTCAAGATGTTATGATGGTTAAGTTGAAGTAAGCGTTCTGACAAGCAGCGGTGATGTCTGTGTAGTTGCACAGACAGATGAGCACATTTAACAAGAAGTGTCGGTTAGCAACTTCCTGTTCAATCTACAAGTGCAAGATGTTGATGATGGTTATAGTTGAAGGAAGCGTTCTGATCAAGCAGCGGTGATGTCTGTTGTGTAGTTGCACAGACAGATGAGCACATTTAACAAGAAGTGTCGGTTAGCAACTTCCTGTTCAATCTACAAGAACCCAACGGAAACAATGTAGATCTAACCTCCTTGTTTGATCTCTGACCTCTTCCAAACATAATGCTCTTCTTAGGGCATCCCCATTTTATAGTGCTGTCTGAAATTTGGGTGTACAATACTAGTCCCCCACATAGTGACGACTCAATATTCTCATTGCACCATACTCTACAACTGATACACACTCATTTGCACATATCCCATGATGCAAGGGGGTTTTCTATGTCATCCACTTCCTCCATGGAGACTTTCAGGCACACACTGGTTCTTTTATACAAATGAACTGTCAAGGAGCAATGTCTAACACGGGTCAATAGTGTACTATTTAGTGTCCACTACATAAGTTAAGGGAACACAGACTTTGTTTACAGAGATGATCTTGTAGATGTTTAGATCTACCACCACCTCATGAACTGGTTACCGTTTGAGATGCAGCATCCAGGCTTGACCTCAACCTCCCCATGTTCCTCCACAATGAGTCCCCCTGAGTGAGGTTGTTCGCAGATAGCAGGCATAGGGAAGTTATGATTAAATATTAATTACGGCAGGAGGCCAATGAAGATTGGTTCTATGTTGTCTTTCTCCTAGCAGATTTGGATGTGTGTTTGATAGGGCTGGGTAAAAATCGATTTCATTTAAGTTTTGCAATATCGATTCATAGGGCATGAGATCGATTTTTTTTTTTCCTTCAGTTTTGTTACCATTATTATTATTTTTGCACTTTAATAAACAATCCCTTCATGCAATTTGCAGTGATGGAATGTTGTAGTTCAAGTACACTTTCACTTGCAATTCCTTTCTAATTTCAAAATTGCACTTTTGAGACTTGAGACAGTTTTATTTACGTTTAATCTGTCCAATTTACAAGTTTTCACTTAAAACCTGTTGCTTAAGATGAAGAGAAAAAATAAAGTACATTTGTATTCTGTAACACAATTGAGCCATTTTCATTATTTAAGAGCAGATCGAATTGAATCGTGATTAATCGATTCAGAACCTTTTATGAATCAAAATCGAATCGACGTAGGAAATTGGCCATGATACCCAGCCCTAGTGTTTGTATCTGTAGTCACTCTTTCTCTCTCTCTCTCTCAGATCAGTGCAGAAGCCTTATGAAGGTGGGTCCCTGCAAGGCCGCCTTCCCACGGTTCTACTACGATATGTACACCCAGAACTGTCGGGAATTCATCTACGGAGGCTGTGAGAGCAACGGCAACAACTTCATGAGTGTGCAGGAGTGTGAGAGTGCTTGTGCGGGGGTCAAAGGTAACACACACAGCAATTCTGGAGGTGTTATGATGTTGTAGAAACAAGCCCGACGTGGCTATATCAGATGGTATGCTAACACACACACGTCGCAGTAGCTAAAGCAACAGTAGCTCTGTGCATGCTGCCGTCAACTCTTTCAGTCCCAATTGGGTTTGCTTACTCTTCGCTGTTCGCTTAGCTACTCGAAACATTTTAAGGGGTTGTAGGTTTAAGTCCAATGAGCCGTAGAGCGACTTGTGTCTGGGTGTCGGTGGGGGGTGTGGGTGGAGGTGGATATATATATCTCTCTGCCTATGCAGAGAGAGAGAGATTTGCATGTCTCTAAGGGAGAGAAGGAATGTTGTTAAGGAAATTGTTTGTTGTGGTATGGGACCAGAACATTCAGATGCAGGTGTTGCCTTAGGGTAAGGGTTGTGTCAGGGTAAAGACTGGTTGGGGTTGGTTTCTGGGAGTAAGGTTTGCATGAGGGTTAAGAGTCGGGTGTGGGTTCTACATGTTGTCTGAGCGGTTTAGTCAACAAACGCATGATCAAATGCAACACACATTCACCCGCACACAAACAGCAGCTCACATAAACACACACACACAGACTAGCACTCAAACACGCACATATAAAAGTCCAAATGGGTCAAAATGAAAGAATTCCCACAACTCAACGGCCTAAAATGCACTGTTTTTTGGATGCCGTTTTGGAAGTCAAATGAACTCCTCCTTAGTTCTCGCAGCCAGGAATTATGGATCTTCTTCACCCAGTCAACGATAACCAAAGTCAGACCACCCCAGTCTATTAATGCTCTATTGTTTGCGCTGTGCACTACACTATGTGGACCTAGGCTATATCGGGGGTTAAATCCACGTTCAATTCAGTAATGCACTGTAGACCTACCATTGTTTTCACTTGGATCGATCTGTCTCCATTTGGTCCTCACAAAGTAATGTATCTCCACCTGCTACGATTGTGTTCAATGTGAGCTGAATGTCTGTCCATATCAAATCAATAAAGATGATTGTTGAAAGTTTTGTTCACAAGAATACGGTCTACATCAAGAAGAGCAGACGTAGGTCTGCAGAAGCACACATTCACTTCACACTCTTCACACTCCCACTCACTATACAGCCCCTCACTCTCAATATAAAGCCCCTCCCACTCAGTACATAACCCCTCCCACTCAGTACATAACCCCTCCCACTCAGTACATAACCCCTCCCACTCAGTACATAACCCCTCCCACTCAGTACATAATCCCTCCCACTCACTCTACACCCTGTCCTATTCCTAACATAAACCCAGTCCTTGCATTACCCATCCTACTCACTGCATGACTCCTCCCCCGCCATCCACATGTGTGTGTGTGTGAGCTGTAACCATGGTGATGTCCTCCCTGTCCCAGGACCAGACCGTACCATCCGATCCCGCCCCGTCAATGGTTCATATCCAACAGCTCCCGCTGAGGCGCCCGGTAACCCATCGCATCTCTTCACAATACTGTCACCGTGACGATAACCAATCACAGCTCCTCAAGATGCGCACACACACACACAGACCTGTGCCGTGTTCCAATACCCGTACTTCCTTGAGTATACTTAAAGGAAGTACACTTTCTGCACTATCCGTACTCACTTGAGTACACTATTTTTTCAGATGTGAGTGCTGTTCCAAATCGAGTACTCTGTGGTGCACTTACCGGAAATGACGATTGCGACAGCCGCAGCTGCAGGCGCAGTCACTTCGGTATCCATTATTTTTTCGAGTTGAGTGCTCAGCCTGGCTCCGCCTCTTCCGCTACGTAGCTAAGATGGCTGCCGTTGAGTACGGAGAGAGTACGGAGAGTGTCCTTCGATCCACCCTTCACGATTAGCCCGTTTTGAGTACGACATCTGGGTCCTTGAAGTATACTTCTTTTCGCCGGATCTGAATTGGAACGTACTGTGTACTCAAATTTTGGCTAGTAAGTACGGACAGTACGGGTATTGGAACACGGCACTGCATGGAGACTAAGACGAGACTCCTCCCACATCTAAAAAAGCCACACCTGCATATTTGCTCGTCAACATATTCCTTCCTTCTAGTGGCATCTGGTATACGAAACAAACAGCATTCCACTCTCTCAAGCTCCGTCTCTCTCTGCCTCTGTGTCTTTCTGTCTCCAGTTCCTCGTTCCTCCGATGTCCCTCTACCAGAGGTTTCTGAAGATGATTTTACACGTAGGTACCAACGGGGAGAGAGAGACGAGGGAGAGAGAGAGAGAGAGAGAGAGAGAGAGAGAGAGAGAGAGAGAGAGAGAGAGAGAGAGAGAGAGAGAGAGAGAGAGAGAGAGAGAGAGAGAGAGAGAGAGAGAGAGAGAGAGAGAGAGAGAGAGAGAGAGAGAGAGAACTGACCTGACTTGACTGAGGTCATATCCTGTCCTAACCCTGACCTCCAGATCGCTGTGGGGTGGCGCCAGCTGTGGGACCGTGCCGTGCGGCTCTGCCTAGATGGTACTACAACAGCGACACACACACCTGTCAATCATTCATCTATGGGGGATGCAGGGGCAACAAGAACAACTACGGCAGCCAGGAGAATTGCATGGTTGCCTGCACAGGTAGAACCTACCTCACTACCTCTCTGGGTCTCACTCACTCTCACAAACACAGGTCTCTCGGCCTCGGGCTCTCTGTCTATTTGACTCTTTGTCTGTGTGTCTCTGTAAAGGGATGTGTTTTGGTATGTATAGTAAGTGTCCTGTGCTCTCTCATCCCATAATAGTCACTGTGTTGCCGTCTCCCAAAAAATCCAAAGGCAAAATGATTCTGATGGAACCCCAGGACAGCAAAGGTAAGCTAGGAGCAACCCACAGAGGATGCTGAGGCACTGAACATAATGTATCCCCATCAGGGCTGACCTCTGCCCTCTGACCTCTAGACCACTGCCTGGAGGGCCCTGAGCCGGGTCCGTGTCGAGCAGCCTTCCCTCGCTTCTTCTACCAGCCCAGCACCGGCACTTGCCAGTCCTTCATCTACGGAGGTTGCCGGGGCAACAAGAACCGCTACGAGACACTGGAAGACTGCGTGTCCAAGTGCGATGGGCGAGGTACCCATGACCTTTAACCCTTGACCTCTGATGACCTCGAACCCTCTTAACCTCTGACCCCTGGTGTGGACCCGGCCCCGATGAACTGTTAACTCTGACCTCTCTCTGGTTCACAGTTCACACAGGTCACGATGCCCAGGGGAACGTTGGAGGAAGAGACCGCTCTCCAGGTGGCAAATACCCTAACGTATACAGTATATATACTCTGTTATGTACCCTAGTATATATACCCTGATGTGTACCCTAGTGTATATATACCCTGAGGTCTATCCTGATACTCTAGTGTGTGTGTGTGTGTGTGTGTGTGTGTGTGTGTGTGTGTGTGTGTGTGTGTGTGTGTGTGTGTGTGTGTGTGTGTTGTAAAAGAAAAGTCTAATTCTTGACTATAGGCTACAGGAAGAATACAGCTATATAATCACAAGGGCATACTGATACAATAAATGAACCTGAATATACCCTAATATATCTAGCACAATATTTGACCTTCTCTGTCTTTCTGCATGGTCCTCCAGCATTCTTCCTCGTTGGTACCCTGGCGGTGATCTCTGTTCTGGTTCTGACCGGTCTGATCATGATCACCCTCCACCGCAACAAAGTCCTACGCCGAAGCACCAGAATCAGGTCAGTCACCGGATCACACGCAGCACCTCAAACACACGCAGCACCTCAAACACACACAATTTACCCTGAACCTGTACCAAAAGGAGCCCGACCAAGCTTTGTACTGACCTGATCTGGTCTCCCCCCCCCCCCCCACAGTGATAAAGAGGAGCTGCTGCCCGAGCAGGGAGAGCACTCATCCCTGGAGTCCCTCTCCGTCCCAGAGAGCCCCAGGATGGGCAAGGTGTAATGCCAGGGCCCGGCTTCACACTCGGCCCTGAGCTCAGATGCTCTCCTGGGCTCCTGTGATAGAGTTTTTCTTCATTTGTGTGAAACTGTCAATACTACTGCTACTTCCACTAGAACTACTACTACTCTGAAACAGGACGGATCCACTTTCCACTGTTCCACTAAGCCCACGTGTGTTTCTCAGGTACTATTTAGAAATGAATGCTGTTAACGTGACCTTGGTATGATTGCTAACCCTAGCTTGCTGGCATGCCCATGTAGAACGAGCCAGACATAAACTTTTTTATTTTTTTTATTATTCTGTGAAATAGAATAATTTTTCTTCGAACGAACGCTTAAGAAGGAACCTTTTTTTATTTTTTAATCTGTATCTTTTATCGGTTAATCAGCCCTAGCTTCTATGGGCTACAGACCTGAAGGATGTTGTGAAATGCTCTTTTCTCATTGCTTTTAATAGAATCTTAATCTGTGACTTTTTTTTCCTCGATGAACAATCTGAATGTAAATGATTTGTCAGTGTTGTGGACACCACTCTGATTCATATAAACACTATTCTCACGTTTGAACAATAATTTAGAAATTAATCTCATACACATTCAAATGTGAATTCTTTTCACATTTGTTTCAAACAGAGAAATCATTAAATGTTTGTGTCCCTTATAATCGTTGTACTGACCTCTGAATATTCTCTTCAATAAAAATGGACCTCAAAATCTCTGTCACCTGGGGGTTTCTTAGGTTTGACTGGTCGGGCGGAGGGGAGCGTGGTAATGTTTTTCCCCCGGTTATATTCCTGATCACCTTAAACCGCCTGTAACCAACAGTGGCCATCAGAGGGCAGTAGCTACCAGAGGTCGGTTTTATGAGAAGACCGCATCATAAAAAAAACCTACAATATATACACACTTGCATTGTATATTACTTTTTTCATATCTGCCATTCCCCACAATGCTATAATGCTATAACTACTTAATATCATACTTTGTAAAAAAAATATAGCAGGTAACCTTCAAATAGGATTTGGTCACAAATCAATCAGATTAAGTCCTGCAAATAGTTCATTAGAGTGAAAGCAGATTGTATCATCAACTGCTAGATGTAGTCTGGGCCTGAGAATTGAAACCTCCATGAATCAATCAGATCTGGGTTCATGGGTCGAGGTTCAGATCGACCGATCAGATCGTGTTTCATTATTTCACTGAAGTGTAGGATAGGATGACCCTGAACCAGATTTGGACATTTCAAGATGACAAGATCCTGATTATCAACGCTGTCAGCCTCCATAGCTTCACCTTCGTAAAATACAATATATATATATATAATATTAAAGAATAATAGGCACAAGACTGTTGAACTCTGGACTGTGATAATCCCAATACGCCCCCCCCCCCCCCAATCTCCCAAACGCACACACAATAATTTAGATGCACAGTATTCTATTGTATTTATTTGACTACTTAGTACCTGCACTGTCGAGGAGAACTTTCCAAAATTGAATTTCACTGCCATCAATGACTGCTAAATGTTTGTTGTGCATTTGACTAAGTAAAGAATTTGAACTTGAACTTCAACATTAAGGGTAATTTCTTTAGCAGTTAAATGTTTGCGGTGTCCCTGGTTATCGTTGTGCTGACCTAGGAATATTCTATTAAATGAAAATGGACCGTTCTAAATCTCGGTGTCATCATTGGGTTTCTTAATCTGGTCCGGTGGTTATTCAAACGTGACCATGTAGGATTATTTTGGGATCAAGGCAATGCTTTTGTGTTGATTATACATTTTCTTAGCATCTTATCTTTTATTTATTTTATATTTTGTTCCAGTAATCCTGCCTTCTACTGGGACCAGGGTAATCCACTATAATCTCCCTTCTACTGGGACCAGGTTAATACACTATAATCTCCCTTCTACTGGGACCAGGTTAATACACTATAATCTCCCTTCTACTGGGACCAGGGTAATCTGGGACCAGGGTAATCCACTATAACCTACCTTCTCCTAAAATCACATAATCCACTCTAAACCTCAGCCTCCCCCTACTCTAAACTGCTCTACTCTGTTCTACTCTACTGTAAACTTCTCTCTTCTACTCTACTCTAATAGTTTCTTTTTTTTACTCAGTTCTACTCTGCTCTAAACAGC
>OLKM01000291.1:60000-62500 GCA_900291075.1 Melanogrammus aeglefinus | reverse complement strand
TAACTTAATGGCCTCCATGATGAGCCCAATAAGTTAGGTTTATTTGATTGAACATCACAACACAAGCTTGGCATGTTATTGCACTAATTGTTTATTCGTAGGGTAGGTGCTGAACACGCTATCTCTGGCGGTAATTATATGACGTCACTTCATCTAGCGCACCCACGAGACAGACACGCACACCTGAATGATGAGTCATGTTTGGCTGGTATTTCTTCCTGTGTGTGTGTGTGTGTGTGTGTGTGTGTGTGTGTGTGTGTGTGTGTGTGTGTGTGTGTGTGTGTGTGTGTGTGTGTGTGTGTGTGTGTGTGTGTGTGTGTGTGTGTGTGTGTGTGTGTTTGGTAGGGGGTTAGACCATTGTCTGGAGATTTTCAAGGAGTCTTTCTCTGTGTTCCTCCCTTCTCTCTCTCTCTCTCTCTCTCTCTCTCTCTCTCTCTCTCTCTCTCTCTCTCTCTCTCTCTCTCTCTCTCTCTCTCTCTCTCTCTCTCTCTCTCTGAAGTCACTATCTGCTATAAAGTTTAATTTGTCAGTTTAATGATATCCAAACATTCTGCTCTCTGTCTGGTAGATTGTTGTACATATCTCACCCTGATCTTACCCCAAATTGACTTTTTGGAATAATTAACTTTTCCTATGTAGATTCAGTTTCCCCTTATACTAAACACCTCTAACCTAATACCTAAACTAACCATATCTTACCTTATACCTAAACTAACCAACTCTTACCTGACATCGACTAACCATCTCTAACCGAATATCTACACTAACCATCGACTAATACCTCTAACCGCCTTAACTGACTACCTCTAGCCTAATATCTAAACTTTACCATATTGAACCTAATAACTAAACTAACCATCTGTAACCTATACCTAAACTATTCATATCCTACCTAATACCTGAACTAAGCATCTCTAACTTGATACCTAAACTAACAATCTCTAACCTAACACATGAACCACCATCTCTAACTTAATACCTAAACTAACCATCTCTAAATGCTCCTGGTTAAATGCTCCTAGTGCAACTAGTGATAGTTGAATGCTCTTTAGTGCATTTTGTGATGGTTGAATGCTCCTACCGCTGCTAATGACGCTTAAATACAGAGATCCAATTAATGTACCTGCGTGAAATTGCAAATTAAGAATCTTCTTTTTTAATGTATTGGTTTGAATGCATCATAGGAAAAGGCACAAAGGGCTGTGCAATACTGTGCAAAACAATATACAGATGAACAACTATAAACTTCTAAAACATCAGCAAAGTGCTGTACAATACAGAGCAAAAGAAGGAAAAGGAACATGTGTTTAAAAAACTAAAGAAAACATTTTTGATCAATAAAATAAAATCCTTAGAGAGAGGAATAGTTTGATTAAAAGCTTTTCCTTTGTCTTATAAATTCTAAGTTAAAGCAAATTCGAAGAGATAGGTTTTTAACTGACATTAAATGAAACGTACTGAGCTCGCTTCCCTGATTTGTTGAGGTAATCTTTTCAACAGTTTAGTCTGGTTGGATCTATTTGGGAGGCCAGTCAAGAATGCATTGCCGCTGTCAAGTCGACTTGAGATAAAAGCATGAATCAGTTTTTCTCATCCTGCTGAGTTAAAAACGGACTCATCCTGGAAATGTTTCCGGATGAAGAAATAGCGTCTTTTCCACCTGGCTAATGTGGGAACTCAGATCAGATTCTAGGATAACGCTGAGACTTGTAACCTTGGACTTATCAAGGGAGTTGGATTCCATAGGCTTTTTGAAAGCATATCCATTTTGTTGTTGGCCAAGTAAGAGGATTTCAGTTTTGTCCTCAATAAGCTTTACAAAGTACATGTTCGTCCATCTATTGACTGCCCATAGACAATTTGTGTGTAAGCAAGCTTCGGTGCCATTTAATTCGACAGAGATTTATAATTGGGTATCATTGCCATAATATAGATATATTATATATATATCTATATATAGATGTATAGTATATAATATATGGTATTTATTGGGTTGTAACTGTAACTGGAAGATGCTTGTGAAAGACATGTTGTGAACAAACCGGATTATGTGGCCTCCTGAAAAGACAACCCAGGAAGTGGCAGCTCTAGATGGCCTGTAGCCCAGAGCTGACCAGGTCAGTAGGTAAAGAGGTCAAGCCAACACTGGGGGGTAGGGGAGGTCAAGGGGAAGGCTGAAGGGTTAAATTGGCAGGAAACTGAAATCCATTGTAAGTCAACGGTCATATAGTGCTATAGAAAGAGGGCTTGATTTACATGGGACATGTGCTTGGGACAGTTCTTCTACAAAAACAGACCTGTGGCGAAACAAACTGCACTGGCGGTGCGTCTCGTGCGCGTGATCATTCTGACTGCCAATGAGAGTCGTTTCCCAAAGGTTCAGGACACAGAGTCACATGGGGACCTAGTGTTAATAAACGGGAGAGGCTGAAACTAGGGTAGAGGAGATCCCTTTACTGGGCTCACCAGGTCTGATAATCTGTATCAGTTTAACAGTCTC
>OLKM01000291.1:50000-55000 GCA_900291075.1 Melanogrammus aeglefinus | reverse complement strand
TGTCTGTCTGTCTGTCTGTGTGTGTGTGTGTGTGTGTGTGTGTGTGTGTGTGTGTGTGTGTGTGTGTGTGTGTGTGTGTGTGTGTGTGTGTGTGTGTGTGTGTGTGTGTGTGTGTGTGGGGGGGGGAGGGGTATGGCTGTGTACCATTGTGTGTGTGTGTATGTTCTGGGTGGTTTCCTTTCTATCCAAGCGTGAATGCCTTTGAGCCAACACAAACACCCATGAATACACACACACACACACACACACACACACACACACACACACACACACACACACACACACACACACACACACACACACACACACACACACACACACACACACACACACACACACACACACATTCATCAGAACGCACATAGAGCATGGGGTAAGTTGTTTGGGTCAGTCAAAACGTATCACATGTTTATGAAACTATTTCCTGGTGACAATGAAATATTCTCTCTCCCTCTTTGTGTCTCTCGTCCAGGACTATCTGGGCTGTATTGTGGACTGGGGATCCGCCCTGCCTCTGAAGGCAGAGCAGGTCAGCGCCTTGTTCTGCAACATAGAAGACATCTTGGAGTTCAACAGGCCAGTCAACACCATCATTAATATCGTATTATTATGATTAAAATGATTATTATCATTTATATTAGTATCATTAGGGGGGCAACCACAAAGTGCAAGGCACCCTATTGTATTTATAATAATAATAATAATAATTGTTATTATTATCATAATTACAATGACAAAATAATGAGCGTTATTATCAAATTATAATTTCATTATCGTCATCATTATAATAGTTCATTGTTCATCATTATAACACGGATCCACATCGTTCCACTTATTCCAAATCCGATCAGAAAGTCAAAACAAGAATGTATTATTTACTCGCTTTATCGCTTTATTTTTTTCAAACCAATCCAAATGTCGTTCTGTGGTGGAAAACCTTTCCCATCCAGGACTCAAACCCTCCCACACAGTCAGCTTCATGTCACTGTCTTGAAGATGTTTAATGCATCAAATAGAGCTTAGAACTTTTATGAAAGGACCACCCGGTTTTTGGGTCTAGCTGTTAGCTTCAGGCTAACTGTTAGCGCCAACTAGCTGTTAGCTCCAGAACTAGCTGTTAGCGCCTCCAATCCAGCTGTTGTAGCTGCTGTGTCTGAGAGAGAGAGAGAGAGAGAGAGAGAGAGAGAGAGAGAGAGAGAGAGAGAGAGAGAGAGAGAGAGAGAGAGAGAGAGAGAGAGAGAGAGAGAGAGCTAGACAGACAGAGAGAGAGAGCGAGAGAGAGAAAGAGAGAGAGAGAGAAGAGAGAGAGAGAGAGAGAGAGAGAGAGAGAGAGAGAGAGAGAGAGAGAGAGAGAGAGAGAGAGAGAGAGAGAGAGAGAGAGAGAGGGAGGGGGAGAGAGGTCAGATTTTTGGTGGTCCTGAGGGAGGCGTTAAAGATGAAAAGTATTTGCCTTTTTTATAAGCACACACACACACACACACACACATACACACACACACACACACACACACACACACACACACACACACACACACACACACACACACACACACACACACACACACACACACACACACACACACACACACACATTGTGTGTTCATTTCACTTCACTCCACTCTGGCTTCCTGCCTCCGGTTCTCATGGGAAATATTCGGTGGGGGGGGGGGGTAGTCTCTCTCTCCCTCTCTGTCTCTCTCTATGTCTTGCTCTTTCTGTCTCTCTCACTCTCTGTCTCTCTATCTCTGATGTGTCATTCTCCATCTCTGTAAACGTATAACAGAACACGTCACTACAAGTGGTCCCTTAAAGAGCCAGAGCCAGTGAACCTAAAATCGTTCCCCTTTTAAAAGTGGAAATTTGTCTTACCGTAAGGAAATGTATTCGGTATTTGGGATACACAATTTCCGAGGACATAGTAATGTTTGTCTTTTCACCTCAGTGTAGCAGGAGGTGACCTCAGTGTAGCAGGAAGAGACCTCAGTGTAACAGGAAGTGACATCAGTGTATCAGGAGGTGACCTCAGTGTAACAGGAAGTGACCTCAGTGTAACAGGAAGAGACCTCAGTGTAGCAGGAGATGACCTCAGTGTAGCAGGAGGTGACCTCAGTGTATCAGGAGGTGACCTCAGTGTAACAGGAAGTGACCTCAGTGTAACAGGAGGTGACCTCACTGGAGATGGAGGTGACCTCAGTGTAGCAGGAGGTGACCTCAGTGTAACAGGAAGTGACCTCAGTGTATCAGGAAGTGACCTCAGTGTAACAGGAAGAGACCTCAGTGTAGCAGGAGATGACCTCAGTGTATCAGGAGGTGACCTCAGTGTAACAGGAAGTGACCTCAGTGTATCAGGAGGTGACCTCAGTGTAACAGGAAGTGACCTCAGTGTAGCAGGAGGTGACCTCAGTGTAACAGGAGGTGACCTCACTGGAGAAGGAGGTGACCTCAGTGTAACAGGAAGTGACCTCAGTGTATCAGGAGGTGACCTCAGTGTAACAGGAAGTGACCTCAGTGTAACAGGAAGTGACCTCACTGGAGAAGGAGGTGACCTCAGTGTAACAGGAAGGGACCTCAGTGTATCAGGAGCTGACCTCAGTGTAACAGGAAGTGACCTCAGTGTAACAGGAAGTGACCTCAGTGTAACAGGAGGTGACCTCACTGGAGATGGAGGTGACCTCAGTGTAGCAGGAGGTGACCTCAGTGTAACAGGAAGTGACCTCAGTGTATCAGGAGGTGACCTCAGTGTATCAGGAGGTGACCTCAGTGTATCAGGAGGTGACCTCAGTGTATCAGGAGGGGACCTCAGTGTATCAGGAGGTGACCTCAGTGTATCAGGAGGTGACCTCAGTGTATCAGGAGGTGACCTCAGTGTATCAGGAGGGGACCTCAGTGTGTAGCAGGGAGGTGACCTCAGGGTGTGTTCAACTTCACACAGGCATTTTTTTAATATTAGAAAACACCTGACCAGAGCATTTTTTTACCAACTAAACTGACAGGGGGGTTTTGTCTAGTTCATTCTAGAGCACAATGTTCTAGAGCGCATATACGTTGCAAATCGGTAACAGAAAAAAGTGGTTTGACTACCTACTTGTATCAGTGTCAACTCGTTACAATGTCGAGGATGAGAAAATTAGCCCTTGTTGTGGCATTAGATGCCAAGGACGAGGATAACGACGAACCTTCCCGTTTGTGGGTGCATATATACCGGGGACGGCAGCAGTACGGTGCATTTCATAGTTTGATACAAGAGCTACGGTTTGATAATGCACGGTTCAGTGCGTATTTCAGACTCGACAAGAGTCAATTTAAAACCCTTTTGCACATCGTTGCGCCTTCAACAATAAAGCAAGACACCAACACGAGGCAAGCCATATTTAAACAACACGTGTTTTGAGGACTTTCCTAGTGACGTAAGTTCTCGTTCATTGGTCAGCTGTCAAAAAACTGCCTGACGTCGGGTGCTTTTTCTTGGTGAGTTGAACTTTTCCCAACTTGAAAACCACCCAGAGCAGTCAAAAAAAAACGCTGGCAGGGGTGTTTTTAAAAGCACCCAGGATGCTTTTACAAAAACACTCTGTATCATAGGAACATAATGTAAAACATCCACTCGCACCTGAAAAAAAAAACTGCCTGTGAACACGCCCTCAGTGTGTAACAGGGAGGTGACCTCAGTGTGTAGCAGGGAGGTGACCTCAGTTTGTAGCAGAGGACCACAATGTGTATCTCCATTTTGAGTGGTATGGTTTGTTCTTCATGGTTTTCTTGTTTCGTGTTTCTTTTTCGTCATTCCCTTTCTCTCTCTATAATTCTTTTTAAGGGCTTTATTGGCAGGAAAAAGACATTCATTCGTATTGCCAAAGCAAAATATTAACAAGGACATAAATAACACAATAATAAAGCTAATGGTACAAGAGACAAGGCTCTTACTCTCAATACTTACAGCTTTATAAATATACAACAATACAGTGATGATACAACAGTACACCTTGAAAACAGTTGTAGTACATGAAGAATGGCAGTTCTGAGGTGTTTTCCTGGTTATTGTTATATGATGCTTCCCTGGGCGTCCCTGAGGTTAAGACAGGAGAGGGCTTTTCTTGCTGCCAACAAGCAGCATTTTAATTCTTCCCCAAAGGATATACGTCATTTTTTCACTGTCTGACTGGGAATTTAATTGTGGTTATTGTTAGGTAACTTCTGGACAGAAATATTTTCATATGCCTTCGTTCATTGTTTAGTGCAGCAGGAAGTGGGTTTCCTTTGAATGTGCAATCTTTTTTTTTTTTTTTTTTTTTTTTACAAAATTCCATTTGAATGAATTCAATTGGATGTTTGTTCCAGGATAACAATTTTATTTGTTTGGACTCCAGATTCCACCACCATATAAGGCAGTGGGTCCTAAACTAAGATCTTCAGCTGGAGTGCGATCTTTTATTTCAATGATAATGTTTCTTTTTATTGCATAGAAGGCTCTTCTTGCTTTATCTCTGAGGTGGTTTTCAACAGTTTTTAAGTTACCAGGGGAACTTATATTTAGCCCCAAGTATGTGCAATTATTTGTGTTGTAATTTGGCAGAGGTCTTACATAACCTTTTTAGTTCGTCCAGATGTTGCTGAAGTCCTTCTTGGGTAGGGGTTAACCTGGGGTTAACCTGTGTGCCGTATAGATTGTTTGTGGATAGTCCAACACTTAACCTTTAGCCAGAAAAGAGATCAGGAAACTTTAAGAAAGTAATGCAAAAGCACAGGTATTCTTGTTAATATCCACAACAATTGATACAGCAGCTGTAGAGTGATTTGACCAATTTGTCAATATAGATGTTAAAAGGTGTAGGGGAGAGATGCAAACCCTGATTAACAGCATGTTACTCAAGGTATAAATATGACTGTTTGTTCAACGTACAATTTTCACTGCTCATTGGTTGTCTACTTGATTGATTCAGTGATATCATATGTTTTCCCCTTAATAGCCATTTCAAAAATAAGTAACATTCCGTCGTGCC
>OLKM01000291.1:0-47500 GCA_900291075.1 Melanogrammus aeglefinus | reverse complement strand
ACACCAAACACTGCACATACTGTCGCATACATACAAACATGCACACACATACACTGTACACTATGCTCTTACACTATGCCACACACACACACACACACACACACACACACACACACACACACACACACACACACACACACACACACACACACACACACACACACACACACACACACACACACACACACACACACACACACACACACACACACACCGTGGCTGACGTTGTGTGGTGCCCTTCCCAGGAGGTCCAGGGTCTTCTGGTGAACTGGGTGGGTCCTGAGCTGGGGGGCTTCGGGGAGCTGGTCCTGGAGGGCTGCTTCAGGGTGCTGAGGATGAGGAAGGAGAGAGCCTTCTTCCTCTTCAACAACATGCTGCTCATCACCAAGAAGAGGATGGACCGCTTCATCTACAGCACGCACATCTTCGTAAGGACACTGTTACCACACCTATTACCTGTTAATCACTGTTAATAACTGTTAATAACAGGTAACTACACCTTCATCTACAGCACACACATCTTTGTAAGGAACCACAATACACTGTTGCTACAAATATGACTATTGTTGTAATCTGTTTAAAAACTGTTAACATTTCATGAACATGTAAAGTATACCTTCATCTATTATTAATATATAAACTGTTGGAACTGAATTTACGATTTATAGACCCTCAATAATATATCAATAAACCGTCAGTATATCGCTCTCCTTCGCTCCCTCTGTCACTTTACCCGTCCCTATGTCTCTCTCTCTCTCTCTCTGCCTGCCTGCCTGTCCATCTGCCTGTCTGTCTGTTTGTCCGTCTGCCTCTCTGTCTCCCTCTCTGTTTGTCTGTCTGCATTTCTCAGTGCTGTAACCTGTTGTTGGTGGAACATCTAAAGGATCCGCTGACTTTCAAAGTTTCAGACCAAACCATCCCTAAAGAACAACACACTGTACAGGTAATTAGAATATCCTATCACGATAATGGTGTGTCCCTGAATCCTCGAACGCCAGATTTCCGAGTCGAAAGTCGAAGATCTCCCAGCTTTCTTGCGGCATGTCTCGAAGGCACGTCCCCGTTTTGTCTTCATCTTTCGAAAATCGGAAAGTAGACCGAGAGCAGTGATGAGGCTCCCAACAAAATGGCTGCGCCCATGAAAAGATTTTTTCTTTTTGTATTTGTGTACCACGTCGGTCATTTTAATGTCGAACCGTACCGTGACTCCACTGTACAGTACCGTACCGTGACTCCACCGTACAGTATCGTACCTTGACTCCACTGTACAGTATCATACCATGACTTCAACATACAGTACGGTACTGTGACTCCACTGTACAGTATCATACCGTGACTCCAACATACAGTACGGTACCGTGACTCCACCGTACAGTGTCATACCATGACTCCAACATACAGTACGGTACTGTGACTCCACTGTACAGTATCATACCGTGACTCCAACATACAGTACGGTACTGTGACTCCACTGTACAGTGTCATACCATGACTCCAACATACAGTACGGTACTGTGACTCCACTGTACAGTATCATACCATGACTCCAACATACAGTATGGTACTGTGACTCCACTGTACAGTATCATACCATGACCCCAACATACAGTATGGTACTGTGACTCCACCGTACAGTGTCATACCATGACTCAAACATACAGTACGGTACTGTGACTCCACTGTACAGTATCATACCGTGACTCCAACATACAGTACGGTACTGTGACTCCACTGTACAGTATCATACCGTGACTCCAACATACAGTATGGTACTGTGACTCCACTGTACAGTATCATACCGTGACTCCCAACATACAGTATGGTACTGTGACTCCACTGTACAGTATCATACCATGACTCCAACATACAGTATGGTACTGTGACTCCACTGTACAGTATCATACCATGACCCCAACATACAGTACGGTACTGTGACTCCACCATACAGTATCATACCGTGACTCCAACATACAGTATGGTACTGTGACTCCACCGTACAGTATCGTACCGTGACTTCACTGTGCAGTATCGTACCGTGACTCCATCGTACAGTAAAGAACCGTGACTCCCAACGTACAGTATGGTACTGAACCGCGACTCCACCGTACAGTATCGTACCGATCCGTGTCGTACTGAACCCTGACCCCACCACACCTATTCATCCCAACAGTAAGTTATGTTAAGCGTTTCAACCCTGAAATACAGACTGTATATGACATACATACTGTATAGGACAGTATATATTTAATCTACCCAACTGATTAATGTATTTCTAATTTCACAGTGCGTGAAGATTTGTGCAGCCTGTACCAAGGGTTAGAAGGTTACAGCATACATGTACTGTTTCAGCCCAAATGGACTGAGAATTTATTTACACATACATATTCAAAGACAAGGTGTGTTGTTCCCTAAGACAAGGAACCTTGAGGAGAAGAGACTGTGGATCCACTACCTGAAAAGACTTATCTTGGAGAACCATCCTACCTCCCTCCCTCATAAGGTAGGACCTCCCTCCTCCTCTCTCCCGCCTCCTCCCACCCCCCTCCCTCACAAGGTAGGACCTCCCTCCTCCTCTCTCCCTCCTCCTCCCACTCCCCTCCTCTCTCCCTCCTCCTCCCACCCCCCTCCTCTCTCCCTCCTCCCTCTCTCCCTCCTCTCTCTCCCTCCTCCCACCCCCTCCCTCTCTTCCTCCTCCTCTCTCCTCCTCCTCCCACCCCCTCCTCTCTCCCCTCCTCGTCCATCCCCCTCCCTCACAAAGGTAGGACCTCCCTCCTCCTCCCACCGCCTCCTCTCTCTCCCTCCTCCTCTCTCCCCCCTCCTCTCTCCCTCCTCCTCTCTCCCTCCTCCTCACACCCCCTCCTCTCTCCCTCCTCCTCCTCTCTCCCCCTCCTCTCTCCCTCCTCCTCTCTCCCGCCTCCTCTCCTCCCGCCTCCTCTCTCCCTCCTCCTCCCATCCCCCTCCTCTCTCTCCCTCCTCCTCTCTCCCTCCTCCTCCCACCCCCCTCCTCTCTCCTCCTCCTCCCCCACCCCCCTCCTCTCTCCCTCCTCCTCCCACCCCCCTCCTCTCTCCCTCCTCCTCTCTCCCTCCTCCTCCCCCCCCCCTCCTCTCTCCCTCCTCCTCTCTCCCTCCTCTCTCCCCCCTCCTCTCTCCCTCCTCCTCTCTCCCGCCTCCTCTCTCCCGCCTCCTCTCTCCCTCCTCCTCCCACCCCCCTCCTCTCTCCCTCCTCCTCTCTCCCTCCTCCTCCCACCCCCCTCCTCTCTCCCTCCTCCTCCCTCCCTCCCTCCCCCCCTCTCTCCCCCCTCCTCTCTCTCCCTCCTCCTCTCTCCTGCCTCCTCTCTCCCTGCCTCCTCTCTCCCCTCCTCTCTCCCTCCCTCCTCCCACCCCCCTCTCCCTCTCCCTCCTCCTCTCTCCCACCCCCCTCTCTCTCCCTCCTCCTCCCACCCCTCCTCCTCTCTCCCTCCTCCTCCCACCCCCCTCCTCTCTCCCTCCTCCTCCCACCCCCTCCTCTCTCCCTCCTCCTCCACCCCCATCCTCTCTCCCTCCTCCTCTCTCCCTCTCTCCTCCCAACCCCTCTCCTCTCTTCCCCTCCTCCTCTCTCCCTCTCCTCCCACCCCCCTCCTCTCTGCCTCCTCCTCCCACCCCCCTTCTCTCTGCCACCTCCTACCACCCCCATCCCTCTCTCCCTCCTCCTCTCTCCCTCGTCCTCTCTCCCTCCACCTCCCACCCCCCTCCTCTCTCCCCCCTCTTCTCTCCCCCCTCCTCTCTCCCTCCTCCTCCAACCCCCCTCCCTCAGAAGGAAGGACCCAGGAGTGGAAGAAAAGGGGGGGAGGGGAGAAGGAGGAAGGAGGAAAGTAAAGTTGGATGAATATTTAAAAGGTATAAGTGTTACAAGCGGTTACAAGCCCTTTGGAAAACACACCCGGTGGCATGTTATGGAACCTTTAAAGGGTGGGTTTTTTTCTACATTAAATGTTAGATATTTAGCAATTATATTTTTAATCCAACAAAAGCAGGGGTTGTTCTTGATATCATATAATAATTAGTCTTTCATTTGATATTATAAAAAAGGATAATAGGGTTATGCTGCCCTCTGCTGGTAGGAACTAAAAGTGTAGACCGTAGCTTCATAATCTTTCATAGTCTCCTCATTAGTTCATCTGTCAATAATTGTTGTTTCAGGCAAGGCAGGTTCTGGGAGACAACTTCTGTCAATGTAAGCCTCTAAATACACACATACACACACACACACACACACACACGCGCACACACACACACACACACACACACACACACACACACACACACACACACACACACACACACACACACACACACACACACACACACACACACACACACACACACACACACACACACACACACACACACACACACACACACACACACACACACACACACACACACTGTGTGTGTGTGTGTGTGTGTATTTTAGTGTATTGGTTCATTGTAGAGGTTGAGTAATGATACAGACAGAGGATGTTTACCAATGTGAAGGAAGCATGCTCAACTTCTGCCCTTTTATGGACGCTACCCCATAGAATGCCGACAAGCACTGTTCCAATGTTTAGAACATTCAAACAGTCGCGCCCTTTTCATGTCCTTCAAGTATTCTGAGATTTTCAAGGATGCATTGCTGGATCCTCAACGAGCCAAAATGCCCACAATCCTTTGCGTTCACACGCTGCACAGAGTATTTAAAAATTGTACACATTCCACATTGCTATTCAGAAATATTTTGTGCCGTATTGCCTTTTATAGATTCATTTACATTTACATTTAGGGCATTTAGCAGACGCTTTTATCCAAAGCGACTTACAATAAGTACATTTGTCATAAGAAGTGCAACAATATATCGCTGTCGGTACAGAAAGGGTGTTCATAGAACCAAGTGCAAGTACAACAATCGCTAGGCTAACCAATTCCCCGTGTTACAGCAATGATAGCAGCTACTGCATTTGCTACACAGTTAAGTACTATAATACAATACAATACAATACATTACAACACAATACAATGCAGTGTACAACGGTGGCCAGAAGGGGGAGGGTGGCTATGAAGAGTCGAGGTCCGACTCTGAACAGGTGAGTCTTGAGTCTTTTTCGGAAGATGGTGAGCGACTCTGCAGTCCTGAGAACGGCAGGGAGCTCGTTCCACCACTGAGGTCCCAAAACCAAGAAAAGTTGTGACTTTGCTGAATGACCTTTGCTAGCTCTTAGCGATGGTGGTACCAGACGTCCAGCTGAGATAGTTGAGAGGAAGGATCGAGCTGGGGTGTGTGGCTTTAGCAATGCTTGGAGGTAGGCAGGGGCAGTTCCATCGACTGCCTTGTATGCCAGTACCATCGTCTTTTTGATGCAATTTGATGCAAGCTACTACAGGGAGCCAGTGGAGGTCCCGGAAGAGGGGGGTCACATGGGAGAACATCGGTAGGTTGAACACGAGGCGCGCTGCCGCATTCTGGATGCGCTGCAAAGGTTTAAAAGCAGAGGCAGGAATTCCAGCCAAGAGTGAGTTGCAGTAGTCGATGCGGGAGATGATCAGTGATTGGACTAGAAGCTGAGCTGCTTCCCTTGTGAGGAAGGGCCGGTTTCTGCGGATGTTGTAAAGTGCAAATTTGCAGGATCGGGCCACCGCAGTTATGTTTGCGGTGCAGCATAACTGATTGTCCAATACCATACCAAGGTTTCTGGCAGTTGGAGAAGGAGAATACAGTGATGTTTATCAACGTGGACCAGTAAGTCCATGTGTGGGCAATCTTTCCCTGGGATTAGGAGGAGCTCGGTTTTGTTGAGGTTAAGCCTCAGGTGATGGGCAGTTGTCCAGGTGCTGATGTCTGCCAGACATTCCGATATGCGTGTTGCAATCAGGGCTTTATCAGATGAAGGGAAAAAGAGAAATAGCTGAGTGTCGTCAGAATAGCAGTGATAGGAAGGGCCGTGTGATACAATTACAGAGCCCAGAGATCTGGTATAGAGGGAGAACAGAAGAGGCCCAAGTACAGAGCCTTGAGGGATACCAATTTCAAGCGTGCAGGGTTTGGACAAGGAGCCATTCCATGTCACTTGAAGTGTGGTTCATCAGGTAAGATGTGAACCAGAGAAGAGCAGATTCAGCAATGCCAAGTTCGGCAAGAGTGGCAAGGAGGATTTGGTGGTTCACTGTGTCAAATGCTGCGGACAGGTCGAGGAGAATGGGAACCCATGAGAAGGACGAGGGTCTGGCAACACGGAGGGACTCAGTCACCGCGAGGAGAGCCGTCTCAGTGGAGTGTGCTTTCTTGAAGCCTGACTGGTGAGGGTCAAGCAGATTGTTAGATGATAGGAGGACAGTTGGTTAGCAATGGCACGTCCCAGTGTTTTAGAGAGGAATGAAAGAAGAGATACCGGTCTGTAGTTCTGGATGTCGGTGGTATTAAGAGTTGGAAGGAGAGGCTTTATTCTGGCAGTTTTGAAAGACACTGGAACAATGCCTGAAGTGAGGGAGGAGTTGATAAGTGAGCCGAGAAATGGCAGGAAATGACATCCTGGAGGAGAGAGGAGGGGATAGCGTCAAGGGGGCAGGTGGTGGCATGGTTAGATATTATTGTTCTTTTGACCTCGTCAGAGGTTAGAGGGCACTTCTGTAAATGAAAAAAAAATAAGTTGAAAGACCTGTACGATTTCCCTCAAAAGTTTTTGCAGCGTAATCATGGGCTATATTTTGCATTGATTGATTTGTTTTAATATGTATGTAGCTGGGGTTTAAGCAACTACTGTCACCCATAACAATTTTAACAATTAAAATATTAAAATATAATAAAGACAGAATTGCTGCTATGATAAATTGCCTGCACTAGCTTTAAATACAATCAAATGAATGGTTAGTACATACAAAGATAATATTGTATACAACTTCATAAAAGAATACTCTAAATTTGATTGTAATCTTTAATTAAGTTAATATATTAATAATATTGTACATACCTTTATTTAATGTCTTTACATTTCAGCTCCTCATTTTGACCAGGACACCCTGAAGAAGAGTCCTGCCACTCCGCGATTGGACAATTCCCGAGGACATCATCGAGGCAGGCGCCAATCAGGTTAGTGGGTTGAGCTTGTCACCTGTTGGGGAGGACCTACCCAGCAGGTTACAACTCCCCCCCGCCCCCCCCAAAAAATGTCTTCTATTAAATCTTAAATGGCTTAAACTGCCACCTATCTCTTTACCAGAGCAACAAGTCCAACAGGTCAAGTCTACTTTTTTATTTTTTTATTTAATAAAGTAAAGAGGGGTGTAATTAAAGCATGCAGTTATTGTAGTTACACCTCAGGCACCACCCTGTATGCCTGAGTGAACATGTTCTCGCAAGATTAAAGATAACAGATAAAGCCTCTTCTAACATATACCATAGAAAAACATGTAGACTGAAATAAACATGACATGGACAATATACAGTGATGAAAAACCTACATATTTTTGTTCAGTGCTATGATGGCTGAGGGGACAAAACTTCTTTTAAAATGGGCTTTTCTCCAGTTTAGAACCCTATACCTGCGGTCATATGGAAGTGATATGAAGAGTTGGTTAAGGAGGTGTTCATGGCTGGTGACTAACATGCTAGGCGTGCTATAGCAAGTTCATCAGTCAATGATTGTTTATCTTGAATGCTATCTTTGGGATTTGGAGGATTCTAGTTTCACTGGTGGTGTCAGCAGGGTGAAGAAGCAGGGGGGAAAAGTTCATTAGGATGGGTTGGATGATGCTTTTGTAGAGGAGTAAGAGGAGGTGGGGGGGGCACAGACAGTGATTTCAGTTTGCGTATGACATAAAGAATTTGATGTGCACGTTTGTGTGTGGTTGTGACATGTTTGTTGAAGTTGAGTTTGTTATCTGTGTCGACCGTGTTTGTATGTTTGTGTAGAAATGTGTGTATAGTAACGTCTGTTTGTGTGTCTGTCTGCAGACCCTCCAGTAGTGACCTTCCCATGTGGGACGAGAACAAGCCTCCGTCAACCCTTTAACTACACACGCAGACAATCAGGTACACACAAACAGACAGGTATACAGGCAGACAGGCAGACAGACAGACATATAGACAGAGAGGCAGATTGACTGACAGTCATAGAGGTATAGACAGAACGACAGACAGGTAAACAGACAGACAGGTAGACAGACAAACAGGTAAGCTGACAGACAGAAAGGTAGACAGGACAACAAACTCATAGGTAGACAAGACAGTTAGGCAGATTTGACATACAGACAGGAAGAAAGACAGACAGACAGACAGACAGACAGACAGACAGACAGACAGACAGACAGACAAACAGACAGACAGACAGACGGACAGGAAAACAGACATGATGACAGACAGAATGGTAGACAGACAAACAGATGGACATACATACAGGGTTTCAGACGGACAGAGACAAAAAAAAGAGAAAATTACAGACAGTTTGACCTACAGAAAGAGAGACAGTTAGTTTGAGAGACAGGATTATGAATATGGGAATATAGGATAATGAATACTTGTCTATCTTTCAGTACCAACCAACCACATAGAGGCTGTCTGCACTTCAGGTGAGAGGAGTGTGTGTGTGTATGTGTGTGTGTGTGTGTGTTTGTGTGGCGGTTTGTGCGTGCGTGTTTGTGTGTCATTTTCATATTATTCTATTGTAAGGAATCACCAAGACAAAATACTGCAATATATTAACAACGTATTCCTGTAAGCAATATATTAACAATAATATATGTGTGCTATTCTTAGTGTGTTCACAAAGAGAACGTGTGTGTGTGTGTGTGTGTGTGTGTGTGTGTGTGTGTGTGTGTGTGTGTGTGTGTGTGTGTGTGTGTGTGTGTGTGTGTGTGTGTGTGTGTGTGTGTGTGTGTGTCAAGGCAAGTCAAACGTGTATGTGCAAGTGGAAAATGTGTGCAGAAGTAGAATCTGTGTGCGCGAAAGAACGATATGTGTGCAAGAGTTTCTGATTATGCACAAGTAGTATGCGTTTGACGTTGCTTGATGTGTGAACGCATGGAGGTTTTGTGTTTGTGAATGTTCTTGAATAGTTTGATCTGATATTGATACTGTTTCATTAACCAGGTTAACCTCTGTCTCTCTCCCTCTCTCTCCCTCTCTCTCTCTCTCTGTATCTCTCCCTGTGTGTATGTGTGTGTCTTTATGTGTGTGTGTGTCTCTCTCTCTCTCTCTCTCTCTCTCTCTCTCTCTCTCTCTCTCTCTCTCTCTCTCTCTCTCTCTCTTCTCTCGCTTCTCTCTCTCTCTCTCTCTCTCTCTCTCTCTCTCTCTCTCTCTCTCTCTCTCTCTCTCTCTGTATCTCTCTCTCCCTGTGTGTGTATGTGTGTGTCTCTGTGTGTGTATGTCTCTCTCTCGCTCTCTCTCTCTGTATCTCTTTCTCCCTGTGTGTGTATGTGTGTGTCTCTGTGTGTGTGTGTCTCTCTCTCTCGCTCTCTCTCTCACTCTCCTTTTCTCAATGCGTCTCATTGTTTCTCTCAGGAGTGTGGAAGGTAAGAGGAAGAGGAGATGAAGAAGGAAAACATACTGATCATCACCGTTACACAATGCTGATCCATCTAGATAACACCAGTCTATCTTCACCCTTAGAACTCCACCAGAACCATCAACATGGTTCTGGTGACCATCAACATTACACAACTCAACTTGCTAACACTGCCTTAACCTTAACCACACTAAAACAAACATAAAACCACTCAAGCATCATCCTAACGCCACCCTAACCCCACGTAATACCACTCTACAGTTGTCAATCTCACCCTGTGTGTGTGTGTGTGTGTGTGTGTGTGTGTGTGTGTGTGTGTGTGTGTGTGTGTGTGTGTGTGTGTGTGTGTGTGTGTGTGTGTGTGTGTGTGTGTGTGTGTGCGTGCGTGCGTGCGTGCGTGCGTGCGTGTGTAGCCTATGGACAACAGGGGGGATGTGGGTGGTTTAGCGAGTCCCTGGTCCTCCTCAGTGAACCCCCTACCCCCAGCAGGACCTCCGCCCACCCAGGTGAATTGCACTCCTGAGCGACCCGTCTCTGTACTGTCTAACCCCTACCTGTTCCTTAATCGCCTGCCTATGTACTGTCTAACCCCTAACTGCTCATAATGACCTGTCTCAGTACTGTCTAAGGCTTAGACAGTACTGAGACAGGTCATTGTGAGCAGGAAGGGGTTAGACAGTGGGCCCTATACCTGCTCCTTAATGACCTGTCTCTGTACTGTCTAACCCCTACCTGCTCCTTAATGACCTGTCTTTGTACTGTCTAACCCATCCTGCTCCTTAATTACCTGTGTCTGTACTGTCTAACCCCTACCTGCTCCTTCATGACCCGTCTCTACTGTCTATCCCCTACCTGCTCCTTAATGACCTGTCTCTTTACTGTCTAACCCCTACCTGCTCCTTAATGACCTGTCTCTTTACTGTCTAACCCCTACCTGCTCCTTAATGACCTGTATCTGTACAGTCTAACCCCTTCCTGCTCCTTAATGACCTGTCTCTGTACTGTCTAACCCCTACCTGCTCCTTAATGACCTGTCTCTGTACTGTCTAACCCCTACCTGCTCCTTCATGACCCGTCTCTACTGTCTAACCCCTACCTGCTCCTTTATGACCTGTCTTGGTACTGTCTAACCCCTACCTGCTCCTTCATGACCCGTCTTGGTACTGTGTAACCCCAACCTGCTCCTTAATGTCAGGAGGAGGAGGAGGAGGAGGTCCTTGCCCCGCTGTGTGCCAGCCCCTCCCTCTCCATCACTGAGGAAATCCTGCAGTTGATGAACAAGAGCCTCCTGGCTTCATCGCTACCCACGGTACTTTAGCCCTTCTGTAGTACTACTAATACTACTATAGTATGACTTATACTACTGTACTACTGATACTACTAATGTAGATGAGAGACTAACTGGTACTACAGCTAGTAGTACTACCACTACTTCTGAATACACTGAGAATGTCCTTGTGTTTGTGTCCAGGAGTCCACCAGATCTGACCACAGCTTTACCAGCCCACTGGCCCCTGCAGTACCCCCCTCCAGCCCAGGGGCCCCTACAGTACCCCCCTCCAGCCCAGGGGCCCCTACAGTACCCCCCTCCAGCTTAGGGGCCCCTGCAGTACCCCCCTCCAGTCCTCTGGCCCCTACAGAACCCTCCTCCAACCCACTGGCCCCTGAAGTACCCCCCTCCAGCCCTCTGGCCCCTACAATACCTCCCTCCAACCAACTGGCCCCTACAGTACCCCCCTCCAGTAAACTGGCCCCTACAGTACCCCCCTCCAGTAAACTGGCCCCTGCAGTACCCCCCTCCAGTAAACTGGCCCCTACAGTACCCCCCTACAACCAAATGGCCCCTACAGGACCCCCCTCCAGTAAGCTGGCCTCTACAGTACCCCCCTCCAACCAAATGGCCCCTACAGGACCCCCCTCCAACCAAATGGCCCCTACAGGACCCCCCTCCAGTAAACTGGCCCTGACAGTACCCCCCTCCAGCCAAGCCTTGGGGGAGCCCGGGCCCGGACACCATATGGGGGACCAGGGGGTGGATACCAAGGGTTTGGAGCAGATGGCACCCTACAATCAGAGCGAGGAGATGAGGCTTGGGTGTTGGGAGGAGAGAGTGGAGGAGGTGCAGGTAGAAGAGACACATAAAGGGGAAGAAAGCAAAGTTCTTCCCCTCTCCTCCCCCCTCCTCCCTTCTGCCTGTCCACCTCCTATCTCCTCCCCCCTCCTCCCTTCAGCCTCTCCTCCTCCCCTCCCCTTGTATGCCCCCCTCTCTATGAAGGAGGACACAGAGGCTCTGCCTACTGCACCCTCTGACCCTGCCTCCCCTCAGCACCACAACAGGAGCAAGCACAGCATCATCGCCAAGATCCGGAGTTACTACCAGGCTGCCGAGGAGGAGGAGGAGGAGGAGGAGGAGGAGGAGGAGGAGGAGGTGGAGGTGGAGGTGGGGGTGGAGGTGGGGGTCAAGAAGGTGGTGGAGGAGAGCGGAGAGGAGCCCCTGATCTCCTCCGGTCTGCTGAGGAATTCCTCTGAAGCCACAAGAACAGATAGAGAGGTAGATAGAGGTGATGCGTCTATCTCTCCTCTCCTCTCATTGGCTGGACAGGAAAACGGACTGGCCAACGGGCCAATCAGCTCTACAGAAGGACAAGCCAGCCTGAGCCCATCATCAAGCTGGACCAATGAGAACACAGCCTACCAACTTGCTTTCCCAGAGCTTCGGCGGGCTAGCGTCTCTGGACTACATCAAGGAGTGATTAAACCAAGCCCTGTCGACCAAGCCCCAAGCCCCGCCTCTCAGGACCAAAATGACCCAAGCCCCACCCACCAGGGCCCAAGCCCCACCCACCAGGACCCAAGCCCCAACCACCAGGACCCTAGCCCCACCCACCAGGACCCTAGCCCCGCCCACCAGGACCCCAGCCCAGCCGACAAGGACCAACATCCCCCCAGTCCAACCAACCAGGACCCCAATCCCGCCCACAATGACCCCCGCCCCGCCCACCATGACCCTAACTCCGTCCACCAGGACCCTAGCCCCGCCCACCGGGACCCCAGCCACGCCCACCAGGACCACAGCCCCGCCCACCAGGACCGCAGCCCCGCCCAGCAGGACCATAGCCCCGCCCACCAGGACCCCAGCCACGCCCACCAGGACCCCAGCCCCGCCCAGCAGGACCATAGCCCTGCCCACCAGGACCCCAGACCCGCCCACCAGGACACTTGCCAGGCCAACCAAGATTGCTCTGGGAACCAGCACAGGAAGGCCAGAACAGAGAGAGAACTGGACCAGGACACCCGCATGCAGGCCCTTCATCCCAGCCAGACCAGGGTGGGGGACTGGTCAGCTCCCAGCAGGAGGGCCTTGTTGGAGGTGTCTGGGTCGGGTGTAGCAGGCATCCGGCTGTTTGAGATGGGGCCCCTCGCTGACCCAGCATTGATGAAGAACTCGGAGCGGATTCTGAACAAGGTCCAAACGCTGGCACGCATGTACAGCTCAAGCGCCGGGACAATGAAGCTTCCTCTGCACCAAAAGCAGAATGCCAGGAGGACCAGGACGCCCTCAGACACGCAGACCGGGGGGCTGAAGGAACAGGGGAAGCACATCCAGTGCCAGCGCTCCAGTCAGAACCCTACGGACACTAACAGACCCAATACAGTCAAAACACACACACAGTCCACACTCACCAGGGCTCAAAACCCAAATACGACCAGGAGCCTTTTCCAGACCCAGGCAGGTCCCCCGGCCCCCTGGTTGGAGGATGGAGGGATGAAGGAAGAGATAGAGATGGAAGACAAGTGCATGAGGTGGAGAGGGAGCGGGACCAGTGGTAGGTTCACGGTATTCTCCCTGTTAAGGAATTATGGAACGTAAGAGAGTTTTATGTAAATAATTCCTCATGTCAAAAAGTTCACCATCCATTTACCATAGTCTGTAACATAGTCTGCACCATGGTCTGCAGCATGGTCTGTACATGGTCCCATAGTCTGTACCATGGTCTGTACCATGGTCTGTAGCATAGTCTGTAGCATAGTCTGTACCATGGTCTGTACCATGGTCTGCACCATAGTCTGTACCATGGTCTGCACCATAGTCTGTACCATGGTCTGTAGCATAGTCTGTAGCATAGTCTGTAGCATAGTCTGTAGCATAGTCTGTACCATGGTCTGTACCATGGTCTATTCCGTGTTCTGTCCCATGTCTGTACACTGGTCTATACCATGGTCTGTACCATGGTCTGTACCATGGTCTGTACCATAGTCTGTACCATAGTCTGTAGCATGTTCTGCACCATGGTCTCTCCAATGGTCTGTACCATAGTCTGTAGCATGTTCTGTACCATGGTCTGTACCATGGTCTGTGCCATGATCAGTACAAGCTCATGGGACCGGTGAGATCTGTCCGGTGTGTCGTCCCCAGATCCCCAGGCGGCTCCAGTGGTGTTGGGTCCGGTCTCGGTCAGACCCTGCTTGGCCCTCTCTAGGCCCCGGGACTTCATCTCCGCCCTGAGCTCCAGTGTCGCCCCCGCAACCTCCAGCCTCCCCTCCCCTGGGGGGGAGAGCTCCCGGGAGTCCCAGGAGAGAGCCTACCACCCTGGCTCTAGTCTCACTACCCTGAGGGACCACCGGGCTGACCTCTCCCAGGAAAGGCCATCTGGTCAGAGCCGTGTCTCCCACGTCAGCCCGCTGGCCTCCCCATCACCCAACGTACCCACTGACGGGGCCTCTAGACGAGGGTCCGGCTCCACCAACAGCCCCCTGGTCCCTGGGATGTCTGAGGCCTGGCCCCAAGCCCTCAATGGAGGCCAGCTGAGAGAGAGGTGACACACATGCTGGGCTTAATATCAAAATGTATAGTTCATATTTAATATGTATTAATATCTCTCTCTCTCTCTCTCTCTCTCTCTCTCTCTCTCTCTCTCTCTCTCTCTCTCTCTCTCTCTCTCTCTCTCTCTCTCTCTCTCTCTCTCTCTCTCTCTCTCTCTCTCTCTCTCAGGTCTTCTGAGGACCTCCATCAGGATATTCCTCGGTTGCCGTGGGAGATGTCATCGTTGCCGTCTCCCCCACCCTCCCTCTCCAGGCCTAACCTTACCCACCGCCCCCCCTCCCCCTGCAGGGCCATCCCTCCTTTCTCCCCCCCTCAGCCCTCTAGTGGGAGGGGTTTGGACAGACGGGGCGGAGCCCCGTTCTCAGCCTTCTCCAGATCATTGGCCGCCTCCTTCATCAGTCAGAGCATCGCCAAGAAGAATGCCCCGCCCTCATTTATCCATGGTAACAACCCCCTATCATCTCCCCTGGTTCCACAGCACCCCCCACCTCCCCAGCCACCACCCTCCTCCTCCCTAGGCCATGGCCCTTACTCTCCCCCTCCCTCAGCCTCCCCTCCCTCCAACTCCCTCCTCCGCTCCAGATCTGTCGGCCTATCAGATTCCTCCGTTCATATCAACAACAACAACAACAACAACAGGCAACCACAGGCATTGCAGGGATAGCATGGCAGATGTAGGGGTCAGCCACAGGAGTGCTGGCGGTGCTAGCGGAAGCGGTGGATGGCTAACAAGCCAGAGGAATGCCTCTTGTTCTCCCGCCAGCGTTGCTGCAACACAGCCATCCCATGATGCTCTCTGGTCCGGCCATCACAACCGGGTTGCACGGCCCTTCTCTGCCTCCGAGCCAGGCTCGCGGGTCCAATCCCCCTCCGCCTTTCTCTGCTCTCCAGCTCCGCACCATGACTCCTTCACTCCCATTCCTCACCATGACTCCTCGGCTCCCCTGGCACTTAACCCCCCCACGGGCCTCAGCCTGGAGCAGGCCAGCTTGGTGAAATCTGTTACTGGCTCCGGCTCCTGCTGCCACCGCATTCTGTCCCCGCCTCCGATTGGTGTTCCGTCAAACGACTGGACCAATCACATCGCTGCACCCCGGCCACGGAACCCATGCTCTGCACCCTACCTGACCTCCTATACACCGGACGTCGCCTCCTCTACTCCTGCCCCAAGCTCCCTGAACCTCAGAAGCCCTATCAAGGCCTGCTCCTCCTACCTCCAGCCTCCGGTCTCGCCCAGCAGGCTCAGCCCAGCCAGGGCCACTCAGGCTGGGAGGCATTCCCAGCGAGACGATCAGGAGCTCCTCGACCCTCAAGGGAGTCCAGAGACTGAGGTCCCAACAGCCCCCTTCCCCTCTTCTTCTGCTCCCCCTTCTTCCCCCTCCTTCTCCTCTCCCCAAGAGCAGGTAGAGCTGGAGAAGGGAAGCTGTCGCAGTCAGCTGTTCTGTGCCTATGTAGCCCGCCCTTCGCTGGCCCAAACTCCCCCCACCATGCCCTCCACCGACCACACCAACCACAACCCCCCCACCCAGCAAGCAGATCCCCACTCTCTGGTTCAAACACAGATCACAGCCCACCCGGGGCCTCCTAGGACCAACTACGCCACCACGGTGAACCTCCAGGTCGCCTGTAGCGGAAGGATCACCTTCTACAGCACGGCCCGGGTCAGCCTAGACCAGAACCCCTAATGTTCCGGTCAGCCTGGACCAGAACCCTTATACCCTCCGGTCAGCCTGGACCAGATCCCTTATACCCTCCAGTCAGCCTGGACCAGAACCCTTATACCCTCCAGTCAGCCTGGACCAGAACCCTTATACCCTCCAGTCAGCCTGGACCAGAACCCTTATACCCTCCAGTCAGCCTGGACCAGAACCCTTATACCCTCCTGTCAGCCTGGACCAGATCCCTTATACCCTCCAGTCAGCCTGGACCAGAACCCTTATACCCTCCAGTCAGCCTGGACCAGAACCCTTATACCCTCCTGTCAGCCTGGACCAGAACCCTTATACCTTCCTGTCAGCCTGGACCAGATCCCTTATACCCTCCTGTCAGCCTGGACCAGATCCCTTATACCCTCCTGTCAGCCTGGACCAGATCCCTTATACCCTCCTGTCAGCCTTGACCAGATCCCTTACCCTAAACCTTAATTTTTTTGCACAACACGTCAGATTTTTCATTTCAAGTCCTTTAAAGAAACCGAACACATTTATATCTAAAGCATCTTGCACACCGATGCCAACAGTGTGGTATGGCAGTGGTCCATCGTCTCATTCTTCAGGCCTGGTCCCTTTCTACCTGTGACAGATCCATTATGTGACCCTGATGCTGTTAGCATGATCTGATAACATAGCAGCCTACACGTAACTTGGCTTGGACTAAAAGGTCGGCATCAGATCCTTCACCACTACCTCCTCCTGGAGGTAGTGGCTCACACAGCCCTCGATTAATGGTTTCCAGCAGGCTTCCAGTAAGCCTTCACCCCTGCTACACTCCCTCCTCCTCAAACCCCCGAAAGCCCTCCTCTCCTCCTCCTCCAACCCCCTTTATACTCCATCCAACCCTCGTCTCCACCTCTTCCTCACCAGCCCTCAGTTAATGAATCCAGGCAGCCTTCCAGGAAGCCTGGCTGGGCGGTGGTGTTTGCTGCCTGGATTGCATCAAGGAATGTTTTATTGCAAGACAATGTTTTTCTTCTGGTTTCTTAACTGCTAAACATTGGGAATGTGTTCCTTATTATTGTTGGGAATGTTTATGTTTATGGCTTTTATCTACTCTATCTGGTATTCTGTGTATTTATGACTCTAGTCTTGTTTCTGGCACTTAATATGCTGTTATACACAACACCATATATGTTGTTAATACCTGCCTGTGTCTGCAGCACTGGCTGATTGTACTTGGGTTTGTGTGTGCCTGTGTGTTTATGGCGTTTTTTATACTTCAGTGGAATGTGATCCGTCTGCTTTGAACTTTATCAGATATGTTGTTCCTTAGAAATTATTTAAACCTGGTTTGGACTTTTTTGGATCTGTTTTGGACGTGACGTAAAACTTGTTTGGACCTGGTTTGAAAATGGTTTAGACCTGGTTTGTATCTGTTTTGAAATTGGTATAGACCTGATGGTTCGGTGACAGATGTGATCACCTTATTGCAGACCAACTAAGTCCAACTGATTCAACGTCAACTTAAATAAATATATATAATAAAGAAATACTTCCTGTCTCAAATGTACGCTTATCGTTGCTGCTGTGTTGCCCGACTCCTCCCCCCCCCCCCCACCCCCGAGGATCTCTGGGCCATGGCTTGAGGATCTTCACGTTAGGCTCAGGGGTCTCAAACTCGCGGCCCGCGGGACGATATTTTGTGGCCCCCTACTTGATATCAAAGTTTAGTGTGTGGCCCGCACGTTTGAAATTTTTATTTTAATTTTTCTTTATTTTTTATTTTTTGCGAGTCGCTGCGCTTGCCCGGGGGGCTCATTTATAAAGCTTGCTGAGCACAAAAACCTTGCACAAGACGGAGGTGAAATGTGCTAGGCCAACGGTATGGCTTCTCCCAAGTCTGTGTGCCTGGAGATACGCCCTTTCTGTGTGTATCTCTTTCCAAACACCATGCACCTGACCGGGTTATCTCCTGTGTGACTCCTCTGATGTATTAGCAACCGAGTTCCTCAAGTTGTGGAGCTTCACATCCCTGAGCATGAACTGTGCGTCAGTTTTTCTCCCTGCAAACGTTGCTAGGCTATTTATAGAAAATGTCTACGTTCTGACATGTTTGATTGCATTTCATAACTGCATGGGCCTGGACGTTGGTAGGTATGTGTGTGTGTGTGTGTGTGTGTGTGTGTGTGTGTGTGTGTGTGTGTGTGTGTGTGTGTGTGTGTGTGTGTGTGTGTGTGTGTGCGTGCGTGCGTGCGTGCGTGCGTGCGTGCGTGCGTGCGTGCGTGCGTGCGTGCGTGCGTGCGTGCGTGCGTGCGTGCGTGCGTGCGTGCGTGCGTGCGTGCGTGCGTGCGTGCGTGCGTGCGTGCGTGCGTGCGTGCGTGCGTGCGTGTGTGTGTGTTCCTGTGTCCAGTGGGAGAGGAAATATCGACGTGTGAAAGAGTGTTTAGTATCAAGTTGAGGCCGACACATATTAATTGAAATTTATATATCGTAAGATAAAATCATGTAATACATCTAGGAAGTGATTACATGCATCTCTTCTCATAAATATTCGACCCTGAAAGTTTAAACTACTCTAAAACTAAACTTCTCTGCTGCAATCATCTGCGCGTCTAACCGTGCGTTCACACCAAACGCGAAATTTGTCGCCCGTTCGCGTTGTCGCCGAAGTTTTGTCGCGCCACACATCATAATCTGTCGCTGTGCAAGTTTTGTCCAATCTGTCGCGCCACCGGTACGCCCGATCTCGTCTTGATCTCGGAAGCTAAGCAGGGTCGGGCCTGGTTAGTACTTGGATGGGAGACCGCCTAGGAAAACCAGGTGCTGTATGCTATGAGTGCTCTGCGTCTGCGAGATACCGTCCCCAGCTATGGGTAAATAGTGGGTAGATGGCACCCAGCCTTGAAAGGCAACCCATCTAGGAGAAGGCTACTTCAAACAATAAACCAAAGATGTTGCTCGCGTCTCTTCCGATCCTCACAAGGGAAACGAACAAAGGGCGGATAAGGCTATAATGACTGAAACGACCGGAGTAGGATAGTGAGGAGTTGCGCCCCACAGTCCTTAATTAGCATTAAGTCTACGGAGAAACCAGCTGGAGACAACGTTGGACGACTCGTTTGAGGACGACAGAGAGAGCGCCACAACTTGACTCCAGGTCCTCCATTTCACAACCATGTCCGACATTGCATGTCTTTACCTTTTTAAAGACAAAAGCATTTAAAGACAAGTTCTTAAAGACAAGCATTGCATGTCTTTAGCTTGAGCGGGAAGTGAACGCTACGTCACTCAATGAAGTGAACGCTGATTGGCTGTAATCACGTGTCATCACGCGAAATTCGCGTCAAAGTTGAAAAATTTGAACTCGAGCGAATCTGTCGCGCCACAAATCCACGTGAACGCGCTCGCGAGAAGACGGCGAAAGTGTGGCGCGACAAATCAACATTTGTCGCCAGTTTTCTCTCGCGAAAATTTCGCCCGATACGCGTCTCTACGTTCACTTTGTATGGGATCTTGTCGCCCCGTCGCGTTTGGTGTGAACGCACGGTAAGGGCCCGTCCACACGGAGCCGTTTTTTGGTTAAAACGCAGATGTTTTGCACCGTTTTGGCCGATCGTCCACACCAATCCTGTAAACGCATCGCATGAAAACGGAGTTTTCTGAAACCAGGTCCCAGGGTGAATAAATTCAGAAACGCACCCCTTGAGTGTTCGTCTGGACGGCCAAAACGCATACTTGCGTTTCGATGATGTCATCGCCACACCCCTCGAGCGTAACCTCTTGTAACCTGTGACGACGTCTCATAACAACAACTATGGCCGACTACATGCTCGTGTTCCTGCTGGAGAAGATATTGTGCCTATTAGGGTTACTATCACAAAATATTATGCTCCTGTGCCTCATTCTCATTCAGATTGTTTTCTGCTACTGTTTATTTGTATACAGCGCTCAAGCTTTTTGTGCATGCTCCCGCCTCTTCCTCTCCGTTTCCGGTGAATTTCTAAAAAAACAGCGCCACCTATACGCCTGGAACATGAAGTAGCGTTTTTGAGTCGTATTGAGATGGATCCGTGTGGACGCAAATGTTCTTGAAACGATGCCAGGGAAAACGGAGAAAAAAAAGATAGTTTTGGTACGTGTGGACTTGGCCTAAGGCTTTTTTCTTCTTTTCCTTCCCGTGTTAAAATTATGAACAGATGAAGAGCAGCAGTGATCAACAAACAGTTGATCGTCTTTGCAGACTATTTCTCTGGCTGATCAACACTACGAATGCTGGTAACGAATCAATTGTAAAAAGACACACCATGTGAAGTTATTTTTTCGTTTTGGCAAGTGTAATAAGCGGGATAATGTATAGAACGTCGCCAGTCATTATCGATAATAAGCCCCTTCCCTGTCGGGGCTTATTTTCCCGATAATGACCGGCGTTTTATACATTATCCCTTGCATATATAGGCCTATTTAGCAGAGTCGGCCTAAGTAACAAATGTGTACGAAGTCACACATGTATTAAAAAAGATGTCGGGTTGAAATCGGGCTCGGGCTCATACTGTTGACATAAGTATGTATGATTGACTGTGATGTATTCTGTACTGTATATCTGTTCCACACCACAAGGGGGTGTTATCAGTTTGATAAGAGATGTGATATGATTGGTGACGTCATGCCCCCTATAAATAGGAATGTTCCAGACTTGATCATTCTCTTAGCCCGCTCCCAACATGAAGGCTGGAAGTGCAGTTTAGTTATTCGCTATAAAATAAATATGCCTTTAGGCTGAAGATTAAAACTCGTCTTGTCTACTTTTCTGTTGTTGCACTGTTGGACTCCTGCTGTGTGTTAGTAGTGCTCCTGCTAACAGGTTATGGGCCCAGTAACGACGACGAAGTTGCAACAAGGGAAAGTGGCGGCGAACGTTAGCTAGTCAGCAAAAGTGTGTTAGCTAGTTAGCGCGGTAAAACCGGGAAGCTAACAAAGCTGAGAAGAATGGCACATCAAAAGGCAAAGTGGCCGATGTTTGACGGTAGGGCCGAAGAATACGAGCTCTGGGAAGAACGGATGCTGTGTTGTATGCACCGTATCAGGTTAAAAGAGACTATTCTGAACGAGCCTAGTGGACTGCTGACGGCTGAGGAACGAGCCAAGGATGAGGAGCTGAATGCTGATGCTTACTGTTCGTTGGCGCCATTGCTGGATAACGTGAGCTTGGGACTAATATTCAGAGACTGTAAAAATAATCGACGCGAGAGTCTACAAGTGTTGAGAGAGCACTACATTGGATCGGATTGTTTCGTTATACATAACGTTAACCTCGCTGAAGAAAGCGGACACTGAGACTGTGAAAGAGTACATTATCTGGGCGGAGCAGATCTTCACAGCGCTCAGAGGTGCAGGCGAGGCACCGAGTGAGGGGTTGATGATGGCTATGATTATGCGGGGACTTCCAGAGAACTACAAGCCGTTTACGCTGATGGTAACCCACGGTTCAGCGGAGGTGAAACTGGCGGAGTTCAAGGCTAAGCTGCGAAACTTCGAGGCGTCGGAGGATGCTGAGCCAGTAGCCGAGATGGCGGGAGAAAGGGTGCTGAAGGCTCGCGCAGCACTGAAGAAAAAGAACAGCGGATCTTCGACAGAGATGGCGTGTTGGCGGTGCGGTGAAAGGGGACATCGAAAAGATGAGTGCACAAGAAAAGTTTGGTGTGGTTCCTGCAAAAGCACAAGCCACAGCGACAACGCCTGCAGGAAGAAAGAGCGTGCACAAAGGTCCACGTGTGCTCGCGCTGAAGATCACGGCGGTGGTGGCAACGGCAGCGGCAGTGGTAGCAGCAGCAGCGGTGGTAGCAATGGCGGTCGGGCAGCGAATGGTGGACGGATCGAGGCACGGGCACCTGCGGGAGTCGACGTCACATTCCGGGCAGAGACCGAGGACACCTGCAAGCCATTTCAGCAGTGGCAGATTGAGGGAAAAGGGCTGATCGTCGACACTGGCGCGACATCCCACATGCTGAACGACAGGAGCCGGTTCAAGTCCTTCGACAGCACATTCAAGCCGGAGAGCCACAGCATGGAGCTGGCCGACGGGAGGCGGACATTCGGGTTGGCGGAAGGCAGAGGAGACGCACAGGTGTGTCTCACCGACAGCGACGGACAAACATGTACAGTGACTCTCAAGAACGCCCTGTACATCCCTTCGTTCCCACAAGAACTCTTCTCCGTGAAGTGTGCGACTGCACATGGTGCCAAGGTACTCTTCGAAAAAGGTAACGATGTTCTTGTAGCGCCTGATGGTGCAAGGTTTAGCATTCAAGTGTGGGACAGAATGTACTACTTACAAAGTGTGATGACAATGATATGTGCAATGTTAGTAATGATATTCAAACCTGGCATGAAATTATGGGGCATTGTAACTATGATGACGTACTGAAATTGCAAGATGTAACCCTAGGCATGCACATTAAGGGTGCAAAGCGTAAGCCTGAAAAGGAATGTCATGTGTGCATAGAGGGGAAGTTTACTCGGACGAGAAACAGAAATGCAACAGACAAGGTGAAAACACCACTGGAGTTGGTAAACACTGATCTAGCTGGTCCAGTGACCAACGGTTCAATCGAGGGTTACAGGTACATGCAATCTTTCACGGATGTGTGCACAGGAGTAGTATTCACATACTTCCTCAAAGCAAAGGGTGATGCCGTACTGGCTACTGAAAAGTTCTTGACTGACATAGCGCCTTATGGCAGTGTGAAATGCATCCGGTCAGACAACAGGACCAAGTTCACAAGCAGAGGGTTTAAGACACTCCTGCGAAAGAACAAGATCAGACAAGAGACGTCCTGTCCTTACTCCCCACACCAGAATGGGATAGCTGAGAGGGAAGGGCGCACTCTCTTTGAGATGGCGAGGAGTGAGCTCATCGACAGCAACTTACCTAAGAGTCTATGGCATTATGCTGTTCAGGAAGCAGCATACACCAGAAACCGATGCTTTAACAAGCCCATAGGCACAACACCATACACAGCATTGACAGGGAAGAAGTGTAACCTAGCCAGGATGCACAAATTCCGGGTCAAGAGTGTTAATGCGTACATACAAGACAAGGGTAAACTAGATCCCAGGTGTGAAAAGGGTCTTTTCGTAGGGCACGACAAAGGCAGCCCAGCCTATCTAGTTTACTACCCCACCAAAGGTAAAGTGCAGAAGCACAGACTGGTCAAGTTTATCACTAAGACACCACATGTGACAGCGAGACCTCAGACTCAGGACTTAGGACTTGACCCCATTGTAAATAGTGACAAGACCGACGCACCACAGCCCAGTGCTCAGAGCACAGACGTACAGACTGACAGTCCACAATCCCCCAGAGGATGATTGGCGGAGGAGCACCAAAGGGTGACGCCACAAGGCCCCAAGCAGTGGGAGGTACCCCACTAGAGAGCGTAAGCCCCCAAGTTATCTCTGTGATTATGCTACTGAGGATGATAGTGGTGATGATGATAGCACACTCACCAGTGTTGACTATTGCTACCGAGCAGTATGTGGTGTGCCACTGACCTTTAAGCAGGCTGTGACATCATCACAAGCAGGTAAATGGGAGAGGGCAATGGACGAGGAGATACAGTCATTAGAGGAGAACCAGACTTTTACCCTGACAAAATTGCCAGAGGGCAGTAAGACAGTGGGAGGTAGGTGGGTATACTCAATTAAAGAGGGCGGTGATGGGTGTGAGCAGTACAAGGCCAGATTTGTGGCGAAGGGGTATAGCCAGAGAGAGGGGATAGATTATGGTGAGACATTCTCCCCCACGGCAAATATGACAGTGTTCGTGTAGTCATGCAAAAGGCAGCACAAGAGAACTTGGTACTACACCAAATGGATGTAAAGACGGCGTATCTACACGCACCAATTGGCTGCGACATTTACATGGCTTTAGCTCTGACGATACAGGAGTGTATCTATCTAGAGCAGTGGTTCCCGACCTTTTTTGACCAGTGTACCCCTTGAGCTGGTTTCCATGTTAAAAGTACCCCCTCTCTCATCTGGATTATTCGCCTTAATGTGTACTTATATTTAACCCTTTGTCTTTATATCTAATCCAACTGCTCATTTAAATAATATATACAATTATTGTGAGTGAAAAAAAATACATTTTATTCAGTTTAATGAAAAACTTGAGCTTGCTTGTCTTTCAAAAGCTTTTAGCTAGCTTCGCGCGCAACCGCAACAAGAACCTTTTTTTTAAAGCGCAAACGTGAACTACAGACGTCTGACACATCTGATGTCGCCACTTTTCATATGATGTGCATTGTAGTGTTACAATCACTGAGGAAAAACTGTTAATCGCGCATGCGAAAATAGACTTATGGGCTTAATAAAATTCATAATATTTTTTTTGGATGCTGTAGGCTAATTTATAATCTTTCTGCGTACCCCCTGCAATACCCTCGCGTACCCCTAGGGGTCCGCGTACCCCCGGTTGGGAATCACTGATCTAGAGCAATTACTGAAGGGTATGGATTCCTATGAATATGTTCCAACTGTTGTTCATGAGGATAACCAGGGCACTATTGCACTTGTGAATACAATGGCCATACAATGGCCCCGCCTGAGCCGGCACTGCACCTATGCCCACGTCGCTGGCATCCATGTCCGAGTAAACTGCAACACGGGGTCCGGGGGGGTGAAGACGGGGGCCTCCGTCAGTGCCTTCTGGAGGGAGTTGAAGGCTTGAGAAACCTCGCACAAACTTCAGTGAGTGTGGGCCAGTCTCTCACTGCATGCACTTTCTCCTCAAGTGTGCTGATGCCTTCCCCCCCCAGTCTGTGACCCAAAAACTCCTCCTCCTTCCTCATGAAGCGGCAGTTATTCGGGTGTAATTTCAGGCCCGCCGCCGCCACTCTCTGCAGCACCAGCCTCAGTGACTCCAGGGCTGTTTGGAAGGAGCTCCCATGGGCCAGGATGTCATCTAAATACACCAGACATCTCTGACGGGGGATTGCAGCCAGCACCATGTCCATGAGTCTTTCGAAAGTGGTGGGGCGTTGCGCAGGCCAAAACTGAGGACCCGGAACTGCTACAACCCCCTGTCAGTACAGAAGGCAGTCTTTGGTCTTGCTTCAGGGCTGAGGGGCACCTGCTAGTATCCGCTTCGCAGGTTGAGTGACGAGAACCAGGAGGAGTCAGACTCCAAGTCCAGTGACTCATCGATCCAGGGTAATGGATACGAGTCCTTCCTTGTCACACTGTTCAGCGGTCTGTAGTCCATGCAGAATTTCATCTTGGTGCTCCTCTTTTTCGACACCATCACCACTTCCGAGGCCCAGGGGCTCTCCGACGGTTCAAGGTCAATGTGTTCTTCCCCAGGTCCAGCAGACAGCGCGCAGCCCTCAAAAAATCCAGCCCAAATATGCAGGGGTCCGGCACCTGCGCCACCCATACTGTAAAATCCACTGACAGACTTCCCACATTCAACGTCACCCTCCCCTTACCAAGCATAATGGCCAACTCACCAGTCACTGTCCTCAGCTGCACCGTAATCTGCTCCAACTGTGTCCCCACTGGAACTACATCTGGCCTCATCAGTGTCGCTGTGCAGCCCGTGTCCACAAGGGCTGTATGTGGGGCCCCGTGTATGGTGACGGGAACATGGCAGAAATTCCGAGAATGAGTCCAACCCACCACCATCGTGGATTCTGTGTTCTCGTCTGCTTCAGGGGGAGTGGAGCCCCTCTTTCCCGTCTGTGTTGTTGGGCCTCTCCATCCTTCGCGGCCACAGCGTGGGACACCGTGCCCGGGGTCCGCCCCGTACCATCTATACGGGCCCCGGGCCATTTCCCTGGTCTTTGGAATGCTTGGAGCACTGTCTGAGGAGATGGCCAGGCATCCCCAGCAGACCAGGGACCGTCGGCGAGGCCGTGCGGCACTTTGCGGCGAATGCATGGAGACAGCCCGTATTAGTTTGGTCATTTCAGCCACCCATGCAGGCTTTACTTGGGCTATATTAGTGCATGCAGCGGTTCTCACCGTAGGGCAACTCTCCTCAGGGCTGCCTTCCATGGTCCCGCCCCCCACAATCTCCCTCTCTAGAGCCAGGTCCAGAGCCTCTTGTATGGAGCGGGGATGGGCAAGCTGGGTCTGAATGCGCAGCCCCCTGGGGGTTAGGGCTTGGACGAACTGGTCCCTGGCGAGCTCCGTCTGTATCACCGGGGGCATGTGGGCATAAGCCCTCCTGGCTAGAATTTCAATGTCATTAGCTAACACACGGAAGGGCTCTTCAGGCCACCTGCGTCTGTTGGGAAGTTCGGTAGAGCCCCAACAAAAGCCTCATAGTTATTTCGTTCTTCTGGGCTGAGCAGTAACAGGCATGGCAGTGCGTCGTCTGTAAGGCATAATGCTAGCTGTAGCGCTTTATCATCCTCCGACCAGCCTGCAGCTTGGGACAACAGTTCAACAGTTGGGCATGAGACGCCTGCCAGTCCGCCTTACAGGAGTACTTTGGTGTTTTACATGGGGCCTGGCAAGCATATACACTGCCCGTTTGCCACACAGGCTGCGCATACTCTCCGCTGTCATGCTTTGGAGGAGCCGACGTGCCAGCGACGAAGCTTCCGTCACATCCTCTGCTCTTTCGGGGGTCGGTGGAGATCCTTCCCGCGTCGTAATCCATGCGCCTCACCGTCTCCCTCAAGCGGGCCTTGGTCTCCACAGCGCCCTCAAACTCCGCCACCAGACCCACCGCACGGGTATAACTGTAGCTCCTCCCCTCCTCCTTTTTTACTTTCGGCCGTGCTCCGCTCCCGTGCGCCATGTCTGTTGGCAGTACAAACAGCAGCACCCCGTGGCAGGTCCGCTAGCCGGCTAGGATAATGGCGAACACCGGAGAAAAAACAGTCTGTCGCTTTTACTTCTGACACCAGTTTAACATTCACCCCACGGTGGTGCAGCGTTGAACAAACAGGCGATGTCTGGCTTGCAATCCTGCTCTTTATTTAGCAAATACAACAGTGATCTCTGATCACTGTTGCCCGTGACCACGCCGTACATCCAGCCATAACACAGCCTAACTCCAACAACAACGTCACTTCCAGATGTCCCCCCCCCCTCCCCCTCTCGCGAGACAATCCCCCATTAACCTCTACTAATAACCTTAGTGCATAACCTAACACATGTGAACATTTGCATAGCTGCTGAACGCATAATAACAGAACCACATTAACCTAGCTTGTTACAATACATTCGATACATTCAGGCCTCCAATTAACCTGCCATTGGGAGGTTGTGAGGTTTTGTTGGCCCCCTTATTGTCGTAGGCCCTTGGGAGTCAGCCCAGGTAAGCACGTGCATTAACAGCCTTGCATACAGTAATTCAAGCATTACGTACAGAAGGGTTACATATTAAACATTAGTTACATGAAATTACACATTAAACATTAGTTATATGAAGTGAGGTCTTTCACTGCCGTGTTTATTAACCTGATTTTAAATCACCATACCACATGGGATTAAGAGATAACAGTAAAATATGCATTTGTAATAGTAAACAATACCATTTTATATGTCTGTGGCATAGTCATAATCCTAGTGTCTGATTGTAACCGGGGTATGGATTAGTTAACCTTACTCCAATTTGGAGCCTACAGAATATACTGTGGCGAGCAGTGCGGGAAGGACGAGACGGGAGCCCAGGTTACGCGGTGACGCAACTCTTGTGCCCCATACACCGCATGACAACGAGAGCTGCCTTTATTTAACACACACACGAACATAACAGAAACACGGCACACCTGACCAACGGACATGCGACTCCGGGTAACGGTTGCCGACAACACTACACAAAATAAACAATTCACAATCAACCGAACACACAACCCAAACCAGTTCAACCCAACACCAAAAGGCACTAAAACCCCTCTTCCCCAAACAACATTGCGAATACCCAGACTCCTCGGGGGGTAGGAGTCGCCACACAGCCCCCACTTTAGGGGTCAGACGTCCCGACGACCCCAACACCCATTGCACAGTCCCGAGTGTTCATGGGGACGGCGCCGCCGCCTTGGCCCCTGCGGCCCCATTGCGGTGCAACCTTCCTCCCTGGTTGGGCCGCCCGTCTCCAGCTATCCGCAGAGGACCTGGGGGTGTGGTCGGGGACAACCGGGGCCCCCACCAGTTTCTGCCATGGGGGGGCGCTGGAGGGCCGTTCGGGGACCCCATCCTCCGCCCTCCACCGTCTGGCCCGTCGCCGGCCACGCCGGCGGTTGGGATGGGCTGGACGCTGACCAGTCCACCCGCAGTCCTTGACCCACCGACACTGCTCCGGCTCGAGGTCCGGTGGCCTGGGTTTTCGGACCCGTTCCTTGTCCTGCCCGGACTGGGAAGCCACTATCGTTGTGCCACGGGAGATGGCGGCCCCAGCTGCGTCCACCTGGGCACCACAACGACAGCAGCAGTGCTTGGTCGGAACAGACTGGTCCTGGCAATCCTTCTCCTGCAGGCTGGGTTGATCGGAGAGCTCCCGCTCCGCCTGTTCCGCCACGTGGAGAGCCACATCGAGGGTCGGGGGCATGGTGAGGCGGACGTGCTGCCCCAGCCGCAGCGGGGCCAGTCCCTGAAGGAAGGCATGCAGGGCTACCTCATCCCTAGCCGCAGCAGGGATGCCTGGATAACCCCGCTGGGCGTACAGCTGCAAGTCCGCTGCGTAGGCCCCCAACCGTTCCCCATTCTGGCGGCGGCGTCTTGTTAGCAGCTCCCGGCTGTGGCTACCGACGGCCCGCTGCCCGAAACGGCTCTCCAAGGTCCGGGTCAGGGTCCCGAGGTCCCGTTGGTCCGCTTGGGCAAGGTCCAAAAGAACCTGCACCGCCGTTCCCTTCAATGCTAGGGCGAGGTGGACGACCGCCTCCCCGGTACCCCAGTCGTTGTGCCACTCAGCGAGCCGGAACTGTGGCAGGTACGGCTCCAGCTGCGTTGCCCCAGAGAACTTCGGCAGCTTAACCGCTGTTCTGGCAGCTGCTGGTTCCCCGGCCATTCCGGTCATCACTGGGGGGCCCTGCGCTCCCCTAGCGCAGGGTGCGTCTGCGTCGTTTTGGGCCTCCATGGGCTTGATCGTAAAGCTCAAATCCCTCTCCGCGTGAGCAGGCCTCATCACACTTCTGACACCAATGTGGCGAGCAGTGCGGGAAGGACGAGATGGGAGCCCAGGTTATATCTTTTGTAACACGTGAAAGAAGAACACATGTAGATGTTCCTAAGAATGCAAGCACTTGTTGACCAAGGAAAGCAAGGTTTAACATTTGGCTCCATTGTAAATTTATTTTCCTTATATTCTTGCATAAATCATGCTTAACTGAGAGATAGACATTGGCTGTAAGACTGATGTCATTGGAGGGATGTCTGTCTGATCCTCTGAGCTGTTGAATAACAATGGGACATGGTCTGGAGCCTGTCCCTCTCCCCCTGCTGGTACATTTCGTTCCACTAATATATATCATATATAACATTTGGCAAATATCCACAATAACAGCTTGTTTGTGAGCGGAGTCAGCTGCATTCCGGCGAACTCGTCATAATGGCATGTGAGCACGTTAAACAGTTTGGGTGTGTAAGCTTTTCTGGTTATTTTTATCAACGATAATTGAAGCAACAATGCAGCCATATGGCTTGCTCTATAAATGTTTTGCACTTCATTTCCGCAAAAGGTTCACAGTGGAATGCTGTAGAACAGAGTCGAACACCAGAACTATTCGTTACATTTACAACCATATCTTCGTATAAAAGAGGAAGGGGAACCGAGAGCGAAGGAGGGAGCATATAAGGGGAGGGAGGGAGAACGCTGGATACAGCACATCTTTCCATCCTACGTTCCCCACTCGCATTTGAAGAAATTGGAACTCTGTTAAGCTCATATACTTGGGAAGATGCCTGCGAGCCGCCACGCACGTTGCCTCTGGACACGGAAACGGACCGACCGCTGAGAACGACCCAGAGTATTCCTGAATAAACGAGGTACACCTGACCGAGTGAGTTGGATTAGTGGCGTTTCTTGGGTCACTGTTTATTCTTTTTGGCCCACTTTTCTGAATAGGTGAACAATTTGACTCTATCACTGGAAAGGTAACAGGTAGGCTAACAGATAGTTATTTAATGGCTCTTTACAAAACGATGTTAGGGCAACACTAAATAAGTAAGTCGGTGTCCGTCTTTGGAAAAAGAGACAGAGACAGAGACAAAGAGAAAGCAACACTTTTTGATGTAAATGTAAAAACTATTTTGATGTAAATGCGATAGACTGCTTCGTGGTTCCAGGGGCGGAACTTGGGTATAGGTGTTGGCTCGACAATAGAAGCAGCGACATCAGCACATTGCTATTGAACAACATCACGTTTTCTCAACGGGGGCGTTCGCACAACCTAGGGGGGCGCTGGGAACGTGATTGAACTTTCATGGTTTTCAAAAAACATTGGTGAAAAAATAGGCTACCTGAAATAAATAGCCTATTTTCATTTATTAGTTTCTTACCCCTCTACCGTCTCAGCTACTTTTTACTGTCTATGCGCCGTGTAACTGTGCGTTCACACAGAAAGCGAATTGCGCTGCTTTGGTACGCTCATATAAAAAATCGCTGCGAATCTTTCTGGTCGCTTTTGTCGCTCATGACGTAGGCTATAATTTAATTTTGCAGACGCATTTAAAGGAGCCGTATGCTTTTAGTACAGACAGCCATATCAAAGAGTTAAGTGAACTCCCATACACTTTGGCCATATTGCAGAGACGGTTTGCTTGTTGGATAAAGTGCTTCGACATCAAGTAGGACAGTGATATATATCTATATATATAATCCTGAAATGTAATTACAACCGAGAACAAAAAAACCGTTGTGTGCTGTAGTAGGCTAGTTAAAATATGTTTCACTGATTCACTACATCTGCAAATCATGATCTGCACTCATTCGTCAAACAAATTGACATTGGCGCACATGGCTAATTTGCATAGGCGCACAGCAGGGGCGATTCTAGGTTCTGACTTTGGGGGGGGGGGGGGGGGGGGCTCAACCCTAAGAAGCCACATGAAGTAGCTATATAAAGTCCTGTCCAAGATTTTTTTATTCCACAACCTTTATTTTATTAGTTACTATGCTGTTGTATGTCTAAGCCAAAGGCTGGCAGTGTCAGCTAAATAATGCAGTTCTGAATCACTAAAGTGATGAAAGGAAAAAAGGATGTTGGATGAAGGAATAATCAATGGATGTGAACTGTAATAACAAATTTGGAACATATTTATCTATCTATCTATCAACGTGTGTAGTTATAATGTGATTTGTGTAGGCCTATGTCCAGTCAGACTTGTCTCCCTTGTTCTGTCCGGTCTTGTAGGCTACAGTCCTTTGTGAGCCGAATCACTTAAATGAATTCCCGACGATTTGTGTCGTTTGGCAATGGGCATTAATAAAGATTTGACTAGGCTATCTATCTATCTAGACTATTTAATTAAAAATGATTCACCTCAGGCTCCGTGAATAATGGGGAATACTGCGAATAGAGGGATAAAAGACAAGAGATATATTGTTATTTATCCCTCGTCTTGTCGATTAGTTTGTGTATGTGTCGATTTCAAAAACGTGTTTTGTTTAAAGCATGACTACACACAATTGGTTGGTTAGATTGGAGGTATGGAGAGCAAATGAAAATGATTCCCGCTTAAATACGAACATTGTAGATCGCAAATATTTTCTATAAATACTCCCGCTTATCATCACTTTGTATCAAAATCACTATGTTGCACTCATTAACTATTGAACACAAAACAGAAAACACAGCTGTCATTATCACTGTCACTGACAGCGATATATCGTTTCCCTTGTACAAATGTACTTATTGCAAGTCGCTTTGGATAAAAGCGTCTGCTAAATGTTCATTTGTCAGCTGTCTATCCTCTATTAAACTGCATTGAAGTGACACGTTTGTTCCGTGCATTATTCATTTGCATTATTATTGCATTATTATGCATGCATTATTCCTTTGCACAACGTATTATTCCTTTGCACAACGTATGTATTTTCGATATTTGAAAACGATATCGTCCCATTCAGAGCAAGGAAGATTAGTCTGATAGGATCTCGGAGAGCAGGCATATATCGTGCCTATTTTACAATAATCTCAAACGTTTCATTAACTCATTCAGACCAACCAATCACCCGTGACGCCCAGGCCAGAGCCTTTTTGTTGCGATCTCTGAAATGAAAAAGGCTCGGATCGTACAACACCGGGTGCCCAGTTACAGCTGCGATAAATTTTTCATTTTGCACAGTCAGTAGGAATCAACACAGTAGGTAGGAACCAATGTGCCGGTGTTCGGTGTTCCCTGGGATCCACCAAGCGAAGAGCGTCTACATGATTGGCTGTCGGTGTCTGGCCGCTGAAACACGTCATAGTAATTTGCATCAAGTTCAGCCGTCTTCAACTTTTTTTGATCGCTCTGGTCGCTCACCTTTTGCCGGTGGTAGCGTTGGACGCTTGTGTCGCTTTGGTCGCTCTTGCCCATAGAAAGTGAATGACTTCCGGTGATTTGGTAGCTCAATTCGCTTTTGGTGTGAACGCACAGTAACAGTGCAGCGCGGTTCGGTCCTGCACACGCCCGGACTCCCCTTACATCCGCTATCGTCATGATCTCTATCGCTGATAAACATAAACCAAGTTCGCGGGTTAACAGTTCAATAACCAACACAACACAATCAAACATGGACAATAGCAAAAAAAACTAACTAATTTGTTTCATAGCCGTTTTCCTCCTTCCTCTTGCTGTTAAGTTCCAGCTGCTCTGAGCGTAGTCTCCACGAAAAGACTGTTGCATTTCAAGTACAAAATATATAGGTCAAATTAGGCCTCTGCGCGCAATCTGTTTTTGCGGTGCCCGCGTTGCCCGGGCCACGGTGCCCGTAGCTCCTGGGCTGCAGTGCCCACGTTGCCCGGGCTGCTGTCACGTTGCCCGCAGTTCCAAGGCCATTCATTCATTCGTTCACGGGGCACGGCGGGAGTCGCAGGAGTGCCGTGGCCGTGGCTGCGGTGCCCGCAATACCCGTGGTGCCTGCAATGCCCAAGGTCACGGTGCCCGGGCCGCGGGGTGCCGGGGCTGGGGCACGACGGGAGACGTGGCAGCAGGGAGTCGCGGGAGTGCCCGCGCCGTGGTCACGGTGAATGAATGTTCAATCCAACCATTTCTTCCTCAACTTTCTTGGCCACTATCTCTCTCGCTCTCGCTCTCGCTCTCGCTCTCGCTCTCGCTCTCGCTCTCGCTCTCGCTCTCGCTCTCGCTCTCGCTCTCGCTCTCGCTCTCGCTCTCGCTCTCGCTCTCTGTCTCTTTCTCTTCCCCCCCACCATCGCTCTGGAAGTTTAATTGAGGTTATTACAGTGATGGACAGTGCTGTTAGCCAATCAGATGTAATACATTTGCATCTCATGAATATTCTTTTTTTTTTTCACCAAAACCGACTCAGAAGGCCTTCATTGCTTTTAGTGACCACCGCAAAATCAATGAAAAACGATGCAATGACACCTTTAAGCAATATAACACGAGTGTGAGTGGGGTTGTTAGTTTTTTATTTTTTTATTGGGGGGGGGTGGGGGGGGCGCCAGAGTATCAGGGTATGGTCAAGGGGGCGTCTGCTCAAAAAAGGTTGAGAAACAATGAACTACAGCATAGCATCAAGCTGGAGCCCCGGAGCTCGCACACTGTGGTGTGGCAGCAGCCCTGTGATGTGGCAACCCACTGTGGCGTGGCAGATCGGGGTAAAGGTACTGAACGCGCATGTAACGCGCCTAATCTGATACTTGATCATTGTGTGCCGCAAAAATGGTTCAACGTGCCTACACAGCTAGATGAGCCCGCCATGGGCATCAGTTTAGTTTGAAATGTGCTGGGGACAGAGATGCATTTGGAAGTTCGTTTTCAGAAGTGCTTGGGGGGGGGGGGGGGTACAATGAGGATGAACTCTTTTTTTCTCGCTTTAGTGCCGGTGTTACACCGAATTCTGCGACCCACCGAAATGTGTGACCCCAGGGGGGGTCACACATTTCGTTGCACATTTTCTGCAACATGCACGAGTTTGAATCGTAGACAGGCATGAAGTCGTTCACGTGCGGAAACACGCACGAGCTTAAAGCGTATCGTCATCGATCACTCGGAATGGGTACATTCGTTTTGTGACACCGGGCAATACCTTCTTTCTTGTGGCGTCTTAAATTACTGACTAGCATTTTATGGGGAAAGAAGCAACGGTGATGGACCGTACTAAACGCCCTATCCATAGGCCTACTATGTGTCTGTCTGTGAAATGCTAATGAATGCCAAGCACATACGGTGTTCGACAAAACTTGCACAGCGACAGATTATGATTTATATCAAATTGTCTGGCAATATTATGACGTTTGAGATATCTGTAATTCAGTTTTGCCTAGTCAAAACTGAATTACAGATATCTCTATCTGTTGATTCGACTAGTCACAATTACATTACAGATATCTTGAATGAAAATTCCAACTATTCAAAATGTAATTACGACTATTCAGAATGATGTTGTTCATATCTACAATGTTAATTTCGGATAGGAAATCTTAGTTGATAAATGACATTTCACCACAGTGTCCGGCTCCGGGATTGCAGCTGGACGTTACTCAACTGACTGACCATCATGGTAGAGAACACAGGCATTAAAATTGTAGGGCGTGCCAACACAGGCAGTGAAATTGCAGGGCGTGCCAAGCCGTAACCGTACCGGCTTGGCAGTGTAAAAATGCCTACGTACACACACACACACACAGGATCAGGATGCAGTGACCAGATTCCACTACTCTCTACAGGTTTACCAGCCTCCACTCTACTGGACAGTGACCGGCCTCCACGCCTCTCTATTGGACAGTGACCAGCCTCGATTCTCTACTGGACACTGGCCAGCCTCCAGTCCTCTCCACATGACCAGTGACCAGCCTCCAGGCCCTCTACAAGATATCAAGCCTCCAGTCTCTAAAGGACAGTGACTTCCAGTCTCTTCTACAGGATCGTGAAAGCAGCCTCGTTACTTGGAGTGTGATGGAGCCAGTGATGTGAACTGGGACATGCTGGAAGTTTTGTGGTTGTTCTGTCTGTCTATCCTCGGGCAGCCACTCACAGCCCAACGCTATTTGCTATGCAACCCACGGAGGGTGAAGATTGTTGAAAAAGTTAAAATGGAGCTGTCCAAGGTAAACTCTTCATGGGGCGCAGTAGTAGATCCTGCAGTAAGTCTGTCAGAATGGTGCTGTGTGATCAGCAGTTGACCGGTATAAATCTCATGTCCCTCCATGCCTAACCACTAACCCTCCATGCACGTTCAGCAAGTCTTGTAGAAACTTTACCGCTTCAACATAGAAAAATCACACTGCACGAACACACACTGCACAAATACACACTGAATAATTACACACTGCAACATGTGCACTAACAGTGTGTATTTTGTGTTTTGGTCGGTCCTAGGTGTCAAAGGGGGTGAACCTCACTCTGTACACGCCAACCACCAACTACATGGTAAGCTTCCTGCTCTAATGCAGGGTTTCAAACTTTCTCTCCTGGGTCCCACTTTTTGAAAATGGCAATGACTATCATGAGTATAATTCATCATTGGCCTCGTGAGAGGAGTATAACTGCAAGTTAATGAATGTACCTGACCATAATTCCTCCATCACTTAATTTGAGGACTATTACGCCTCCCTGAACCAGGCTTTTCAAAGAGACATTTGTTTGACATCTTCATGTAATGTACATTGCTGAAAATGCGTTAATTAATTTGACATCAATTAATTAGGTGAGTTACCACTTTTATTTTATTTAATGTGAGTAAAACAGTGTATCCAACACATTCATCAGTTAAATAGTATAGGCCTTCACATTTTAGCTGCTAATGTTCAATGGGATCTGCTATGGGACTACTTACTACTGCTAAGGTACAGCGGGGTCAACTATGGGACTACTTACTGCCAGCTGCTAATGTTCAGTGGGTTCAGCTATGTGACTGTTTACAGGGGTGCGTGCGTGTCTGTGTGCATGTGTCTGTGTGTGTGTGTTTGTGTGAAACGGCGTCTGTGCGAGTCTTTAGCAGAGTTGTCGAAATGCCTCTCTGAAGTGCTTCATGGACGAGGTGGAGGTCCTGTTCATAGAGCTGAACTTGGTAGGAGAGGCTCTACAGGGGATGACCGGGTCAATGAAAAGCAGCCTATCAAACCTTGCCAATTACCCTGTGAGGCTTGACACACACACCCACTGACACACGCACACGGACCGACAGGATGACACATCAATGCTGATGTCTTCATCTTCTCTGACTGTCTGCCTCTCTTTCTGTCAGTCTGTGTGTGTGTGTGTGTGTGTGTGTGTGTGTGTGTGTGTGTGTGTGTGTGTGTGTGTGTGTGTGTGTGTGTGTGTGTGTGTGTGTGTGTGTGTGTGTGTGTGTGTGTGTGTGTGTGTGTCCAGGTGCCGGAGGCCAGCTGTGAGCTTAGGTCCTGTGAACTTCATCCTGAGATGTCAGCGGATAGTTTCCTCCAGAATCTAGGAGAAATCTTAAAGCAGATGAACTCTTCCTACTGTAGGAAGAGGTAGGCAGCGGGGGAAGCAATGCTGTATCCCTTGAGTTGCTTTTTCAAGTGCACACTACACTCAATTCACAATACACACAAACAACAGCTGCAATGATGGAGGCTTGGTGGAGGAGGAGGATGGGTGACAAGCTGATATAAAGACTATAACTGCTATTGGTTAGTGTTTGTTATTGGTTTAGGTTCAGTTTCACACATTCCTGTCTCAATTATGGGATAAGTATATATTTTATTTAACTACTTAGATAATGACTGGTACATATACATTTCAGAACAAACTGCCAATTATACGGTATGTTAATAAAATCTGTGGTGTTATATTTCCTGGTTTCTTATATTTATTATATTGGTAACAGGATAATAACAAAAGGGAATTGATTAATGCTTATAAAGTCATATAGGCCTAAACCAAATCCATATCAATTCAGGGACTTAATTAAAAACAACAACATTTGAACACCGAAACTCGGTTCCGGTAGAGATCCGGTTCCACGTAAACGGTGGTACCGAGATCGAATAAGAACGCACATTTCGGTCCCACATAACGGTGCCTGACTTTTTTTTAACGCCCCCTGCCCCGCCCCCATGGTTTTGCGGCGTCAACTTGCGTTAGTGATGGGCGGTATACTGTTTCACACCGAATAAGGGTGTGTATTTTCGTTATAATATGATTTTTTTTTATATACCGCCATACCGGTGTATTTGATTACACAACGTTCGAAATTCTGCGCCGCGCGACACTGACGGGACCCTTTTCATTGTTGCGCTTCTAAACACGTACGACGACACTGCGTTTCCAAAGTCCATGACTGAGAGGCGTGGTATTTCAGCTGGTAAAAGAGTGTGTCACATCTTTCAAACACATAAACCATAGCCTAAAGGGCATAAAAACCTTGGTCTTCTAAAATGTTTACTTTTCCCACAATTTCATATTAAAGCCAAACATGATAAAAAGATTCACAGGCTACAAAAATAATCAAACATTCACCAGAATCGGCACATAAAATCTTTAGACCAAGCCTCACAAAAAAATCAGCAGAATTTGATTTATTTAGTTCCATTTGAGAAATATTGGCCAATAAAGTTGGTGCAGTTAGCCCATTTTTCTTATATGAGCATTTTGTTATTGTATTAAAAAGACACGACTATTATTAGGTGGATACCAATAACCCCCACTACCCATAAACCCAAATTGTGGTACTGCACTCAAAGGTGGCGCTATTTTTGGCACCCGGTACAAATTTGGTGTGACAGTGCCATATTTGTACCGGCTTACGTAATCCATTCCAAACCTGCCTAGCAACAGATGATCGCGGACGATCGCGTCGAAAGACGTAGGAAAGTTCGCGAACATTCTCGATATCGTTCATGGAGGGCGACAAGACAGATAACACTTATTTTACAAATTACATTTATTAGCATTCCACGTTAAACACTGAGTTTACTAGCTAAATTCGATTAAACAATTAAATGCAATACAAATATGAAGTAAATAAAAGTGTTATCTAGCGATCCGTTATCTGTATTATGTTATTTCGTCTTTGGCAACATGAGCGCAAATGTTTTTTGAAACCTGCTTTATACACTCAGTTTACTAGCTAAATGCGATTAAACAATTAAATCCAATCCAAATATAAAGTTAGGAACGCTAATGAATGTAATAGCCTCAATGCACGTCACAATTCCGGGTTTGGCTATACCGGTGTCGTGCCGAAAAACGACTGCCTGCCAGAAAACGACTGACCCCAGCGGGAACGCCCATCGGGGTGGTACCTACACGCCCATCGGGGTGGTACCTACTCTCTCCACAGCAAAAGACCCGCCTCCGGACGGGAACGCCGTCGTTATTAATTACTACTAACTACTTTGTTATTATCATCTTACAACGGCAGCAGCAGAAATAACAACAACCAATAAAAGTATACCCGCCAAAATTAATCTCCTGATGGTTTATTGAAAAGACAAGTTGTAGCCTACGACAGGAACGACAGACTACTCCTCAATACAACGTATCCATGCAGTTCTGCTGTGGCGCTGGTGCAGCGGGTGGGCGTGGTTTGCTGTGGAGAGAGTAGGTACCACCCCGATGGGCGTGTAGGTACCACCCCGATGGGCGTTCCCGCTGGGGTCAGTCGTTTTCTGGCAGGCAGTCGTTTTTCGGCACAACACCGGCAAAACAACTTCCGGTGAGGTGGACGGCACTTGGCGACAAACGACAGACACAATACAACAAACATGGCTCTCTTCTATACTCGGTGTCTTCAAGACCTACCTCGTCTGAATATTAACGATGTGGACAGACTAGTGAAGAAGTCTTGCACCACTCCCTCCAGTAAACGGGAAAAGGGATTTAAGATGTATATCGCCAGCTACATCGATAATTACGAGGGTAAGTCATTATGTTCAAATGTTACATTAGGCTGAAATGTAAACGGGAAAAGGGATTTAAGATGTATATCGCCAGCTACATCGATAATTACGAGGGTAAGTCATTATGTTCAAATGTTACATCAGGCTGAAATGTTACATTAGGCTACATTGTAATAGCTTCTAGCTAGCGTTGATGTTAAATGAACGATTAGACGGCTAACGTTATCGTTCGGTTGACGTAACGGTTAACGTTCGTTGTTTTGATCGACTATGACTGACAGACTTGTCAGCTAATAATAAGTTTGAGTTTGTTTTAGATACTGTCAAGGTATTGTGCAAAATGTAACGTTAACGTTATAGTATTGTGTGTTCGTCTTCTTCCTTCCTCACAGTGTCATTGAGAGACAAGGTGACAGGAGAGATCAGCGTGAGGGCAGTCTGTCATAGATCAATGAGGAAAAGTGAAAAGCCACACGACTTAAGAGTAGGGTCATTGTTAGGGCAATGGTTAGGTTTGACAAACTGATAGAGTTACCTGTCAGCTAAATTAAAGCACACATATCATATCTGCTATCTTAAATTAAGCCCCTTTACCCCTCCCTACATACACAGCTTGTTGCCTTATCTCAACATGCATACAGCACACTGCCCCCATAACCACCACTTCCATCACTCCCCTGTAATCATCCCTGGATGCTCCTTGTTGGGTTAGGGTTGGGTTAGGGTAAGGGGTTAGGGTTATCTAACGCTAAACAAATGCCCTGTATCATGTGTAATACATTTTCATATTTTTGTGTGAACTTCATAGAACAGCCTACAGTAATGTATTTCTTGTTAGCCTAATGCTTTTGCTGTCAATCAACATCTCATGTAAGCTTCTATTTCTCTATAGATGGTGTTAAAACACTCCAAACCAGTTGTTTTGGTGAGCAGCCATTGTTCCTGTGTGGCGGGCTGTGCCTTATGCAATCATTTGGTTGCACTCCTGTATCAGACTGCCCACTATTCACAGCTAAGCATTCCTGCTGGTCCCCCCGTGCACAGCTGCACAGACACAGAGCAGATCTGGCACAAACCGAGGACACTGGTAGGTCATTTAAAGTGTTCATCTTGTATTGCACACTGCCTCATGTATTGCACACTGCCTACAACATAAATAATATTGCATCCATGTAACATTTTTGCCTTAAGTGATTCTTGGTGGTCCCATCAGTACAGCAAATAAATAAATACACAGTCACACACACACACACACACACACACACACACACACACACACACACACACACACACACACACACACACACACAAAGACTACCCCACCCCCTATAAATACAGATGAGATACACACAGTAGACACATATTCATAGCTTGAATGTGTCTCTGCTGTCAGGGTGTGAGGCCAGGCCCAGTTGGAGAAATGGAGTTTCGAAAACCCAAAAATTCAACTGCAGACTGTCTAAGGTGAGATATCAGGGTGGTTTTTGCATGAAAGCCATTGTATGTTGTGGCAGACTTTTGGTGTAGTGATTTTTTACTTTAATACTTTTTTGTCTTACTGTTAATATTTTTCAGAAGTTCTCTCTACAAGGCGGTGGATGGGGAACTGCTAGATCTTGCTATGTTGAGAGTTTCAGAGGTGTACAAAGATTTCACTCCTTCACTTGCACCCTTGGTGACAACAATGGGCATGTCCGCTGATGTCCCATTAGTCCAGTCTGCATTTGGAGCTGTCCAGGCAGGGAGCTTACTGTCATTTCAGCAAAAACCTCCAGCAACAAGGGAAGTCTTCAACATCCCATCTGCTCCTGCTTATCCCTCCCTTCCCATCCACAGCCACAGGCTTCAACCGCCATCCTGTGCCTATGTTCTGTCAGAGCAAGAAAGTCTGCACCTGAAGTCTCTGGATGTGTCATTCAACATGGCCCACAGGATAGAAGCTGGAACACAAATGCAGAGTTTGTGCCAGCAGTGGCATCGCTTGAGAAGAATGCGTGTGACATCTACACGTTTCTATGAGGTATGCCATGTTCGTGGACATACATCTGCAGAAAATCTGGCTGAGAGAATTCTCCGGGGAACTGGGCAGACCAGGGATATGAGGAGAGGAATTGATATGGAGCCACGTGCTGTTAAAGAGTATTGCACGCTGAAAAATGTCAACTATTCACCCTGTGGGTTCATTGTGCATCCTGATGCTCCATGGCTAGGAAGTTCTCCTGATGGAGTCATCTTTGATCCCTCTGGGAACCCACCATTTGGTCTCCTTGAGGTCAAATGCCCCAATATCCAGAGCTATGTAGACTGTCCCTATCTAAAAATGTCAGGTGGTGCTTTGAAACTCAGGAGGCAGCACAAGTACTACTGGCAAGTTCAAGGTCAGATGCTACTGACAGGGCTAGAGTGGTGTGATTTTGTTGTTTATGCTCAGGAGGACATGTTTGTCGAGCGTATTTATAAAGACCTTGATGTAATGCACACCATTAGAGACGGAGCAGTCATTTTTTCTTTTACCACTACTTACAGAAGTGTTTACAGTAAATCAGTCCAATGCCTTTGTATAGTATCTATCAATAAGTGTAATCAGTTGCAATCAGTTCATTAATCAGTTTCAATCGGTTCAGTGAGTTCAGATGTTATTGTTCATTTTTACAAATCTATTTTTTTTATTAGATTAGATTCAACTTTATTGTCATTGCACAGAGTACAAGTACTGAGACAACGAAATGCAGTTTAGTATCTAACCAGAAGTGCAAAGAAGCAGAATATCTGAACCTATCAAGAAGACTATACAGTATAAGAACTGTTCTGTTTACATTTGCCGTCTATACAATATCTAAGCTGATGTACTGTTCATGTTCGCAAGTCTATACCAAATGGAAATTGTTACTTAGTATAAAGTACACATGCTGCTGCTGCTGTTGTTTTACTGTTACACTGTATACAGCTCAAGTTACTGTTGATGGGCTCTTAAAATAACTTTATGTATTTATTTGTTTATTAAACTGTGATGGAATGTTGTATGTATATTATAATAAATGTGATGCATAACTTATGACTTCAATATTCAAATAAATAGAAATGCCACTTGAAGTACTCTGAAACTGAAGTTTTATTCTATTCTTCAGCCAAAGACAAGGCTCTGTTGCAATTGCAGGATTAGCTATGGCTGGTCCAACAAGAAAAGGAGGTCAAAGGTTGGATTTTTTTTTTTTTTTTAACAATGGGAACCAACTGGTCAAGAAGAATGTAAGTAAAAAGGCAAGCAAAAAACATCAGGCCATCATAGTAAGTACAATTACACAGACTGCAGAATATATACAATATTTGACAAGTGGTCCATTCCAATAGTTAACAGAATGACATGTGCAAGTCAAGACATCCCAGGTGAGACAAAATCAACAAGTAAAACCTATTAGGCATTCATAGTAAGAAAAGTAGAACATTTGCAGACTATTTACAACACTATTTTAAATATTTAGGACCACTTGGTTTCAACATTTCAATATGCCAAATAGCCTAAGGATTTTATAGCTAGACAGACAAGAATGACACTGTAGACTTACTGGGCCCATGCCTTGACAAGTGGTCCATTCTGATAGTTAATTAGAAGACATGACACTGCAAACAGCTGATTAATGCTACCAGAAATGGACAAGGGGATGACTGTATCGAACAACTTGTGTTCCTTCACCCGCCGGATCAAGCGTTCAACATGCACCCTGAGTCTGGCCACAGACTGAGTGTGTCTCACTTCACCCACAGACATTTGTGTGCCCTTGGTCAAAAAAGCAGGCCTGTGGATTTTGCATGGTACCAGGTTATCAATTAAGAAGCCCTTGTCCACCATTACTGCCATGTCAGGGGTAAGGACGTCGATGATCCCTGACTGCTTGAACAGCTCCCGGTCACTGATTGACCCAGCGTACAGTTCTGACACAAAAGTTACTACGCCATGAGGTGCCATTCCTATCCAAAGCCTTGAAGGTGCAGTGGGATTTGTAATTGAAAAGACCCACTCTGTAATAGCAGAGGAACGAGGCGTTTGGCAACGGAGTTCGGTACAATATCGAGGATAACCTGGGTGTCTCGGAAACTCTCAAATTCCTTCTGGCAAGTGGCTCGTACTTGCTCTTTCGGCAACCCAAATTCGCACAGAACCCAAGACCTGATAGAGGAAGTTTGCCCAAGTTGTTATGATGCGGCTCACTGTGGTCTGATGGACTTGAAAGCGATGAGCCAGGTCTTTCTGCTTGAGGCCCAAAGCAAGTGTGTGATCATTGAAGAGGAAGAATCATCGATGGCAGGAAATGGCATGGCGGGATCTTTCACAGATGGACAAGTCTCCCTGGTGGCTTTGGAGCTGGTGACGCGAATCATTCTGAGTGTTGAAGGTTCAATCTGTTCCCAGAAAGCCATCAGATGTTTGTAGGTTGCAAATCTACAAAAAAATAAATTCTATACTACATTTTATTGGCATGATCCATTGTAGCCTTATGGTAATTGTGTACTATTGTCTTAAACTAATTCACTGAACACTGTAGGCTTAAGCAGTTTTATGATATAATAGGCCTAGGCTCTATTTACATCGTCTCGGTAAATTGTTGCAAAGGGCACAGGCCAACCCAACCATCACTGAAATATTTGTAGACACTTTTATTTTACGTTTGTATATTATGGTTTAGAAACCAATTTAATCTTGCTGATCTGTCATAAAACCACATATAGGTAGGTAGCAAATGTAACCTCTGCCTCACCTGAAGGGGGCGTGCGAGAGCCCTGGAAAGTGGACTTCCATCCAGTGAAGTGATAAATACATAATAGGCCGACCATGCCCGAGCTAAAAATATTGCATCCAAACGGGCAGATGATAACTTGAACACTCAACGACATAGACAACGTTACTATCCGTTAACACCGTTATTGTAACTACTATTTGGCTTCAAAACGGCGAATTTCGCCGGAAAAGTGACAAGTTGTGCACCCCTGACCCATCATCAATAATCACAAAAAAGACCTCAGGGCTTACCTTGTGTAGAAGTAATATCCTCATCAGATCCAGAGAATCTTTGGAGGCCAAAGCGACTATTGACCTTTGCCTGCTCAAGCTGTTCCCGCAGATCCTCTATCTCTCTCTTCAACTCTTCATTTTGACCAAGTGACAAGTCGAGAGCTGCAGGCTCTGGAGCTGAGCAGTAATCATGCCACACGATATCTTCATTCGCGCTTTCCATGTCTGATTCCGGTACCGGTGGTCAGTCTCGTCGTTCCCAAACACTTATTCCTCGGTGGCTGCATTCACGATTCCACTCAAAAATTGTAGGGATATGCGCCTTTTCAGAGCCTCCTAATTGTTCCTTCCACAAAATTGTCTTGATTGAAATGGACACTGCAAACCTTTGTAATGTTTCGTTATTTGAAAAGTTACCTTCTTATGTTAACTAACCATATTTTCCTTGATCTCTTCCTACACGGAAGGAATGAAAGCTATACAGGAGTTGTATCGTGAGAGATACGAACACAACGGGACACACAGTGCTCGACGCTTACTTTCATCTGCTCTGACGATGAAAAACAGTCGAATCCATTTCATATAAACGTATAATATATAAATAATATAAATAAAACAAATAATAAAAATACGTTATAATAAAACGTATATATATAGAAATGTTGACGTTTCTAGTTTATGTGTATAGGGGGCATAACTCCTCCACACAGCTGATTGTGTTCTAGTTACCAGGTAAAACCGGAAGCGCCTCTGCCGGTATATAAAGCTAAGCGGAAAGTAAGATAACGATTTCCCGTTGCTTAGAGCGTTATTAGCAGAAGGCTAATAAAATGTTAATTTGTAGAATAAGTGTTATCTGTCTTGTCGCGCTCATGAACGATATCAAGGAATGTTCGCGAACCTTCGACGCGATTCGTCCGCGATCATCTGTTTGCAAGCAAGGTTTGGAATGGATACGTAACCCGGTACAAATTTGGCACCCGGTACAAATTTGGTGTGACAGCGCCACCCGGAAAGCTGTTGTCGCGGTAGCATTGGCAGAGTACCAGCCAGGCGCTCAAAAATAGGTAGGCTATAGGCCATAGGCAGAGATACGGACGTAAGGTATGGCAGTAATTCGAGTGATTGAAATTTACATTTAAACCACCAAAGCGGTCCAAACACAATGAAAACAGTTCACTTTCAAGTCACACCGGGCGCAGCTATCTTGAATTCTATCTCGGAAACCTTGCTCGGTCACCACTGTTGTTCAACCGAGTTGGCGAGTTCGCCGTCCGAGGAAAAGGGGCGTTTTCGTGCGTGTCGCTCGGCAATATCCTCGGACCTCCGAGACGGATGGATAATAAAACGTATGGTGGCTACATATATCCTACATAAACAATGTAGCCTATGAATACATTAGATATCTATATATCTTACCATATAGACTGTATCTCTGACTGTTGCTGCAGCAGCAGTTTATTCTATCTTGACATTTTGGAATGTTTTGCATTTACTTTCAACAACATTCTTTCCTTAAATGATTATAAGGTTTACTTTACAGTGATTTTTTTTATATGCATTTTTTATGTATGTCGCTTTGGAATAAAGCGTCTGCCAAACAACAACAAACGACATATATAACACCTTGAACGTTTTTTATCAGCTAAAACCACCAATCTGTTTCACTGGATTCAGATAAAACCAAATCTGTCTTACCCAAACAAATGTTAAATAATTTGAATATGTGTACTTGAATTGACTCCATTTATATCATGGTTAAAATTATACTGTTAAGAAAGTGTTATTATATGTCTTATAGGCCTACTTTGCCTAAAATGAGAATGCGTCGTGATACAATGGATGGACTGGAGTTTGCAGGTGGGAATTCTCATCTCTCATCTCATCTTCAAACCGCTTATCCGGGGTCGGGTCGCGGGGGCAGCAGCTCAACGGGGGCCCCAGACTTCCCTTTCCCGAGCCACATTGAACAGCTCTGACGGGGGATCCCGAGGCGTTCCAGGCCAGTGTTGAGATATTAATCTTCTCACCCAGTCCTGGGTTCTTCCCGAATGTCTCCCTCCCCACTTGGTCGTGCCTGAACACACTCCCAAGGGAGGCCGCCCAGTGGGCATCCTTACCAAATGCCCGACCACCTCAACTGACTCCTTTCTAAGCAAAGGAGCAGCGGCTCTAATTTGAGCTCCTCACGGATGACTGAACTCTTCACCCATCCCTAAGGGAGAAAGCCAGCACCCTCCTGAGAAAAACTCACTCCGCTTGTACCCGTGATCTTGTCCTTTCGGTCATTCACCCATTCCCTCATGAACATAGGAGATAGGAACGAAAGATTGACCCGATAGATCGAGAAGCTTTGCCTTGCGGCTCAGCTCTCTTTCGTCACAACGTGCGGTGAAGCGAACGCAATACCGCTCCCGCTTGCTCCGATTCTCCCGCCAATCTCACGCTCCATCGTCGTCCCCTCACTCGCGACCCAAGACCCCCAGGTTACTTGAACTCCTTCACTTGGGCTAAGGACCTCATTTCCTACCCGGAGTGGCAACCACCGGTTCTGCTTAAGAGTCATGCCTCAAGGATTTAGAGGTGCGATCTCATCCCAGCCGCTTCACACTCGGCCGCCATCCGTCTCAGTGAGTGTGAGGTCACAGGCCGATGATGCCATCAGGACACATCATTCTGCAAAGAGCAGTGACGAGATCCTCAACGAAGACGACCGAACTGAACCCCTCCCCACCACGACTGCGCCTCGATATCTGTCCAGCATATCACAAACAGGATGGTGACAAGGCGCAGCCCTGGCGGAGGCCAACACCCACCGGGAACGAGACTGACTGGCTGCGAGAAACCCGGACACAGCTCTCGCTTTTGGGAGTTACAAGGATTGGATGGCCCTGAGAGAGGACCCCCCCACCCCATAACCCCCGCAGACCTCCCACAGTTTCTCCGGGGGACCCGGTTCATATGCCTCTTCTCCAGATCCACAAAACACATGTAGGACCGGTATGGCATACTCCCAGCCCCCTCCAGGATCCTTTGCGAGAGTGAAGAGCTGGTCGTAGTCCACGTCCGGGCCAAAAACCAATTGTTCCTCTTTCAATCTGGAGGTTCGACGATCGGCCGAACCTCCTTTTCCAGCACCTTTGGAGTAGACTTACCAGGCGAGGCTGAGAAGTGTGATTACCCCGGTAATTGGAGCACACTCTCTGGTCCCCCTTTTGAACAGGGGACCACCACCCAAGTTTGCCACTCCTTGGCACTGTACCCGAACTCCCATGCAATGTTGAATAGGCGTGTCAACCCATGACAGCCCCTCAACACCCGAAGCTTTTAGCATTCTGGCTGGATCTCATCAATCCCTGGGCTTTTGCCACTGGCGGAGGTTGTTTAACTACCTTCAGTGACCTCACAGCCAGAAATTGACGATGAACCACCAACAACCTCGAGCTCTGCCTCCATCTAGAGGGCATGTTAAGTCGGATTCAGGAGTTCCTCAAAAGTTTTCCTTCCCCGTC